>CM041810.1:29594430-30095737 GCA_023376895.1 Aspiorhynchus laticeps
GTTTTATTTTGATTGATGTTATTTTAAAATTATTTATTTTAATGTTACATTTTTATGACTTTATTAGCTTTTCATTAAACTCACAAACCCCCTGCATTTCCTTCATGAACCCAGTTTGGGAAACCTTGACATAATTTAATGCTTAATTCACTTTATGTTGTTAATAACAACGAATGGATTATATTTTCTTTGCATTTTAATATCAATATGGTACAATATTATCCTATTTAAATCAATGTGATAAACAAGTTTGTTAAAAGTATTTTAAAATAATCAAAAAGTCTGATTATATTACCTAAAATGTGTGTAATGTAATTGATTACGTTACTAACTACAATTCAATTTATATACAGTATATATGAAAGAGAGATAATTCATTATAGTTATAACAAATATCATTACAGTATGTTGTGGTTAAAAGTACATGTTAAATTTATGAATGTAACGGTGTATATCTCAAAAACATTTTGATGGACTTAGATGGAAACATCAAATTGTCACAAAAATGTCACAACTTAGAAAGACTTTATGCAATGATTTTTCTTTTGATTTGGGGGTGAAATATGAACCTGATATGTCTTTGCCAGGCAATATTCATCCATATTATGGCTTTGACATCTTATACAACTAGCACACCATAATCTCAAAAAATTCCAGTGAGGTTCAGAAACTGAAGTCCATCTTTATTGCAGAAGTAAAACTGTGTACCCCAACAAAGTTTGTACAGTGGTGGAACACAAACATGAATTAAGTGTCTTTTATAGGCTGTTGTAAATGTTGGTAAGATAAGGAACTGTGTGGAGAACTGTAGGAATTTCAGTCCTTCTAGAGAAATCAATGAGACATCGCAGTGGAATGCCTGCACATGTATGCTAGAGCACTTCTGAAAGCAAAAACATCTAAATCTGAGACAAATGTTATCAGCCAAATGAACAAATGTGACAAAAAACTGATATGAAGACCTCTCAACCATCTCTTTTCCAGTGAAGATGAGATCTCTTGGAAATAGTTTCTCCTAGACAGCGATGAGATTAAATTGCTTCTGAAAGTCTAGATGAGATCCATGAGACTCAAATTGCAGAAGACATCTCAACAGAGTCTGAGACCTTGACATCCTTAAGATGAGGAGGTATATTTTCTCTGAGACCAGATCTAGGTCAAGGAAGGGTGTGATAAAAGTGTTGTGCATAAGCGCTGGTGTTTGTCTATACCTGCTCATGGCATGCATTGAGTTTGACTCACAGAAGCACATATGGACTGAACAAAAGCCAACATCCCAAGAGAAATGACCTTCCAGAAACATGGTCTGTATCTTCTCCCCGTGGCCCTTTGACCCCTGACACCCCTGCTCTTATTACGGCAATGCCGTGGGCTCCAAAACCTTTCAGTTTCAAATAAGCTCCTTTCAAGCAAAGTAAACAAGCCTTTGAAGAGCAGCTGCAGGTTTTGAAGGTGAATGGCTCACTGTGATTCTCTATTGATCCGGGGGAGTTTCATTTTCCATGCACAGCATCACAATCCCATTTGCCTAGGGACGGCTCTAAAAATCAGAGTAATCTGAAAAAGATTACAGAGAATAATCTGTCAAAATAAATGACACCGATTTCATGCGTCATTAGGAAGCATATTGAGAGGATTTATTCTAAGAGTGACTTCTTCGCAGCGGTTAAAGTGCTCTCATCACTCATTCAGTCTGCTTGCGACCATCTTTTGTGTTTTGTATAGATTGTGCTTTGCTTATCTTGACAGTTCATTTCAATATAAAGTGTGGCAATAAAATGTAGCTTCAAACCTACTTCCAAACACGAGAGGAAAACAATTAATGCATTTGTGATGTTGACGTTTTACCTGTTGATTACCTGAAGCAGGTGAACAGGTTTCTGGGTAATCTGTAACTGAGATGGATGTGGGATGTTTGTTCTCCATATTGTGGGCCAAACTGTGGATTTTTTTCTTTGTTACACTTTCCAAATTCCAAATAGCAAAGCTAATTTTTCAAAGCAAGTAGGTCTGATTAAAATGAATACTAGTTAAGAGGACTCTATCATAATTAGTGGTTTTATTGTGGATCATAGATCATTAAGAAATATATTTTAGATTTCATAATTACTCACTCTTTAATAAATAATACTAATAACAGTTAATAAAATAAACAATATTATAAATAGTGGTTTTATAATAAAAAAATATCAAATTACTGATGTTTGATAAACATTTTATAAAAAACCTTTAAAACACTGTAGCAACACAATGCCAATTAATATAAAAAATAGTGGTTTAAGTATGAATAACAGATAAATTATATATATTTATTTAAATGATAGATAGCAGATAATTATCATTTATTTTAATATTACAAAAACTATGTTTGACAATACATATACCTAAAAACACATTAGCAATTATGAAAGTCATAATATCATAATCTTTTTTTAAATTATGGATTTTGGATGAATAAAATATTCTATGATTCTATATATTTTTTTAATGGTGTTTGATGAGCCTAATTCTTTAAAACACCTAAGGACATGCAAAAACGCTATTCTGTTATGTTTGTACCAGACAACAGTAAAACTGGTGTCATTTATGAGCAAATTTCTATTTTATGAGATTATTGGACCCTTTTGGATGAAGACTAACACGTCTGTGATCCACGATTGACAAAAATGATGTCTGCTTTTCTGTAAAATAGGTCACCGTCTGAAGTCTTGACTTGTCTCATCAGGACCTGACAGAAAGCAGCAAATGTATGATAGCATGATATCTCACATCTATAGACAATCTGGTGCTTCACAAAGAGATATAACATGATTCAAGTAGATTTAAGACATAACAACAAAAGTAAGACAGAGACTGGCTGGTGAAAAAAAAAAAAAACACCTAAGCAATGACTGCTACCTTAGTGCTTATACTCAACTTTCAACAAAAGCACGTTTCTCTGAGTCACTACACAGAAAAAAGGTTTGGTGGGTAAATACAATCTGACACATGACAGAATGAGCTATCAGGTGTATCTGTGGGAGTATTTCCTGTGGGATGACAGTATTTGTCATGAACTAAGATGATAGGCTATTAAGGTGAGGCCAGTTATTTCCGGAGTGGTATTTGAGAGACACTAACACAGGACTTTTGTATCACATGTCTGCAAGGGTCTTTTTTACAGGAAGTCACCCCATTTCAACCTACTGTAAGTTCCAGTCAAGAAACAAAGGCTTGTGACTCAAGCTAGAGGCCACTTTCTTACTGTCATTACATAGATAAGTATCTTGTGTCAACTAGACACATACACTAGTTAAATGGTGGCTAGTATTTTATTATTTTTTTAGACTGTCTCCAGTTATATCAGACCTCAATTTTTGATGCAGAAACATGATGTACTAGCTATTTGTAAACTTGGCATGTTGATCCATATCAGCCATCCCTATTCTGATATACAGTATGATATATGATCAGATGATCTAAAATAATATAAAAATAAAAACATAAATATAAAAGTCCATAGACAGCATACTTTTTTTACTCTCAAAGTTTAATATAAGAATAAGAAAGATGATTTTATATACATCAAAACAAGTAACAAAAAGGAAAAAAAAGAAGAAAAAAAATATATATATGATATGTTATACAAGATAAACTATACAAATAAACTTGAATTGAATTGAACTGAATGTTATATATTATGATATTTTTCCCCCTAAAAAGTTTTAATCAAGTCATTTACAAATTATGCAAAAACAGTGAGAGTATCATTTATTATATAAATATTTAATTCATTCTAGGCCATTTTATTAAAAAAGTTTAAAAGGTCATGAAATGTCACAGAACACATAAAAACAAAGTGAGATGTGGTGGAAACGGCATTGTATGTTAATAAAATACCGTTAAACCTTCATTTAAGCATGCCAAATTATAACATTAACAGATTATTATTTTTTTATGTATTTTCCTTTTGTTTATTAGTGTTACTTGTCCTTGATGTGTATAAAATATTTTTTCTTATTCTTATTTTACTCGTTTGGCATAAAAAAGCTTAATTGTATGCCATCTATGGATTTTTATATTTACGCTTTTAAGGCTTTAACATTACTTCTATAGGCTATCTGCATGGGTGTTACCTGCTTCATTTTAGTCTCTTGTAAGTCAGTGAGTCATGCTTGAAAACTCCTCAAAGTGATCTGTAAACTTAGATAAAAGCTGTCATTTACAAGAGTCCACACTACCTGTATTAAGTGTCTTCAAGCTCCAGAGATCACTCTCTTGGTCGAGGTCCAAAAATCCTCAGCCAGAAGTGAGCAGTGATTGGACAGATCTGAAAAATCCCTGGAAATCACCACACACACACACACACACACACACACACACAGAGGCACACCTCCTCTGTCAACCCAAAGGGTGGAGTGGGACTTTTGAAGACGCACACAATCACAGTCCCTGAAGGAAGAGGTTGCGGAAAGGATTCTAAGTCAACAATGCATTTTGAATCAAGTTAATTATTAGGGTAAATGTTATACCTAGGCTACAAAATTGGCACTGTAATGTAAAGTGTTACTTTTTATACTCCTATCTGGTAAGTTTCCAATAATTTGCAGCACATGATGCGAATGCACAATGATGTAAGTTGTCTGAAGGAGGTGGGCATGTAGAAACCCGGGTGTTTTGTGGATGTCTCTTCAGTCATGCAGGTCTCGCGGATCCGCGCGGCGCGTAAAAGCGAGTGGCTCAAATGCGCGCTAACGCACCACTTCAGCCCGGATCCCTGCGTGGACAACGAGATCTTGGTTTTGGCCACCGGTGTGGACCAGTATCTCCAGGAGGTGTTTCATCATCTCGCCTTTTACAACGGTGATGACCTCGTCTCGGATGAGGACTTTAGGAGTCTGTGTTTGATTTTGCGGATCCCCGCGAGCGCAGAGACCGAGAACGGCACCTCAGAGCACCGGGATATTTGCGATGGACTTCCTCTTGTGCTGAACTTTAAAGATTTCCACGCACGGCTTTGTGGGGTTTTCTCGCTAAAAGCGCAGGAAGGACAGACGGGAGTTCGACTTCCGGTCAGCGAGGAGACCGAGCACATCGAGCGGGAGATCAGGCTCCGGTGTCCCCGCGTCCGGAGGAGAAAGTGCGTCAGTTTTGATCTGTCTGCCGACCAACAGAACCGGAGGAGGTCAGTGAGGAGATCCCGACCCTCTCAGAATCCGGATCATTTGCAGAGCTCTGCTGTGGAACCCAAGAGAAACGCAGGTATGAGCTTCACTCACATAAATCATTTTTAATTCCTCTGAATTAATTTGAAATTTTCTAACATTACAGTGTTGAATATTACTGTAACCCTCAAAGAACCCAACTTTTTAAAAAAATAAAAAGTACTGTTAAAATTAAAGAACAATCATCCTCATCATCATCTTCAAAGTAATTTTTTTTATTATAATAAATATGACTTTACACATCTAAGAACATAATATTCGAATTATATTGTATTACATTATAATAAAAAAATACTTATCATATTTATTAAACTACTCTAAAATTATTTATTAATAAAGAATTGTATTATAATAATTATATAATATTTAACATTTATGTCTTAATTTATATTACACCATTATTAAAATAGTTAATTAATAAATAATTTATATTTTCTATGAATCAATTTAAAATTTTCTTTATTGCAGTGTTGAATATTACTGTAACCCTCAAGGAACCCAACTTAAAAAAAATAATTAGTAAGTTTACATTAAATAATAATAATCATAATTAAAATAATGTAATTTAATTGTAATAAATATGACTTTACACATCTAAGAATATAATTTGAATGATATTGTATTGTATTAAAAAAATAAAACAAACAAACAACCAATTACTTTAAATATTAAACTAATTTAAAATTATTAATTAATTAATAAATAGATAATTGTATTATGATAATTATATTATACTTAACATGTATTTCTTAATTCATATTACACAAGTATTAAAAATAGTTGATTAATAAATAATTAATAATTTCTATGAATCAATTTGAAAGCAAAAAGCTGTGTTTTTTGTTGTGTTTAGTCATTACTGAAGACCCTATTTTTACTGTATTGCAGTGGATATTAACCCTCAGAGGAGATGGCAGGACCAGCTGGAGCTGGAGAACGCCGGTCTGAGGGAGCTGGTGGAGGACTTGCGTTCAGCTCTCCAGAGCAGCGACGCGCGGTGTTTGGCACTAGAGGTGGCTTTACACCGAAAAGACATGCCATCCCAACATGCTGCTGGAGGAACCCCTGAAAAACAGGACTGCAAAACAAAAACACGACAATCCAAACACATGGAATGGGACTCCAGAAGAAGCACTAAAGACCTCCTACGAGAGCTGGAACTGATCCGTGCTTCTCGTGATGGACAGCTGGAGGAAGCCATGAGGTTTAACCAGAGGTTAGAGGAAGAGCTGATGGCGGCTTACGGAGAGATTAGTAGGATGCAGGAGATGCTGGACAGCGTCCGGACTGAAAACACGCAGATTAAGAAGAGAACAGAAGAGGTCAGAGAGTCACTGGCCGCAGGGCTGCAAGGTGTGAGGACCTTACAAGACCAGGCTCGACAAGCTGACCTGCTCCGAGAACAAGTCCAGAGTCTGGAGAGCCAGCTGGAGAAGTTCAGGTAGATCTTTTATTTATCTGATGCTATAATTTCAGTCACACACATGCATAACTACACTACAGGTAAAGAAGTTTGGGATCAGTAGTGTTTTTTTTTTTTTGAAAGATTAAATTAATAATTCTATTCATCAAGGATGCATTAAATTGATCAGTCAAGACATTTATAATGTTTACATTTTTAAAATAATGAAATAATGAAGGGCTTTACATTCAAAACAGAATCCTAATAACAAATGTATCACAGTTTCCACAAAACGATAAAGCAGTTTTCAACATTGAAAATAATAATACTTTTTTTTGAGCATCAGATCAGCGTATTAAAAAGGATTTCTGAGTGATCATGCACTGAAGACTGGAGTAATGATGCTGAAAATTCAGCTTTGCATCACAGGAATAAATTACATTTTAAAATATATTCAAATAGAAAACAGTTTAAATTATAATAATATTTCACAATGTTACAGTTTTTATTGTATTATTGATCAAATAAATGCAGCCTTGGTGAACATAAGAGACTTCAATGTTCAAAAACATTTAAAAATCTTAACAAACCCAAACTTCTGAACAGTGTTTGTGAATTATTAAATTCATAGTTTGTCCAAGTATGAGAATTCTGTCATCTTACACTCATCCTCTCATTATTAATTGTTTTTGTCCATAAAATAAAAGTCAGTGGGGTCAAAAACAACACTAAATCACTGTGTCTCTTGTGTTCCACAAGGAAAGATATGCATAGGCTATATGGAATGACATTTTAATTTTTGGGTGAACGATCGCTTTAAGAGCTTTTTCTAATTACAACTCGAATTCCGGAAATGTTGGGAGTTATTTTTTTATTTGGATAAAAAGACTTTCAAATCACATGAGCCAATATTTTATTCACAATAGAACATAGAGAACATAACAAATGTTTAAATGGAGAAATTTTACACTTTTATCCACTAAATGAGCTCATTTCAAAATAGTTGGCACGGGGGCAACAAAGTCCTGAAAAAGCAAGACATTTTGAAAAGATTCAGCTGGGAGAACATCTAGCAACTAATTAAGTTAATTGGCATCAGGTCTGTAACTTGATTAGCTATAAAAGGGATGTCTTAGAGAGGCATAGTCTCTCAGAAGTAAAGATGGGCAGAGGCTCTCCAATCTGTGAAAGAGTGCGTAAAAAGATTGTGGAATACTTTAAAAACAACGTTCCTCAACATCAAATTGCAAAGGCTTTGCAAATCTCATCATCTACAGTGCATAACATTATCAAAAGATTCAAAGAAACTGGAGCCATGTCCTCTGGGCTAAAGAGGAGGGAGACCTTCCAGCGTGTTATCAGCGTTCAGTTCAAAAGCCAGCATCTCTGATGGTATGGGGGTGCATAAGTGCATACGGTATGGGCAGCTTGCATGTTTTGGAAGGCACTATGAATGCTGAAAGGTATATAAAGGTTTTAGAGCAACATATGCTCCCTTCCAGATGACGTGTATTTCAGCAGGACAATGCAAAACCACATACTGCAGCTATTACAACAGCATGGCTTCGTAGTAGAAGAGTCTGGGAGCTGAGTTGGCCTGCCTGCAGTCCAGATCTTTCACCTATAGAGAACATTTGGCACATCATTAAACGAAAAATACATCAAAGATGATCACGAACTCTTCAGTAGCTGGAAACCTACATCAGGTAAGAATGGGACCAAATTCCAACACCAAAACTCCAGAAACTCATAACCTCGATGCCCAGACATCTTCAAACTCTTCTGAAAAGAAGAGGAGATGCTACATCATGGTAAACATGCCCCCGTCCCAACTATTTTGAGACATGTAGCAGGCATCAAATTTGAAATGAGCTCATTTTGTGCATAAAATTGTAAAATATCTTAGTTTAAACATTTATGTTATGTTCTATTGTGAATAAAATATTGGCTCGTGTGATTTGAAATTCTTTTAGTTTTCATTTTATTCACATTTAAAGGGGTGGTTGATTGCGATTTCACTTTTTTAACATTAGTTAGTGTGTAATGTTGCTGTTTGAGCATAAACAATATTTGCAGAGTTGCGGCGCTGAAAGTTCAATGCAAACGGAGATATCCTCTTTTAAAATTCTGGCAGGTTAATTCAATTCAATTCAATTCAAGTTTATTTGTATAGCGCCTTTTACGATACAATCGTTGCAAAGCGCTTTACAGGAAATTAAGTTTCTACAATATATTTATACATTGTAGAAACTTAATATATTAACTTATGGCAAAATTTGTTAATTCTGCATGTAGTTGGGGGATCAGAGGTTGGCATCCTCTGAGGTCCTCCGAGGGGTCGGCATCATCTCTTCTCAGGTGTTTGGTCATCTCAGATCATTTAAGGGCTGGATCCAGACTGAAGCTTGTGTAACTCCTAGTTACCACGGGATGTTAATCCCGTGGCAGAAACAGAGAAACAAAGAGACATAATTAGCGTAGCTGTTGTTCCATTCAAGCAAAAATTATTTGTTCAACCCAAGCTAAAGAATAATAATGTGCGTTTTGATCAGATATAACTGCAGTACAAGATTATGAGATGCATTATATGAATGCATTATGTGAATGCTTGGCTAAAGAGATGTGTCTTTAATCTAGATTTAAACAGAGAGAGTGTGTCTGAACCCCGAACGTTATCAGGAAGGCTATTCCAGAGTTTGGGAGCCAAATATGAAAAAGCTCTACCTCCTTTAGTGGACTTTGCTATTCTAGGTACTACCAAGATTCCAGAGTTTTGCGACCTTAGGGAGCGTGATGGATTGTAGCGAGATAGAAGACTCGTTAGGTACGCAGGAGCTAAACCATTTAGGGCCTTATAGGTAAGTAATAATATTTTGTAACTGATACGGTACTTAATAGGTAGCCAGTGCAGAGACTGTAAAATTGGGGTAATATGATCATATTTTCTTGACCTGGTAAGGACTCTAGCCGCTGCATTTTGGACTACTTGTAGCTTGTTTATTGAAGATGCAGGACAACCACCTAGCAGTGCATTACAATAGTCCAGTCTAGAGGTCATGAATGCGTGAACTAGCTTTTCTGCATCAGAAACAGGTAACATGTTCTTTAGCTTGGCAATGTTTCTAAGATGGAAGAAATGCTGTTTTTGTAACATTGGAAATATGTTTTTCAAAAGACAAGTTGCTGTCTAATATAACACCCAGATTTTTGACTGTAGAGGAAGTAACAGGACATCCGTCTAGTTGCAAATTGTAATCCAAGAGATTCTGTGTACTGTTATTTGGTCCAATAAGTAATATCTCTGTCTTATCTGAATTTAATAGGAGAAAATTATTGGTCATCCAATCTTTTACATTTTTAACACAATCAGTTAACTTAGATAATTTAGAAGTTTCGTCTGGTCTTGTTGAGATATATAGTTGAGTATCATCAGCATAACAATGGAAACTAATCCCGTATTTTCTAATAATATTACCAAGGGGCAGCATGTATATTGAAAACAGCAGAGGACCTAGGACAGATCCTTGTGGTACTCCATACTTTACTGGTGATAATTGAGATGACTCCCCGTTTAAATAAACAAAGTGGTAGCGATCGGACAGGTAGGATCTAAACCATCTTAAAGCCTGCCCTTGAATACCTGTATAGTTTTGTAATCGATCTACAAGTATTTCATGATCTATAGTGTCGAACACAGCACTAAGATCAAGTAAAACTAGCAATGAGATGCAGCCTTGGTCTGACGCAAGAAGCAAGTCATTTGTAATTTTAACAAGTGCAGTTTCTGTGCTATGGCGGGGCCTGAAACCTGACTGAAATTCTTCACAGAGATAATTTTTTTGCAAGAATGAGCACAATTGAGCAGACACAACTTTTTCTAAAATTTTAGACATAAACGGAAGATTTGAGATGGGTCTGTAATTTGCCAGATCACTAGGATCTAGTTGTGGCTTCTTAATAAGAGGCTTAATAACTGCCAGCTTGAATGGTTTAGGGACGTGACCTAAAGATAACGATGAGTTAATAATATTGAGAAGCGGTGCTTCTGCTACAGGTAACTCTTTCAGTAATTTAGTAGGTACAGGATCTAATAGACATGTTGTTGATTTAGATGTGTTGATAAGTTTATTTAGCTCTTCCGGTCCTATAGTTGAAAAGCACTGCAGTTTTTCTTTGGGTGCGGTGAATGAGGCTGAAGTACTAGACGCCGTAGAATCTACATTAGTTATTGTATTTCTGATGTTATCTATTTTATCAGTGAAGAAATTCATAAAGTCATTACTATTAAACTGTGAGGGAATATTTAGATCGGGTGACGTCTGGTTATTTGTTAGTCTAGCCACTGTGCTAAATAAAAACGTCTCAGGTTACGTATGTAACCATGGTTCCCTGAGAGTAGGGAACGAGACACTGCGTCCTCTAGGGGTCGCTATGGGGAACGTCGTCAGCGTGACCCGTGTCTGAAGCATACATACAAAAACACCACTTGTTGGCCGGCGACAGCCTGTGACGTCACTACCAGCACGACCACAGTATAAAGGGGCGCCGGGAAAATACGTCATCCACTTCTTCGTCTGAAGCTTGTGTCCGAAGCATGGCACCGCGCCTAGAGGACGCAGTGTCTCGTTCCCTACTCTCAGGGAACCATGGTTACATACGTAACCTGAGACGTTCCCTTTCGAGGGAACTTCGAACTGCGTCCTCTAGGGGTCGCTATGGGGAACGGAATACCCACGCCACCATGCTGAGGGGAGTGCAAGCCAAGCACACAAGGCGAGCACTAAGTACCAACTCTACCCAGCTACGGGAGTTGCCCCTGGGACGGTTAGACGGCTGTCAGTGACATTATCCCCTACGGCCAAAGACCCGAGCTGCATACCCTGAAACTTACCTGTTAAGGGCCGGGACTCCCGGACCCAGGGTAGAGCTCGAAGGCTTAGAATCATAAGAAAGATTCCTTTAAGGGGATACGGCCAAGTGCCTAGAATAGTAGCTAGGTCCTGGCCTGTCACTCAGGGGCTACCGCTTGCTCTGAAGAGCTCAATGAGTGAACTGTCTCAACAGACCCTTGGTAGCAACACCCTGTTCAAGTCAGTATCACTATGATACATAGGTAGAGTGGGCCCAAGGCGAAACCGGGGCCTGCCAACTCAAAGAAAGGGCATGAAGCCGCAGCGCGTAATCCCTACCATGCAGGATTTTTAGAAAGACCGCAAAACCACTTGATGTGCGATCTTACCACAATGTGGATTTTTAGAAAAGTGCCCAGAGACTAGCGTGCGCACTTACATAACATGGATTTCCTTTCCGTTCTAGGGAATCACAGAGGCTGTCATTACACAGCGAGCAGCTTAACAGGGAGGCCAAGATAGGCCTAACAACCTGAAGTTTGCTGATTCCGAGCTCTGGGGAGCGGAGAACCTAACTCTCAGCATGAGAGGGAATTCAGACGCTTCAGAAGGGAGCGGCATGCTCATAGGTGACCCTCTATGGTGAGGGGAGCAATGCTAGCTCGACCGACAAGGAGAGCAACCTAACAGGGAGGCAGAGAGAGGCCTAGCAACCTGAGGTCGCTGAATCACAGCGCTTTTTTTTTTTTTTTTTTTTTTTTGTGATCTAATTTGTCTTTCAAGCCCAGAGCATTGGGCGAAATAGGTAGAGTGGGGCCCAAGGCGAAACCGGGGCCTGACCAACTCAAAGAAGGGCACGAAGCCGCAGCGCATAACCCTTACCGTACAGGTTTTTAGAAAGAACGCAAAACACTTGATGTGCGATCTTACCACAACGTGGATTTTTAGAAAGTGCACAGAGACCTAGCGTGCGCACTTACCATAACATGGATTTAAACTGCTGTGACAGCTCTGGAGAGCGGAGAACTCAACTCTCAGCATGAGAGGGAACTCAGGCGCTCAGAAGGGAGCGGCATGCTCATAGGTGTCCCTCTATGGTGAGGGGAGCAATGCTAGCTCGACCAACCAGGAGAGCATGAGGCTACTGTGACAGCTCCGGAGAGCGGGGAACTGAACTCTCAGCATGAGAGAGAACTCAACCGCTCAGAAGGGAGTGGCATGCTCATAGGTGACCTTCTAAGAGAGGGGAGCAATGCTAGCTCGACCAACCAGGAGAGCAACCTAACAGGGAGGCAGAGAGAGGCCTATCAACCTGAGGCCGCTGCATCACAGCGCTTGTGATCCAATTTGTCTTTCAAGCCCAGAGCATTGGGCGAAATAGGTAGAGTGGGGCCCAAGGCGAAACCGGGGCCTGACCAACTCAAAGAAAGGCACGAAGCCGCAGCGCGTAACCCTTACCGTACAGGATTTTAGAAAGAACGCAAAACACTTGATGTGCGATCTTACCACAACGTGGATTTTTAGAAAGTGCACAGAGACTTAGCGTGCGCACTTACCATAACATGGATTTAAACTGTTCTAGGGAGCCGCAAAGTGAGCAACTTAACAGGGAGGCCTAAAGAGGCCTAACAACCTGAAGCTGCTGAAGCAAGTCACAGTGCTTGGAAGGGAATAGCGTTGCTCATAGGTGACCCTCTATGGTGAGGGGAGCGATGCTAGCTCGACCACAAGGAGAGCACCTCCAAATCACAGAGCTCTGGGAAGCGGAGGACCCAACTCTCAGAATGAGAGGGAACTCAGACGCTCGGAAGGGAGCGGCATGCTCATAGGTGACCCTCTATAGTGAGGGGAGCAATGCTAGCTCGACCATAGGAGAGCAACCTAGCAGGGAGACATAAAGAAGCCTAACAACCTGAGGCTACTGTGACAGCTCAGAAGGGAGCGGCATGCTCATAGGTGACCCTCTATAGTGAGGGGAGCAATACTAGCTCGACCAGCCAAGAGTGAGGCTGCTGTGACCGCACCGGAGAGTGGAGAACCCACTCTAATATTACAGGGAACTCAGACGCTCAGAAGGGAGTGTTCGACCGACAAGGAGAGCAACCTAACAGGGAGGCAGAGAGAGGCCTATCAACCTGAGGCCGCTGCATCACAACCTTCGGAAGGGAGCAGAGTGCTCATAGGTGACCCTCTCGATGAGGGGAGCAATACTGGCTCGACCGACCCGGAGAGCACCTGAGGCTGCTGAAACCCAGCCCTTGGAAGGGAGCGGCATGTTCATAGGTGACCCTCTATGGTGAGGGGAACAATACTAGCTCGACCGTACCGGGAGAGCAACGTCTAAATCACAGAGCTCCGGGCAGCGGAGAGCTCCACTCTCAGCATTAGAGGGAACTCAACCGCTCAGAAGGGAGCGGCATGCTCATAGGTGACCCTCTATGGTGAGGGGAGCAATGCTAGCTCGACCAACCAGGAGAGCCTAGGGCTGCTGTGACAGCTCCGGAGAGCGGAGAACTCAACTCTCCGCATGAGAGACTCAGACGCTCAGAAGGGAGCAGCATGCTCATAGGTGACCCTCTATGGTGAGGGGAGCAATGCTAGCTCGACCGACAAGGAGAGCAACCTACCTGAGGTCGCTGAAATCACAGCGCTCGAAAGGGAGCAGTATGCTCATAAACGACCCTCTACGATGAGGGGCTTTATGCTCTATACATAGGTAGAGTGGGGCCCAAGGTGAAAACCGGGGCCTGACCAACTCATAGAAAGGGCACGAAGCCGCAGCTCGTAACTCCTACCGTACAGGATTTTTAGAAAAGAACGCAAAACACTTGATGTGCGATCTTACCACAACGTGGGTTTTAGAAAAGTGCACAGAGACTTAACGTGCACACTTACCATATGCTGTCAGAGCTCTGGGGAGCGGAGAACTTAACTCTCAGCATGAGAGGGAACTCAATCGCTCAGAAGGGAGCGGCATGCTCATAGGTGACCCTCTATGGTGAGGGGAACAATTCTAGCCACTACCTGAAACCTCAGTAGCCCTCCAGTAGCCACAATCCTAGCAGGGGAACACTCTAGGCAAGGGCTCAGGGAGATGCTACTTAAAACCCCCGAGAGGGGAGCAGTCCCTGAGCTAGTATATAGATATCCTCAGATAGCCATGCACCTTCCTCAAAAGGCGGTGTCCCCTGTCCAGAATTATATTTTAAAAAGACCCGCAGGTCCTGGAATTGCAGTGCTGGGGACCTGCTGACCAAGGAGGCTCCACAGAGACCTACGACTGGGCCATACGATCCAGGGGTCTCATCCCAACCTGGATCTAGTATCGACGAGTGAGGTCATCACTGCACTGAGTCGAAACAAAAACCGACAGGTTTCCCAGAAATACTGCAAAGAATGGTTTACACAATACCAGTTTTTCCGTAGAACTGGATCGTACTCACCCATTTCCACTTTTTTTTTTGGTTCCTGCACATGAGATGGTTGCAGGGGAATTTAGAGAGGGGAAGATGAGGGCCGATGACAGTGCCCCCCCTGAGGGAAAGGAGTAGATGTTTAACTCACCTTGGTCCGGACGAGAGCGTTGCAAATGCTTTGTCTGGATTACCTCCTTCTCAGGTCTTGCCTACCTCTCTTTTACCCGCGCCTCCATCTAGCCCTACCCGCAGGCAAGGGAGGGGCACGAGCCGCGACACTAGCCTTCTGTGCCCATCTCTGTCCCCAGATGGAGATGGGCCAGGACCCCTGTATTGTTCGGGCTCAGACCTGGACCTTCATCAGGTGACAAGCCCTGACACTTATCCAGGTCTTTCAGCAGATCAGCCTGGTATGCCTGAAGCACCACATCACCTGACCTGCTGCTGCGTATTTTTGAAGGGGCTTAGATGGCAAGGAGGGAGCCTGGAGAGAGGATGTCTCGCCCACAGAGAGATAGCTGGCTAGCGTCTCTTCCACAGGGGGCATCCCTCATAGCCGTTTCCACGCATCCCCTTAATGTCAGCATAACTGGTATGCTGACACCTATGGATGTGAGAGGAAAACGGGTTTAAAAAATTATTATAATTTTTTTATTTTTTTTTTTTTTTTTTGCCCCCCGGCGCCATCTTGGCCCGCTTCCACGGCAAGTAAAGCCTCGCCGTGGCGCGTTCCATAACCTCCAACAACTCATCATACGCAGGGCAGGAGGATTGAGCAGGCTCAGCCTCAGCTTCTTCGCCCTAGACATCTCCTGCTCTTCCTGGGCATAACCCAGCAGAGCACTAGCAGCTGGATCAAATGATGTCAGCGAGATTGCATCATCATCATCCAGCCGCTCGCCCTCGTTCGCGGCCGACGAGCGCGAGAGGGAAACCCCCTCTCTAAAGCCGGGCATACACTGTGCGATTTTCGTCCGATTTCGAGCCGAATTCTGACTCGTGCGACTGTTTTTTGAGTCGGGCCGAATTTCAGCTTTGTCGTGTGTCGTTCGTCGTGCAGTGTTCGTTCAGTGTACAGGGTGAAACGAGAAGCGATAAGTCTCTCCCGACAGGCAATCGGACGGTCGGATGAATTTCTGACATGTCAGAAATTTTGGTCGCTCCTCGTGAGGGTATCGCACAGTTGAAGCAGAGCTACGAACCGACTGCCCTAAACTCAGTGCTTTTTCCCTCACTGCGCCTGCGCGAAAATAGAACTTTAATCATTTAATCTTTATTGCAGCAAGAAAGAAAACGAGGGAGATTTTTGATAAAATAATGTTATTATCACGGAAAATGTGAACCATTGTCCATCATTTTGCAATTAGTGATAAAGACAAACAAGTCGCAAAATTATAAATATTTCAGTTTTAAACCATGAAGGTGAGCCAGTGCATACCACACAAACAATTTGCAAACTTCATGAGCGTAATGCCGTGAAGAAGTTTTAAACTCCAGTCAATTCATTAAGCTACAGAAAGTGAAAGTAAAAACTGACCGAGCTTTCGGCATCTGTCGCTGCATAACGGCACATATTCTCTCAGAGGAGACGAAAGATATGGGTAGTATTGGGTATTGTCTTAATTTATTTTCTAAAAAAAATAAATAAATATATATATATATATATATATAAAATCCCTTATGGCTGATATAGTGAAAAAACAACAACAACAGAATCTAAGTATTTCGTGTTAAGTTGTTTTTGGAATTTCCTTGTCTGTAATAAAGGTTTTATTTTCATTGACTGAATATATTCATTAAGCTGTTCATTCAGTGTTCAGAGTCCGGACATAGCTAGACGGTTGAGAATTTTAATTATAGGCCTATTAATTGTGGAATATTATCTAAATGTTTTAAATAATTTTCAGCAAGGAGTAATCTAAAATAATCTTTTAATATCCAAATGAATTGTAATAGACCTACATTTAATAATAAAACTACCATAATAATAATAATAATACTAGTAATAATTGAATACATTAATTGTAAATGCCAAATCCTCAGGATATCACCAATAGTTTTTTTTTTTTTTTTTTAAGTTCTCTGGCTATCATCCATATACGGTGTCATCGTCTGCGCAAGCGCAACCCACAGTTGCCAAGTCCGCGTATTATACTGACTTTGGGCTTCTTTTTTTGTAAAGTTGCGGGAAAAAAATATCTGGTCGCGGTTTTTTTGGGCTTATTTAAAAAAATATGGTTGCTTGTTAGGGAAATCTGACAAGCCACTTTGTTTCTTTATTTATGTTCGCCATATTCTCCAATGCATTGATTGACACTCTGTCTGCTCGCAGTTAATAGCACCAATGCAATAATATAAGAGCCATAGAGTAATTTGCCAAATGTTCCGCCCATCAGTGGAGAAAAATCACATTCAAAAAGAAGCGTGACGCTGTAATCAAGCGATGATAGAAGTAGACGTAGAGGAGAGGGATGACTTTCTTTTAGCCTAATTTTTACAATGGTTTTGTAATGTATTAATTATCACGGGCTGTAATAAAAAACAAGTAGTAATACTGAGTAAATATATTTGGTTTGAATAGCCTGGTATGGCAAGATGTCTTAAAATGTATTTTTTTAACATTTAAACTTAGACCACATTATTAGATTACCTTTTGACTTCATGAATACACATCAATGACAGCTTACTGATTTAAAAAAATATATTTTAATAATATTATATAATATTTTCTTTTTTAATATAATATATATTATAATTTAATATAATATTTAATATATTTTTCTATAATATCTATGTGGCTTTTTTATGTCATTTATTTGATAGTTGTGTATACATTCTTTTATTTTAAATGGAAGAAAAACCTGTTTTTGAGCTCAGAATAAAGCACGTTCCCTCTGTACATGGCTGTAACGAGCAGTTTTGTGGTGCTGGGAATTCTTTATAATTAATTAAAAACAAATATTGCCACATTGATGGCTCAAGAAGGTATAATTGTTCAAATAACACATCGTTTCATTTTTAAATATAAATATAAAAAATTGTAACCAAGTGTTTTTCAAGTATAATATTCCTGTAAAGGCTAGGGACAGAAAAATGGACATTTCCATAGAATGATCCCATATATATTTTAGGCTATTAATATGTGGCTCATTTATTGGTAATAAATAACTGATAATAAATAATATTGATGATAATAAATCATAAAAAAAATATTGGGCTTGTTTTTGAAGCTGCGGTTACTTATTTGTCTCGCCAGAGTTGGCAACTGTGAGTATTTCACACGTATAGTGTGAGCACATAAATCGCGCTCGACAATCGGACCGTATAGTGAGAGCACATAAATCGTGAGCTTTGGCTTTACATCGCATGCGATCTTCTCGTACAGTGTGAGTTGATACCTTGCTGAAATCGCACGGAAATCGCACAGAAATCGCACAGTGTATGCCCGGCTTAACTCATCGGCCAGCTCCGCCTGCGAGCCCCATGACATCATTCCCCTCCGTGCCTCGGCAACAGTGGGTCCTGAACCGTGGGAAGCAGACGGCTGCCCCTCCTTCCTCGAAAAGAGAGACAGACGAAAGCAGAGCTTTCTCATCGAGAAAAACTCACAGTGCACGCATATCGCTCCCTCGAGAACATCGCGTGCGTGCTCCTAGCCCGAACAAAAGACGCAAAGATCATGTGTGTCAAATAACAAGGATGTACACATCTCTTAAACGCCTTGCTAGTGCTCGCCATAGTAACAGTAAAAAATCGTTTTTACCTTTTCCATAGTAGACTGCACACTTCAAACAAAACAGTCATTGAAGACGAAGAAGAGGATGACGTATTTTCCCGGCGCCCCTTTATACTGTGGTCGTGCTGGTAGTGACGTCACAGGCTGTCGCCGGCCAACAAGTGGTGTTTTTGTATGTATGCTTCAGACACGGGTCACGCTGACGACGTTCCCCATAGCGACCCCTAGAGGACGCAGTTCGAAGTTCCCTCGAAAGGGAACCTTGGATTATTTTGGTTATTATCTATGAGTTTGCGGATATGCTCGGTCCTGGCAGCTTTTAGAGCCTGTCTATAGCTGGACATACTGTTTTTCCACGCCATTCTAAAAACTTCCAAGTTAGTTTTTCTCCATTTGCGCTCAAGATTACGAGTTTCTTTCTTGAGAGAATGGGTATAACTGTTGTACCATGGCGCAGCACGTTTTCCTCTAACCTTTTTTAATTTGATGGGAGCAACAGTTTCTAACGTATTAGAGAGGATAGTGCCCATGTTGCTAGTCATTTTGTCAAGTTCATTTGTATTTATGGGTACACAGAGCAGCTGAGATAAATCAGGCAGGTTATTTGTGAATCTGTCTTTAGTGGCTGGAACAATAGTTCTGCCCGGACGATAACGTGGGGCCCTACAGTTAATATCAGTAATACGCAGCATGCACGATACAAGGAAATGGTCAGTAACATCATCACTTTGAGGTACGATATCTATATCAGAAAGATCAATTCCATGCGATATAATTAAATCTAGCGTGTGATTATAACGATGAGTGGGCCCGGTGACGTTTTGCTTGACTCCAAAAGAGTTTATTAGGTCAGTAAACGCAAGTCCTAATGCATCATTTGGATTATCAACATGAATGTTAAAATCTCCGACAATTAGCGCTTTATCAGCATTAACCAATAGGTCTGAGAGGAAATCTGCAAATTCTTTTAGGAAATCTGTATATGGCCCTGGCGGTCTATACACAGTAGCCAGAGCAAGAGATAAGACAGATTTCTTTTGCATATCTGACAGTGTAACATTAAGCATAAGTATTTCGAATGAGTTAAACCTGTATCCTGTTTTCTGAGTAACATTGAGAATATCACTATATATTGTTGCGACAACCGCCGCCACGACCAGTCTGACGGGGCTCATGCTTATAACAGTAGCTTGGTGGAGTAGACTCATTTAGACCAATATAATCATTTGGTTTAAGCCAGGTTTCAGTCAAACAGAGTACATCACAACTATTATCTGTGATCATTTCATTTACAATTACTGCTTTAGGTGTGAGTGATCTAATGTTTAGGAGCCCAAGCTTTAAAAATAGTTTTTGTTCGTTTATTTTCCTTTTTTCTGGTTTAATCACGATCAGATTATTTCTAGATCCTGTGTTAAATTTATATTTTGACCTCACTATTCGGGGAACAGACACAGTATGTATAGATTGAACAACGCAATTACTTCTATTATTTAAGTGGGTAGAACAAAAGTCATCATAGCAGTTATTTGAGAATTGGCTTACTAGTCAGATGGAGCGTAGTGTCTTGGAGATGTTGTCCGACAGGAGTTCCGCTCCGACTCTGCTGGGGTGCAGGCCATCAGCACGGAAAAGCCTAGGACGCTCCCAGAAAAGATTCCAATTATTAACAAAGAGCAGTTTCTGTTCTTTACACCATGACAATAACCATTCGTTTAAAGCAAACAGTCTACTGAACCTTTCGTGTCCTCGTCGGTACGTGGGAAGCGGTCCTGACACGATGATCGTCGTCGCGGGCGATGTGCTGCGTACCGTCTCGATCAGGCTCCTGAAGTCCCTCTTCAGTGTCTCCGTCTGCCGCAGCTTGGTGTCGTTCACGCCCGCGTGCAGCACGACCGCTCCGACGCTCTCGTCATCCTTCAGGATCGCGGGTATCTGCGCAGAAACATCGAGAACACGAGCACCAGGGAAACAGTGTGTGTGCACTTTACCTTCAGCTAACGTAGCACGGACGTGCCGGACGATGGAGTCTCCGACGATCACAGCGTCACGTTCCGTCTCGTGGAGGGGGGCGAAGCGGTTTCGGGTGGAGATCTCGAAGACCGGAAGCGGCGGAGGGGGAGATGATGTAGCCCGATGCCTCGCTCGCGTCTTCCGCTGCTGCCGCACCCAGGGTCCGTGGTGTCCCGGCGCCGGAGTGAAGGACATCTGAGAAGATCGCGTCCTGGGTGCACGGGGCCTGTGCAGAGAAACACACGGAGTAGAGGTGGTGGGAGTGTTAGCAGCGTGCTGTATACTTACCCCGGACCTGTGAGCGTCAGCCCGGGATGTTTCCAGCGCAGTTTGCCGCTCTCTCAGCTGGGCTTGTCTCTCCAGCAGCTCGTTGATCTGCTTCTCCACCGCCTCCAGCTCCAGCTGCCCCGAATGCAGCTCGAACGCGTCCTCACCTGCACTCAAAGGTAGACACAAATCCGCCATTAAAGTAAGTAGCAGTGGAACAATGGTTATGTGTGTGAATAGAGTATTAGCAAGCGCGCCTAGCGGCCGCCGCGTTGACGGTGCTAACGGGCTATAAGCTAATAGCGAACTCGGGAAATCAAACTAGAACTAGTGATAACAAGGCGCCCTGATTGTTTTTGTTGTAGAATGCGATAGGGGATATATTCACACGTTATAGAAACGAAAAATGATGGTGTATAAAATTGATTTTAAGAGATAAAATAGACGATAAAGAAATAAGTTGACGGAGCTCAAACTCAAAACACGCGTCAGCAACAAACAGGAAGTGACGAGTCCTGTTTAGATAAATCAGATAAATCAGGCTTGGATTTACTCTTGTAGGCATTGGTTAATGCCTACAAAAACGACTGGTAAGGGACTACGACGAGTTTGTCACGGACCCAGATAAACCCCGCCCCCGGGAACACGCAGCAAAGGGGGCGAGGCCATGCTGCGCTGCTTTAGAGAAGAGGAAGAGAAAACTAGGGGTGCACGTAAAAATCTATTCATATGAATCACGATTCTGTCTTCTAACAATTCTAATGGATTCACAAGTTTCAAAATCATTAAAGCAGCGGTTCTTAATACTGTTACTCTGTCGCCCCGCTCTGCATCTCTCTCTCTCTCTCTCTCTCTCATTCAGATCGTAAGATTAGCTCCAACAAACTGTTCCAATTATACACTTATTTTCACACAGCAATGAGAAGCATTATAAATGGACACGCGTGCGGTTGCTGTGCTGTATTGAAGCTTTAATCAGGATAAAACCGTATATTAAAAGCTAACAGAAGCAGTAGCATTTACAAATAGCAGCGTATTTAAAAGTATGAGACAACAACAACCAAACATACCATTAAGAGCCGTGCTTGCACAGGTTCTGCACGATCCTCTTCACTAATATCCTCTGGGTCTCAATCGGGCTCAAATTGATAAGCATTATAGACAACGTCACTGTTTACAATTCAACCGGAGCACATGCCACTGAGGAGAGGGGCGGGACGTTCAGACGTGCAGTAGAGGCGGTTTAGCCAATCACAACACACTGAGCCAGCTAACCAATCTCAGCCCATTGAGGGACAGAGAAGGGACAGAGTGGTGTGGAATAAAGGTAAATTATGTGAAAAATAATGCGTTTTTTAAAAAAACAAGCATGAACACATGCTAGACTGCACCCCATAAACACAATCAAGCCTAGAAAAAAAACAGTAAACCACCCCTTTAAAAAACATCCTAACATTTCTGGAATTCGGGTTGTAAGATGATTTTACCTAATTTTTGATTGGTTGTCCCCTTTTCAAACTGGAATTTCAAACAAAGTTGAATAATTTAAATTTATAAAAAATTATACAAAGAATCACTTCACTTCAGGCCCTAGTCGACCATGTATAACGTCTATAGGACAGGCCGGCCCTGCACACAGGACTTTTCTCAGACTCAGAGCAGACCACGAGGGCATTCCGAGATGAGAAGCCATAATCAACAGAAAATCTTGCATAAGTAAGATTTGTACTTGCATTGATGCTTCAGTGTTGATGAGTCACGAAGCAGTGCTTGGTTATGAAACAGTTTGGACAGGAGCAGCATTGCAGGGCTTGTCGCAGACATGACTGATTTTCCCTTGACAGATGTTAATGACCTGCTTTAATAACACAGAACGGCACAGTTTCCTGCAGACGGTTATTAGTCATTCTCTTTCAAGTGTGAGTATTACAGCATCTAACTCTACATGTCTTCTTATATCCTGTGAGGAAGGATATGAGGTCCAGACATGTTTAAGCAGGTATGCTGGACAATCAGAGATCAAAGACGTTTGTGGTCAGTGATTTTTACAGTGCTGTTTCATTTGTCTCTATCTATGAACATAATAATTAATAAATGTCTGAAAAGGACAGAGAAATTAAATGAGAACTAAAAGCCACAAAATACTTTACATCTGTTAGTATCTATCTGTCTTTCTACAAACTAAAAAGGTTAAGTATGTAAAAAAAAAAAAGGGGGGGGGGGGGTTCTGAAATAAAAACTGGAGGTGGTGGGGGTGGGGTCATATTAAATTAACAATGCACAAACTTTAACAGGGAAAGTGTAATTTTAGCACCACTAATCACTAAATTGTAGCATTAGAGCAAAAATGAGTTTACATATTTCTGAATTCAAAATGCAGTAAGAAATAAAACAATACAATACATATTGTTGTATATTATCATCATTATTTAAAATAAATAAACACTTATGGATGTAATAATACATACATACATACAGTATATTGTATTTGTATTGTAATTGTACAGAATAAACTTATTTTTGAACTAATAATAACAGTAAGAAATAACCAGTAAGAAAAATATTCATAATTTCAACTTTTCTAAAAACAGAAAAACATATGATTTTTAAAATATTTAGTTTTACATTTAATATAATTAATAAATACTGACCATATCATATCATATGATTTTATATATATATATATATATATCTCACAGTTATGGACATTCTGTTCATCTGTTGTGTTTTCTCCCTCATGTGCCCATATTTGGTTATGTTCCTGTTCCTGTTCTCATTATGTCATTATTAGTTCAACCTCCTCACCTGTCTGTCCCTCATCAGCTCCCCTACATATAGTCAAGTCTGTTCATTCTCTTTGGCTGTGTTCGAAATGCCATGCTATCATACTACTCTTACTATTTATACAGCATGTAGTATGTATGCTGCGCATAGTATGCAAATTTTCTGTATGCATGGAATACCCGGATGTCCTACTATTTTTACCAGAATCTGCTAAATATAACTCAAGTATACTGAAATCAGTACAGAAGCTGTGTTCGGAATGGCATACTATCATACAACTCCTACTATATTGCAGTATGCTGTGTGTATACTGTGAATAGTATGTGAATTTTCTGTATGCATGGAATGCCCGGATTACCTGCTACATTTGCTGAAATTTGATGTATGCATCTGAAGACACTGCGTGGGATACTATTTCCCAGAATGCAACGCGCTCCATGTGACCTTTCATCTTCAAACGCGTGACTGAATTGGAGGCGGGGAATAGTAATTATGAATGCTACACTTGTATATGTACGTATATACATGTAAACTACAAACTATTGCTGTGCATCTAAAAACAATATAATTTGTAGGACATAAATTGTACTTTAATCTCTACGGCACTTTTCCGATCAAGTCAAATGACGTCACCTTTATCTCTATAGCGCTTTTGAAGTGGATCAAAAAAGTGAATCAAAGTTGTCCTAACACAAGAACGCTTTTAGGTTTTAGGGCAACTTTGATGAAAGGTTTTGATGCACTTCAAATGTTGACTACTGTACATTGTTTCAAAGATATTAAATAATAATATAACATTGCAGTAATATAATATATAAATAAAATTAATATTTCAGTTATGCAAGCAGAGTTAAATTCCGCTGTCAAGCAGCTCTAAAAAGAAACGGAGTGTTTTAACTCAAAGGAGAAATAGGCCAATTTGTTAGCAGAGGCTATCTACATGAACTCAGCTTGGCTGTGATAAACAGCACTGCAAAAGACACGTGTGATTCTGTAGAGTCAGTGGCGCAGTGAGTAAAAGACACGAGATGTGTGCTGTTGATGCGAGCTATCCGAGTTCGATTCCGCCTTGTCAAACTCGTCCAACTCCTTTTTCCATCACATACCAGATCAGAAAGGCATTTATTTTCAATAAAAAATCAAGTAAATATTTGAAAAGTGGAAATTAAATGCCTCATTAATAATACAGTGTGCTTAGCTGTAGGTAGGTTTTTGTCCCCATAAAGTGGCGTTCATCAAATAAAATTTATGATAATTTACACTCAATATGTTATTGTATACTGTTTTATAATGTACTACTACAGTACTGAAGTACAAACATCTACCACCTAACTACTATTTACACACCTGTTGCTGAAGAAAATGCTGTTTAGTGTAAACACAATTTATCATTATTTGCACTTAGTGTAAATATATCACTCTTTCCAATTAGTGTAACTGCCAAAAATATAATTGTTCAGTTAAAGACAGCTCATTCAGTTCAGTCCAATAGCCTATGTAAAGTTCTTCAGTTATGAAATGAGTTCAATTGGGCAATATATATATATATATATATATATATGATAAGATGACTCAGAGCAAAAATTATGTCTAATTTTAGTGTAAATTATAAAACTTAAACAGTTGCAAAAATAATGACTGTTTTTACACAGGTTTCTGAACACTCCTCTTACTGCAATGCAGTGAGTATTAGAGATTACACAAGCCAAAGTATTATTTTTAAGTTTAATGAACTAATAAGCTTCTTAGAACCAATTCCAGCATGCATTACATGGCCAAATGTGCTATAAAACTGTAGCTCACATTTACAGTACTTTGCAATCAATCAAGTAGATTGTTGGCTTTCAGTCGACGCTTAGCAGATTAATATCTGTGTTAATATTTAATTATTTGCATCACAGAGCGGTGATGTAATGCTCATTCCTCACCTGGAAAAGCAGGTCGAAACCTGCCAGGTTCCTGACTCAGAAAATCCACACGCTCTGCTGGGACAATTATCAAACTTGTTCATGCATCAGCAGCACAATAAACGCAGCGTGCTGAACATCCTCTATCAGTTATGTGACAAAAGGTTATTTAATAATATTTACTGTGCTGTATGACTTATTCTTAGGGCCCAGTGCACCTGCACAGAGCTGAATATGAACAAAACTGAAATACTATCTGAAGCATGTGGGTCTGGATTTCCCTCCCCCACCAGTCATGATGATGCCAGAAGAGGTAAGAGGGTCAAAAACTATCATAAATCAATTTCTCATTCAGAACATAAGAAATTAAATTTTTTTTTGTAAAGCTGGATGGAATTTGATTTTACATTTTGCATGCACAATCAGTATAGCTGTGGATGTGGTCTAAATGGAATTCTGCATACTGTGAACAAGCTTCCTTTTCTTTAAAAAAAAAAAAAGCATCATGCTTTAAAAAATTCAAACAGTATTAAAGGGATAATTCATCCAAAAATTACAATTTGATGTTTATCTGCTTACCCCCAGGGCATCCAAGATGTAGGTGACTTTGTTTCTTCAGTAGAACACAAATTAAGATTTTTAACTCAAACCGTTGCAGTCTATCAGTCATATAATGGCAGTCAATGGTACTCACGGCTTTGAGAGAAAAAAAAACATACACAGACAAAACCAAATTAAACCCTGCGGCTCGTGACGATACATTGAGGTCGTAAGACATGAAACAATCAGTCTGTGCAAGAAACTGAACAGTATTTCTATCATTTTTTACCTTTTTTTTTTACCTTTTTACCGCCGCAATGTCCAACTGTCCTGAGCGCGTTCACAACAGCCAACGGTTTGAGTTAAAAATCTTAATTTGTGTTCTACTGAAGAAACAAAGTCACCTACATCTTGGATGCCCTGGGGGTAAGCAGATAAACATCACATTTTTAATTTTTGGGTGAACTATCCCTTTAAGCTTCACTTTTGCCATGTGACCTCATCATGTTGCATGTTTAATTCTGCAAGTGCTGTGTAACATTACCTCAGAAATAAATGCAAAAATAACTGTAGACAGTTAACATTTTTGAGTTAATAATAATAGTAAAATAAAACAATAACAAAAATATCCATAAATAATGTAATCTAATTTTTAAAGATCTTTTTTAAATAATGCGATCTAATTGAAGAATATACATGATTTTACATTTCCAGAAACAAACAATATTTTCAATGTATTATATTTTTTAAAATAAAAATAAATAAATAAAAATACTAAATTGTATATTTATTTTTGACATTTAAAAACAAAAAAAAGATTTTTTTCATTTCTAAAATAATTTTACAATATAAATTATACACTATTTCATATTTAAATAATAAATATATATATATATATATATATATATATATATATATACATAATATAAATGTATTATAATATAAATAATAAATATACATTTTAGTGCTAGTGTCACTAGCACTACCATAAAAAACATAAATAATAACACCTTTTACACAGGGTTCTCTCAAAATGTTCCTTTTATATTTTTCCTCCAGTTTAGTGTAAAAATGTCGTTTTTGATAGCCCAGTGAAATAGTCAAAAAAGAGATTACTCCAAGTTCATTCATCACATTACAAGTGCATCAAGTCAAGTGCATTTCATTGTATGATACAGCTTTCTTAGCAGTTAGCTTTGCTGTATACTTCACATTTTGACAAATGAAAGTATTCCACATTTTTTGTTGACAGTACATATTGCAAAATAGTATGAAGGCAGGGCATTAAAGACAGTAGTGGTCATGTGACGTCTCTGTGCAGAAGAAGACCTGCAGAGGTCAGTAGAGGGTCGGGCAGCCTCAGATGAGGAAGAGGAGGAGAGGAGCATAGATGAAGGACAGTGCTGCCACCTGGAGGTGAAACAGCTGATTAACAGATTACACGGCTGTGCCAAAGGGTGAATATATCTTTAACATAAAAAAAATTCTGCATTTTGGCCATGTTTTAATTTGACAAGTTCACACACTTGTATTGTTCCACAGGTGTCAGAAAGCTGCTATCTGTAACTGGCTTGTCTCTCAGAGCTCCGCTCACAGCAAAGACATCAAAGCACATGTGTGGATTCCTCAAGCGGATGAGAGGGCAAATCAAGCTGGAAAGGTGAGAGTTAAAGAAGAATCTATGATAATGGAATATCATACACCACATCATCTCTAATGAACACCTTCCTTCTCTGTCACATCCTGTAGATGAAGCAGAAAGAGGTGGAGAGTTTGAGAGTGTATCATTCACTGCAGGACGAGAGACTGACTGATACGCTCACGTTACTGCTGCAGATACCACACAAAGTGAGAACTAGATTCAAAAATAGATTTCTGAGTAAAAAATGTGTCCTGAGTGGTTGCTTACTGAAGTCAGTGGTATACAGGTGCATCTCAATAAATTAGAATGTCGTGGAAAAGTTCATTTATTTCAGTAATTCAACTCAAATTGTGAAACTCGTGTATTAAATAAATTCAATGCACACAGACTGAAGTAGTTTAAGTCTTTGGTTCTTTTAATTGTGATGATTTAGGCTCACATTTAACAAAAACCCACCAATTCACTATCTCAACAAATTAGAATACTTCATAAGACCAATAAAAAAAACATTTTTAGTGAATTGTTTGCCTTCTGGAAAGTATGTTAATTTACTGTATATGTACTCATTACTTGGTAGGGGCTCCTTTTGCTTTAATTACTGCCTCAATTCGGCGTGGCATGGAGGTGATCAGTTTGTGGCACTGCTGAGGTGGTATGGAAGCCCAGGTTTCTTTGACAGTGGCCTTCAGCTCATCTGCATTGTTGGGTCTGGTGTCTCTCATCTTCCTCTTGACAATACCCCATAGATTCTCTATGGGGTTCAGGCCAGGCGAGTTTGCTGGCCAATCAAGCACAGTAACACCATGGTCATTGAACCAGCCTTTGGTACCTTTGGCAGTGTGGGCAGGTGCCAAGTCCTGCTGGAAAATGAAATCAGCATCTCCATAAAGCTTGTCAGCAGAAGGAAGCATGACGTGCTCTAAAATTTCCTGGTAGATGGCTGCGTTGACTGTGGACTTCAGAAAACACAGTGGACCAACACCAGCAGATGACATGGCAGCCCAAATCATCACTGACTGTGGAAACTGCACACTGGACTTCAAGCAACATGGATTCTGTGCCTCTCCACTCTTCCTCCAGACTCTGGGACCTTGATTTCCAAATGAAATGCAAAATTTACTTTCATCTGAAAAGAGGACTTTGGACCACTGAGTTCTTTTTTTCCACAGCCCAGGTAAGATGCTTCTGACGTTGTCTCTGGTTCAGAAGTGGCTTGGTAGCCCTTTTCCTGAAGATGTCTGAGCGTGGTGACTCTTGATGCACTGACTCCAGCTTCAGTCCACTCCTTGTGAAGCTCTCCCAAGTGTTTGAATCAGCTTTGCTTGACTGTATTCTCAAGCTTGCAGTCATCCCTGTTTCTTGTGCACCTTTTCCTACCCAATTTCTTCCTTCCAGTCAACTTTGCATTTAATATGCTTTGATACAGCACTCTGTAAACAGCCACACCTTTCAGTAATGACCTTCTGTGACTTACCCTCTTTGTGGAGGGCGTCAATGTTCATCTTCTGGATCATTGCCAAGTCAGCAGTCTTCTCCATTATTGTGGTTTCAAAGAACAAGAGATACCCAGAATTTATACTGTATGGATGGTCATTTATTGAAACTCAAATGTAAATATTCTAATATTTTGAGATACTGATTTTTGACTTTCATGAGCTGTAAGCTCTAATCATCAAAATTAAAACAAAAAAACTTTTTAAATGTTTTACTTTACATGCAATGAATCTAAAATATATGAAAGTTTCACTATTTGAAATAACTTACAAGAAAAAATGAACTTTTTCATGACATTCTAATTTATTGAGATGCACCTGTATATGATATGATATATGATATGGCTTGGTACCCCCCTTCATCCCCTCATTGTAAAACAAAAACAAGCAAAATACATTAAATTATATTTTAAGGTAATTTTTTTAAAATAAATATATATTTTTATATTTATTCATAAATATTTCTCATTTTATATGTTATCAGATTTAAATGTTTAATGTGTTTAACTATATAAAATCAACTTTTTATAAAATGCAATATTACGTTTATATTTATATTAAATTTAAAATTAATATAAAAATGTATTTACAATTTATTTTAACATTTTATATTATAAAATTACTAATAGTTTAGGGCATAAAGAAAACCTTTATTATTTGATGCAGGGATTCATAAATTATTTTTCTTCAGCTGAACCCCTTTGACCAAAAATATTTTCTTAAAGTATCCCCTGAGCTTTTCAGTATATATTTCAATAATTCAACACATATTAATTAATAATTTTAATATTTCAGTAATATAGTTCTCTGATGTCAGTTAATGGTCACATAACATGTAGGGAAACAAATAAAACACTTCATCTTTTTTATTTTATTATTTAGTTGATTTTACATTTAATCATTCATTTAGCTCACAAATACTCTGCAGTTTCCTCGCCAACTCCAATTTGGAAAATCACTGATTTAATGCATTGAGCTGAATCTTCTAAAGCTTCTTGTGCTCAGTTAAAGACCTTAAGTCTTTTGAAAAAAATAATAACACATGAACATAAATATATATTATTAATCTCTACTCTATATTAAATATGTATTATTAAGTCTCATAGTTTGGAAAATGCAATTAGTTGAATATACACATGAACTGAATGAAGTACATGGACCCTGATAGCACATGCACATCTCAGAGTTATCAATTTGATGTGCTTGTTTACATCTGAAAGACTTTATTTTTTTATAGTGTTTGCTCATCTGCAATACGTCTATAGAATGTTTCCTGTCAGACTTAAAATAGACACTTAGAAAATGTACTTAAGGTGTTTATGATTTAGAAAGTATGTAAAACTGGCATCTTGCATACTATACAATAGTTATACCAAAAATATCGGCACCCTTGGTAAATATGATCAAAGAAGGCTGTGAAAATTAATCTGCCTTGTTAATACTTTTGATCTTTTATAAAAAAAAAACACAAAAATCTAACCTTTCATTGGATAATAAGAATTTTAAATGGGGGGAAATATCATTATGAAATAAATGTTTTTCTCTAATACACATTGGCCACAATTAACGGCACCCTTTTATTCAATACTTTTTGAAACCTCCATTTGCCAGTTTAACAGCTCTAAATGTTCTCCTATAATGCCTGATGAGGTTAGAGAACACCTGATAAGAGATCAGAGACCATTTTCTTCATACAGAATCTCTCCAGATCCTTCAGATTCACAGCTCCATGACGGTGCTTCTTCTCTTCAGTTCACCTCACTCATGTTCTACAGGGTTCAGGTCAGAGGACGGGAATGGCCATAGCAGAAGCTTGGTTTTGTGCTCAGTGACCCATTTTTGTGTTGTTTTTGAGGTTTGTGTTTGGATTATTGTCCGGTTGGAAGATCCAAACATGGCCCATTATAAGATTTCAAACAGAGTCAGTCACTTATTGATTTTTTATCTGTTGGTATTTGATAGAATCCATGATGCCATGTATCTAAACAAGATGTCCAGGACCTCCAGCAGAAATATAGGCCCACAACATTAAAATACAGCAGTATATTTCATTGTACACATGGGGTACTTTTTATCCCTGTGTTCACCAAACCCATCTTGAGAGTTTGCTGCTAAAAAGCAAATTTTTTAGTTTCATCTGACCATAGAAGCCAGTCCCATTTGAAGTTCCAGTCGTGTCTGATAACTGAATATGCTGGAGATTGTTTTTGGATGAGCTTGGATAATTTTTCTTGAAACCCTCCTGAACAACATGTGGTGATGTAGGTGCTGTTTGACCATTTTTTTAAAGGTTTTCTGACCCAGAGACTCAACTATTTTCTGCAATTCTCCAGCTGTGGTCCTTGAAGAGTCTTTAGCCACTCAAACTCTCCTCCTCACCGTGCATTAGGACGATATAGACACATGTCCTCTTCCAGGCAGATTCATAACATTTTCTGTTGATTGGAAATTCTTAATTATTATCCTGATGGTGGAAATGGGAATTTTCACTGCTCTAGCTCTTTTCTTAAAGCCACTTCATTAATTTGTGAAGCTCAATTATCTTTTGCTGCACATCAGAAATATATTCTGTGGTTTTTCTCATTGTGATGGATGATTAAGGGAATTTGGGCTTTGTTTTCCCTCCTATTTATATTTCTGTGAAACAGGAAGCCATGGCTGGATAATTTCATGTTCATAATCACCCTGGAGTGCTCAAAATTGTGAATATGAATGGGAATATACTTCAGAGATATTTTACTCATAAGAATTTCTAGGGGTGCCAATAATTGTGTCCAACGTGTATTTTAGAAAAAACATTTATTTCATAATGATATTTCCCCCCATTTTAAATTCTTATTATCCATTGAAAGGTTAGATTTTTGTGATTTTTTTAAATAAAAGATCAAAAGGATTAACAATGCAGATTAATTTTCACAGCCTTCTTTGATCATATTTACCAAGGGTGCTGATATTTTTGGCCATGACTGTATATATTGCCTGCCATTTCTTTTACAAACATGTGAAACAATATGCAACATTTCAAACAGTAGTATGCGAAATGCTAACACTTGCCCTCACTAAGTTTACTTATCATTTTATGGTTAATTTGCACTTTTAATGTAAAAAGCCTTGACTTTTCACAGTCAAATCAAATAATGAGTAAAGAAAGAGAGTTAAAAATTACCTGGTTAATATGACTTCCTGTTCATTCATCACATTGGAAATTAAAGATCAATTCATGTGCATTGCATTGCAAAAGTCCACACTGCCACCTAGTGATTCAGCTCTGTAACGCACTGCTTGTTTTCTAGCTGAAAACCTCTAACCTGTGTGTTCTGACCCCTGACAGAGAGTCTCTCGCAGGATCTTGGGGAGAATACTGATCAACACACTAGATCTGTGTATTAGAAAAAGTTATGGTAAGCTCTGCCTTTCTGTTTTGTTTACATTGTTTTCTTTCATGCAAAACTGCTGGATAAACTCTAGTCTTTTCTTCAGCCTGGACTCCGGTGGTTCTGGTGGTGGACACACTGTGTCAGCAGCTCCTCTCCAGTGACCTCCTGGATGGAGGAGAGGAGGTCAGCGCTGGGTCACGACCTTCTGAAACCTCAGGTCACCGAAACACATCCAACCCCCTTCTGATGTCCTGCTGAGATTTTACAGATGTCCCACTTAAGACACTTTACACGAGGGTACAAATTGGTGTTCTGTTATTTGGCATTATTACCAGAGTTATTGTAATAAGAATTATTAAACAAATGTTTTTCATTAATTTATAAGAAATAAATGAGTACCAATAAAACAAACAACATTTGGTGCCTAACCAGCTCCTTCTTAAAGTGCCCCTATTATGGGTAATGAAAGGTTCATATTTTGGTTTTGGGAGTCCCCAACAACAGGTTGACGTGTGCAAAGTCAAAAACCACTTTCGTTGTCTTATAATATGCATTTATTTGTATCTTATTTGCTAAACGACTCCCAAACGATTCGTTTAACGATTTATTTTTTCCAAACCCTTCCTTTGCGTGACGCTAATCTGCTGTGATTGGTCCAATTAGTCTCATTTCCATTCATCATGCCTGTATGCTTTGTGTACAGCGTTACTGGGGAAACCGCTATTTTAACGCTCCAAAAGCAGCACCTAGTGGCAAAGAATGAATTTGCATTTTCATTCAGACCAACGCAAAAAGACCATAAGTGGGCGGGCAATATGCTAATATTTCATGTTGACATCAACATGAAACAGCTTGGGATTCGTTTTAAAAACGACTCGTTTCAATAATTCAGAGTCGACTCTTTCTTTTGAGAGACAATAACTTTATACACGGTGCACTTTCAGATTTAAAACTTTGCAGGATGTTTTCATTCACTTAGAGCTGTTACACACTGCATGACAGGTTATTTTCAAAAATCCATAATAGGGGCACTTTAATGTAAAATAAATCTGCTGCTTTGATACCCATTGTGGGTAACTTATTTATTTTCCTTTAAAAAAACTTATTTAAAATTTGTTTAACATTTATTGCTAAAAAATATTAAACACATCACAAATCAAGGGGGTTTAAGGTAACTGTATGTACAATTTTTACCTTAAAATATCAATTCCAATATCATTATAATGGTACACTGACTCAACACAAGGAGAATGGCTTCTGGTTCTTTCCAAACATCGGCTCTGGATAGTTATAGGCACTTTTGAAACTCTGGCTAACCATTGAACCAGTATCTATAGTTTTTAACTTATCTTGGATCAGTTTTATAAATTTGTAGATATATTTAATCAGACTTTTGTGTAATTAAAAGGACGAGTAACAGCCAAGCCATCCATAAAACAAACAAAACAAGCCCTGAATATATAAAAGAACACATATTGTGCACACACTTCATATTTAATAGTATTAAATGATTCGTTAATTGCATTTAATAGATTATACTTTCAATAAAACATTTCTTGGGTTTGTAATTAAGCTCGTTTGGTTCGAGTTTTGTTGCATTTACATGTTCTGAGCAGCAGGCGTCACCAGCGTGTGGTATTTCAGAAGCTTCGAAACAGTGAATCGTTTCGCAAAACAATTGGTTCAGTTGATTCAAAGCTTTGTAAAAAGATTTGTTTCTCCCATCACAAGTTAGTATGTAGTACACTAAGTACGTTTGGTAAACGGCTACAAAATTCTGTGAAATTCGTGGATTGCTTTACGGCAGCAACAAATACATGTGTACAGCCGAAGACATTTAATATACTTTTTTAGTAGACTTTTATATAACCTTGTAGTAGACTTTTATATATTTGACTTTTCTTGAAAGTACTTTGGCGCAGCTGTCCAGTGTGTTCAGGACAGTGAATTCCTCATCTAACTGCTGGGGCTTCAGTTTCAAAAATACATATAGTTGCTTTAAACGGTATTCACATGTACCAAAATTGTGGTAAGGGTTGCAGAAATGTCAAAACTCATATAAAATAAATTTTAAAAATGAAACTGTTCATATATTATAATTAGGTTTACCTCTTCAGGTGGGCAAACATCACTTTCTCACCTTCTTTTAAAAAACAAAACAAAAAATTGAATTTAAAATTGTCAAGCCCTATTTTGTACTCTATTTGTGAAAAGTGTCTTAAACTGTTCTTCTGTATAGAACATGAGGCCATGTTTTCTCATATCTGAATTCTATTTATTTGACAATCACATATTAGTTTCCTGAAATCTTTCCACTTGTTACGTGCAAGACATGAATAGGTGCACGTTATAAGACATTCTCAGTGTGTGTATATACAGTACAGTCATTTCCCTGCAAAGCACTTAATCTGAAACGTTATGCTCTCATATGACCCTCTTACTAAATGATTTTTTAACATTTATATTTGTGCTATAAAATAATATCTGTATATTTGATAAAATAAAAAATAACCTTTTTTTTAGAAAGCATTTATATTTTTGTGCATGTTCATGTGGAGGTGGATGTGTGACTGATATCTGATATCTGAATGTCACAGTAATTCATTTATGATGTCAGTCCATGTGACACGGTGTCATATTTTCATACTGCACCTCTACAATGAGACGAGGACAATATGAGACAATGTGACTCCTCATGAAAGGAGTTCAGGGACATCTGCTCACAAACTCAAGAATTTTTACTTAGAAAGTAAAAACAAACAAACAAAAATACTTCATTTTATATTTTTATTATTAATTATTATATTTTTATCTCTGTAAAGCCTTACATGAAATAACAGCCAGAAAAAAATCTAATTCTTTAAAACAGGAATACATTTTAAACGTTTGCATATATATATTATTGCTGTCAAACGATTAATCGTGATTAATTGCATCCAAAATAAAAGTTTTTGTTTACATAATATATGAGTGTTTACTGTGTTTATTCATTATGTATATATAAATACACACACATGCATGTATATATTTAAGAAAAATATGTTATGTTTATATATTAAATATATTTATATATAATATAAAATATAATGATATAAATTTATAAAAATATTAACGTAAATATTTTCAAAATATATACTGTATGTGTGTGTGTTTATATATACATAATGAATAAACACAGTACACATACATATATTATGTAAACAAAAACTTTTATTTTGGATGCAATTAATCACGATTAATCGTTTGACAGCACTAATATATATATATATATATATATATATATATAGCAACTTTAGGCCCAAAATGAGCAAAAATATGCAATTTAGTGCAGTTGCTGATATTTATATTGGCAAAAAGTAAGATGTTTTGCTTGAAATATTACTAAAATGTACAATTTCTTGTTTACTTTATAAAAGTCATTAAAGGGGTCCTATTATGCTTTTTCACTTTTTGTATTTTAGTCAGTGTGTAGTGTGTATGTTTGGGCATAAAACGATCTACAAAGTTACAAATCTCAAAGTCCACTCTAAAGGGAGATATTTCGTTTTTAAAAAAATCCCTTTTCAAGAACTACAACGAACGGCTTGTTTGGACTACAAAGTTGTTTTCCTGTATTTGTGACATCACAAATTGTAAATCCCGCCTACGCAAATTCGAATGGTTGGCGGGTGGAGAGAACGCTTGGTTGAGCACTGCACGTTTCAAAATCAAAACCCAGTGCGGGTGTTTTTATATCACTGTATTTCTGATAGTAACCAACTGTTTTCAGAAAATGTTGGATGTCATTTTCATTTCATCTTGCATATAATGTCTGATAAAGCAGCGTTTGTGAGAGGAGCTCTGTTTTGTGTACAGTGTTACCGGGGAAACCTCGCTCTCTCTCCCGCTCCAACAGCGCCTCCTGCTGGCAGAGAATTCATTTTCTGTCTAAAACACCGTCTAAGCTGTTAGCCAATCACAACGCACTGAGACAGCTAACCAATCACAACACATTTTGTTTCTCGGAAGGCGGGCCTTCATCGAGCCCGGAACTAATCGAGCCGTTTGTGTGAGGCTAGGGAGAAAGTTATTGTAATAATGTAAATTATGTGAAAAATAATGCGATTTTCGAACCACCAAGCATGAGAGCATGTTCTAGTACACCCCCAAAACAAAATCAAGACTTTGTAAAAGAGCATAATAGGACCCCTTTAAAGATTTCACAGCAAAAAATAAATATGCTTAAATATACTGAATTTTTTTTAACATTTTTTGAATTATACTATTTATAGTCCCTGGAAATATGTTAACTATGGTATAGAAGGCTTTAGAAGACGGGACTTCTTACTACTTTATAGGTGATATTATGTAATAGAAATAATCTTGTATTTTCTAATCGCTGTTCTTTTGTTTAGTGAAGCTCCACCCCAAACATCTGTCAGATGACAAAGACCCTCAGTGTGAGTTAGTCTCTGTGTCTCATGCATCAGGCACATTGTGTTCAGAAGCCTGCGTTGATGTGAGGATGAAACTCTCAACAACATTCAATAAGAGAGAGTTTAGAAAGGTACATAGAAACATCTTGAAACGTCCTTCTCCATCTGCACTTGGCCTCATTGTTCAGCGCAGGTGTTTATCCCTGTCCACTTTTATCCGTGTCAATCCCTATTATTCCTATACCAATCTGACTGAGCCGCTCTCAAGCTGAGTTATGTGTCTAGATGATTCGCTGAAGTCTTCCTCTGCATTATGAATAATAAGAGTGGAACACTGTCTCCAGAATCAACTCTGATAGTAGAGCAACATCTGAGTAACATGAGTAACTTCCAAATGCAAGGTCATCGGCAATGACGTCAAACTTTTACTTATCAGAAATGTATTATCCTGAGAATTCTGAAAACAAGGATCAAATTTTCAACACTGATATTAAGGATCACGTGATACTGAAGCCAGGAGTATTGATGCTTTCATTGAATGAAAATTCAGCTTTACATCACAGGAATAAATTACATTTGAGTGTGTGTGTGAGTGTGTGTGTGAGTGTGTGTGTGTGTGAATGTGTGTGTGAGAATAGAAAACTGTTATTTTCATGGTTTTACTGTGTTTTCAACAAATATATACATACATTTATATAAACCCAAAAACTATTAGAATTCTGTTTTCCTTGTTTTCATTTTTTTAATTATTCAGCAGACGTTATTTATTTGCACATGTGAGTGGTCATATAATTATTAATTTGTCTGACTTGCAGCGTTTTTGCTGCTCAGTTTCAATAAATGCTGTAGTAAGCAGACATTTTTTGCTATAAAAGCCACAGTTTGTTGATACAATTTACATTTTTATTGCAATCAATTCGATCAATGTCAATGTGATTTTTCATTATTTACTACTAAGCATGTGTGTCAAATAAAATGAAAACAAAAAAGCACAGGGCAGTCATACGAAATAATATAATCGTTTATTTCCAGCAATTTACAAGTACCTCTGTTAGGTCTCCTTAACCGTGTCAGATTGAAGCAGCTGGGGCAGAAACTGATGAGAACTCGGATAACCAGTTACCATTACTAGCTGTACACTCTTGGATAATCTGGTAAATTTGCTTTAGTCTTGATTAAGAGCCTGGGATCTGATCCTCAAGGCCAACTTAACTCAAGGAAGGTTATGTTTTCTTGTAGGAAGTTATATGCAGATTACAGATTAGAGGGAATATGTGACAAATTAGACAACTCACAAGTAAATATTAATTTCCTCTAAGACTCATGTGGATCTCAGTGGCTTTGCTTTGGATAACTTTACCACCGATAACATCTGCCCTGGAAGAACACAACAGATGGGATGATTTGTGTACACAAATCAACAGAATACAATATGAAATTCAACTCCATTAATTAAAAAAAAAAAAAAAAAAGAAAAAAGACGAATCAGAAGACCTATATAATACCTATGTGTCAAGCCTTGCTTGTGATTTGTTAAGGCATATTATGCTCAATTCACCGAACCAGATGAGTGTGAGGTTTTGCTGGATATTAGGCACCAAACTTTGATATATTTGTTAAGAAGAAAAAAAAATTACTGATAAACGTACAGTAAACATCTCTACTGGTCCAATGCAAAGAAAAATGCAACAAACTGAAAAATAAACATTTATAGAATAAATATATTATTTACAAATAGCTTTGTCACATCTATAGAAATAAATAAACAAAGCCTCCCATCCCCTGAAGAAATATTCACAACTATAGAGAGCTGTCACGGTACAAGGGCAGCACTGGATCAGTTGCACAGTAATATTTGTGATGTTTGAACGCATAATTGTGGTATAAACATGTCTGCACGTTGGAGCTGCATGCTCTCCTTGCACAAGCGCGACCTCTTGTGGCAAACTCTGACATTACAGTACATCTTGTGCACAGTGATCTATTGTGACATTAAACGAATTAACACTAGAAGTCGCCTTAACACACGTGCACAATTAAAGAAATCAGACATTTAAGGACAAAACACAAAGTGTACAGTAAAAACAACGGGGGTTTGTTTAATATATCGTGAATTATATGAAATGTGAGCAAATTAAGCGATGTTTCTACACAGCCCTTTAGCAATGGTTGGCTAACATGGACACACTGTCCATAACTAGAGGTCAGCTGCTTTATAAGGCCTTGCTAGTCATAAAATATACATTAGTTTACTGTCAACTACTGATTAGAGATTTTTATGGCCGAGAACTGAGGTACAGATTAGCTGCTAGCAATCCTGTTAGCATTTCAAGTGTTTCTGAGTCACACTAATCTCATAAAAACATTCAAAATGAAACCTCTCTCCTCTTCGGTATGAAAGAAACTCTTTCGAGGAATTTAACCAAACATGGCTTCAAATCATATTCAAAGAGCCAGTTCAACAGCACTTTTTTTTTTTATTTTTTTTTTTAGCTAGCATGCAGTGGTAGCCTACAGGTATAGATTTCTAAATAGCCCTTTTTATAAGCATTTTTTGCATAATTCTACAGAGATACTTCAGACGTACTGTAAAAAGGCTTTTGAGGCAGAGCATTTCACATTTCCTGTCAATGAGCAGGTGCTTTTTTTCGTTTAAACTAACTGAATTCACCAATTGACTCTTCGCTAAGCTTTGCGTTAAAACAAACAGGCTTAGATATTACAAAATTGGTGTAGGATTTAACAATTTTCTCTCAGACATTGCCAAATTTCACAAATAATTACAAAGAAGTAGCAAGTAGCACACAGAAGCGTGACATTTTGAAGTAGAAAGACTGAAATAGTATTTTCTTGTAAAATGTACTCCAGTAATCTTTGCTTTATTTCACAGCTTCGAAAAATCATTTTACAGTGTAGTTTTAGACTGCCTTTTACAAATATTATGCAAAAATATAGCGTATCCATAAGGTCATTGAGCTATGAAACGGGCCTTTTCTCTTTTTAATTGACTGTGATAAGCGTTTTTGCCTCGAGTTTGCAGGCTCTGCATTTTTTTTGATCATGTTACTGAGTAATTTAATTTCTTTAAAGAAAAACGGCAGATAAAGTGCTTTGCAATGTATACTTCCTTTCAAATCAAATGAGAATAATTTCCAGTTAATTTTGAACACTTTGTGTGCCCATTTAACTAAAAATCATAGAAACTGTTCATTCAGGGAGGCGGAGCTTAGCAAAGGGTCAACTGTATATATACTCTATATGATAGAATATTCATTGGGATTTGGAAAGCCTTTAACAGTACATTGTCAAATATGATTTCTGGTTTGATAAAAAGGGTCCTGACTGACATTTTCTAACTCACAGCCCTTAAAATAACCATCACTACAAATACATGAACTGTCCCAGTATTTTGAGTCCACAGAAGAGATTTTGGAGATTAACGGATATGGACTTCACAATAACGGCCTGAGAAGCTTAAAGCAATCCTACGGGCCTTTGACTGGGTGAAACTGTTGTGTACGTAACAGAAATGTACCTACGCAAATGAGGCAAAGTCTGATATTTTATCCTTTAGGTGTTGAGCGTAAACAACCCATGAACCCTTTTCATTACACAACTTGAGTATTTCAGGGATTTCAATGAAACAATAAAGCACTTTAGGTTACTATCTCTCTGTAACCATAAGCAGAGCTACTAAAGCAAATTTAGATCCTGAAAACGTAGCATTGCGTGTTAAATAGGGCTTTTTTCTATGCGTTTTACTGTATGTTTTATTGTCACAAGGTCCCCTTTGAGATTCAGTCTCTGCTATTAAGACTTAAGTGACTCTTTCAATCTCTAGCCTGAAATGTTATTTAGGTCACTCTGTGATGGTCCAAATATTTATTTTATTTTTGTCTGTATTTGGCAAAGGCTGTGAGTGCCGCCATCAAATCACTATTTTGTAGCACTTGGAGATTTAGCATTCTATGTTCATTTGCCTCTCGTGAAATATTTCAAGTTTAGGTCGATGTCATCTTTACATGCAGCCAACATGACTGGCCGTAAAATCGGGCCGAACATCCCCATTGAAAAATAATGAGGATTGTTGTTCTCCCAGTAGCTAAACAACAACGAAATTACATATCAATACTAAAGCAAAATTGTCATCAATATAATCATGGTAGCCATTGTAGCCATAACAATATAGATATTATTTCTCTATGTGGCATTATAAATAAAGACGTTTGTGTTGCTTGGACAGAGTCAAAGGAAGCAGTGTGGATCAGTCACCCACATCTGTGTCCCGATCTCCAATTAGCCACAGGATGTGGAAACACAGAGCCAGGAAGCCCGTCCCCAGCAGGTCTCCCAGGGCGGTCAAGTAGGGAATAGAGAAGTTGTCGGGATCCATCCCTCGATGCCACATCCAGTTTACCATCCAGTCTGCAAGGTACAAGAGGATCACAACCTAGACGGAAAGACAAGACAATGTGTCAGCGGATGGAAAATAATGGACTGATGGATTATTAAATATATGCATATTTTTTGAACATTTTTAAATAAATACATTTGTTTCAGTGTCACAGGATTCTTCAGAAATTATTCTAATATGCTGATTTACTGCTAAAGAAACATTTCTGATTATTATCAATGTTGAAAACAGGTGTACTGCTTTATTTATTTTATGGAAACTGTTTTTTTAAGGATTTATTTGGTGAATAGAAAGTTCAAAAGCAGCATTTAGGTGAGTTAACTGTCACTTTTGATAATTTTAATGCTGGTCATGTTTCCTTTTTGAAACATGACCCAAACATTTTTTTTTTTCACATGATTCACTCAAGCTTCTCTCATGTAGGTCAGAAGCACAATAAAACATTTGAACCATTTCCTTGTAATGAGAAACAGAAGCTCAGGTATACCTGAAGCAGAGCTGCGGCCAGATAAAATGCAATGAAGACAGAGGTGAGAGTGGTGTGTCCACCCTGCATAGAGTTAATAGTGTAGAGGAAGACCAGATGACCAGGAGCGACCAGGAGGAAGAGCACTCTGGCAGAACGTGCGTTGACACCTGATGAGAGTAAATGTAGGGCGAGTCAGTGTAAGTATTGTTACAAGAGCATGACTGAAGTCATTAGCTACTGTATGCTTCCATCCAAAGTTACGAATTAAACTTATGCGCAAAATTGGAATATCGAATAAAACTTTTGCGAATAAGTTGAAGAGAACAAAATCATCACTTCCTGATTAACTTGCGCTAAATATGAAGAAAAATGTAATTTGCTGCAGTAGAAGGCGGCACTGTTTAAAATAATTTTTGTATACAATAAATTACGAGCTTCAGACTGCGCAGATGATTCGGAGCCTGCTGTTTGGGCATGCAGTTCTGGGAGTTAATTATAACGAAACACTTTGACGAGACTTTGCTCAAGCATTTTAGAATGACAAAACTAGCATTTCAGATGCTGTGCAATGAGATCGGTCCATTGGTTGGTCCAGTTTTATGTTGTCCCATCGCTAAGTTGCATGTCTTTTTTGATGCACATTAAGGAATTTATTTGGTAAAAGTGTTTCCATCGTAGATTATGCGCATGTTTTCTTTATCAGACTTAGTTGAACGCAAACATTTTTGTGCACATTTTTAGAATTTATGTACATCTTGGTGTTTCCATCCAGGGTTTTTTTATGCAATATCCTAAAATGCGAATAAAAATAGGTGGATGGATTCACAACTATTGAGACACAATACAGGGAAATATGTAACTATCAATATTTAGTGATTACGTCTTTGCTAACAATAGGGTTGCTGTTTGTTTACATCGCTCACCTGAGCCAAAGAACGAGCTCCAGGGAGTGGGACATTTCTGTGGGGCTGGGTTCGGCTCTGCTATGGGCAAGGCATTCATGTGCAGGTAGGTGGAGATCCGACTGGCTTGAACCGCCACCAGATTGCCGCCAACACCTGCAGCAGGGCAAAACAAACAAAGTGTGCAATGATCTCTGGTGTGTCATAGTGAGGACTAGTAAACACAACCAATGGAAACACTGAATCATGAGATACAAGGAGATAAGGAGTCTCACCGTTGATGACAGGTGTGAAAACTGCCATTCCAGCAAAGTTGGGGTTAGATACGGTCTTATCCAGAATGAGGCCTCCAACACTGTTTCAAAAGAAGTCAAATCTAATTTTAACGACACAAAGATACCGCATCTGTGGTGTCAGGTAAATGATTGACATACTGCTGTCAGCCGCATGTGAGTAATCCATCCATCATAAAGGAAATGGAGCATCTTTCTGTTAATCAGTGTTCTTCCTACCTGCTGATCGCCATGGCTATAATGACAGGCTCCCAGCCTGAGTACAGCACTTCCCGGGTGGAAGGTGTCCGCCGGGCGATAAGTACCCAGATGGGTGTCAGGGCGACGAAGAAGGCACAGACCATTGGGTTGGCATAATCGTTGAATTCTGTAAGGTAAAAATGACATTTATTGACATAAATTTAATACATTTTCACATTTTCATAAGTTATAAATGATACATATACATCTATATTTAAATTTAATATTAAAAATATATGTAAGATATACTATAAATTAGGGCTGTCAATCGATTAAAATATTTAATCGTGATTAATCACAACTTTAATTGCACATTTTTATCTGTTCTAAATGTACCTTAAATTAATACGTTTAGTAATATATATAAGTAAAATCATTTACCGTATTTTTTAAATATATTATATATTTATACATTTACAGTATATATATATATATATATATATATATATAGAGAGAGAGAGAGAGAGAGAGAGAGAGAGAGAGAGAGAGAGAGAGAGATCTACATTCTTGAGACTGAATTGTCATGAACAACACATTTAATGGAAGACCTGTGGAATTCATCACCAGTTCAGGCAGTTTCAAAACCAAAGCCTGTTGAGAAATAATCACACACAACATTCTTTTGGGTGCAATTTTACACCCGGATTCTGGAGAAGTTTGGTAAGATGAAAGCTTGGTTGACCTACTATTTTTACTTTGGCCGTTGCTTGTTTATATCCAGACAGTTTGGTCTGTGAGGTTTGATAAGACATAAACATGCAATCAATCTTTACCATAAATGTTTCCATCCGCACACTCTCATTTTACAACTGTTCACCGCACATCAAAACACCAAGGTGCAGCCACAAGAATGCTCAACTAACAATAAATGTGCTCTTCTGTTGTTTCATTGCAAAGCACAATCTACACTAGAATATTTGCTCCCACTTGGTGTTTATGGAGTCTTAAGGGAGAGACTGCAGAGTCTAATAGGTGCACCAAAGAAACTCACAAAGCAGGTGTTGTTCACAAGCCCCAACATGCCCCGACAAGCTCCACTATGGTCTAACGCAGGGGTGGGGACTCTCCTGCAGAGTTTAGCTCCAACCCTGAAAAACCCTGAAGACCTTGATTACCTGGTTCAGGTGTGTTTGATTAGGGTTGGAGCTAAACTCTGCAGGGACACCGGCCCTCCAGGATCAACGTTCCGCACCCCTGGTGTAACGTGACTCAGCATGATGACTTAGGGAAATCTGACTGAATGTATTACTCATGAGAATCAAAAGTACACAAAAACCTTCAACAGAAGAAACGGTTTTATATTTGAATATATTTTCAAATTAAATTTATTCCTGTGATGTAAAGCTAAATTTACAGCATCATTACTCCAGTCTTCAGTGTCACATGATCCTTCAGAAATTCGAATATGCTGATTTGCTGCTCAAGAATTACTATCAATATTAATTATCAGTATCGAAAACAGTTGTGCTGCATGATATTTTGTGGAAACCGATTTTTTCAGGATTCTTTGATGGCTAGAAAGTTATTTGAAATATAAATTTTGTAATTTAAATGTCTTTACCGTCACTTCTGATCAATGTAATGCTTCTTTGATGAATTAAAGTATTAATTTTGTAAAAAAACTAAATCAGACCCCAAATCAATGGTAGTGTAAATATAAATATAATGCACATACAATGTGCACATAAAAACATAAATAGTTATGCTTATTCTTGGACACTCGTCTGTTACACTTGCACTTTCTTCTGTATTTTTAGCTTGAAAAAAGTAAAGTTAATCTTCTTTTTAAATCACCAAGCAAGTGTTGACTGTGGCAGTTCCTCTGCAGAGCAAGTTTTATGATACAGAAAGTGCCAAAACATGGCTAATTAAAGATGAAACTGACTTTTGATATCTTCAGTTAAGACATGCAAATGTTTCATTTCAGGAGCTGCCAAGATAGTTTCTCATTCCTCCACTGAAGTCGACTCGGAAACAGAGGAAAGATAATTACGTTTCTAGGCCATTCAGTTCATAAGTTATCTGCTAAAATGTATGTGAATCTACAAACTTTAGTGTGCCTGCTCATATATCTGCCTGCACTTGGATCACAAAATGCACTGACAGTAGATATCCGATTACGGCAATGTTCCCAAAGAGCTCAGTCAAAGAACTGAGGCATCCACTCACCGAGCTCCTTATACAGGCCCGTACTGATGCCAGCCAACAGCGCCAGGGTGATCAGATCACCGAGGCTGGCTGCAATGGGGGTGGCCACATTGTCTGGGTTGATGCCAACCTTCCTGGATGCAATGATAACCCCGATCATGATAAGACCTGGACGGAAGAGGAGAGGAAAGATTTGTCAAGTTAGCGTTGAAATGGTGGAATTAACACAGGAGATTGTGTCAATATCAAACAATGAAGACTAGACATTCTTCGTTTTTGATACCTCCTGTTTGGAGGATATATTTCCACTATAGTGATGAAATGAGACCTCAGAGCTGCTTTGTACTTCTAGGTTCAAAAACAAGCATTAGCTGCTACTCATCTCAGCTAGTATGTCTCTACATGGTTAATACGACAGATATTTTTTAAAGGTAACACATACAAACCACATCATATTTTTGATTACATTATTTGTTTTCTACCAAAATGTGTACTGTAAAATGTATTTAACACATTGACATTGCACTGAGATGCCATCTAAATGCAACTAAACTGCACCATTATGAAAAAGTTTTATGGTTCTTGGGATGTGACTACATACACAAATGTAGTTTAAAGTGCACAGTATCAGTTTCTCAGCTCCCCAAAATAAGGGTTCCAAAATGGGGATTTCACTGCAATGCCATAGATGGTTCCCCAAAGAACCTTTCAGTGAACACTTCTAAAAAGAAAGATTTTTTTCTTAGCATGAAAAACATCATGCTAAGAACCCTTTTCCACTATTAAGAACCTTTTGTGTAAGGAAAATGTTTCATGGATGTTAAAGGTTCTTCATAGAACCATTGATGCCATTAAAAAAAAACTTTATTTTTAAGAGTGTAGATGTCACGACCCTCTCACCTAGCAGCAAAGAAGCGATGAATGCAGTGGCCACGCTGCTGGCACAGAGCAGGATGGCATGGCCCATCTTAAAATTACCCTCTGGAATCCAGCCAAAAATGACTGCAGCGATGGAAGCCAGGAAGCCGACCACTGTGGCCTGAACCTGAAATCAGGAGGGGCACAATGAACTCAGACACCTCTTTTAAACATCCTCCCACCCTCCTGAAGTTCAAAGTCTTCATGTCAAGTTTACTTTGTTCTCTTTCATCATTAGTGTACACATGCCATTATTGGGTTTAAGGGGCATTTCCAAGAAATACATCACCCAATCATTACATAATTAATTTAGTCAAGCATGCAGTCTGGAGAAGTCAAACCTCATATGACATGTGACTCGGTGCCAATGACTTTTCACATTGCGCACAAATCTGACAAATCTTTAGGAATGACCATCCCGACTGTAAAGGATTCTTCTGAAACAGCTGACTTGTTCGTTCATTTAATATGGACTACATAGCGAATGTTATGTAGTTCAGAACATAAGGAAAGATTTTGAAAAATATGCACTGTGTATAATGTTCAGTGTTGTTATTGTTAACTAATACTATTTTCTGTAAATTAAAGCTGAAATAAAATGTAAATATTCAAATTTTTTAACAAACTTAAATGAAAAAGAAAAAATTTGAAATATAATTTTTTAATATTTAACAAACTAATAAAAATAACAAAAATCACAACAAAATGACTAAAGTGTAATCTAAAAACTGAAATATAAAAAATAAGATCTAAATCAAAATATTATAATAGTTTATAAATAATACTAAAATAACACTGATGACATTTCAAATGTGCTGTGTCCCAAATGAAAAAAAAAAAAAAGATTAATAATTTATTCAGATTTTAAAACTTCATATCTGGTATGTAAACATCAGATTTCATATGCTTATTTGCTTATTTCACAGTCAGATTTGCCAGTAACCAGATTTTCGCTGCTTGTCTGAACAAAGCCATGTGAATTGAAGAGTTGGCATGTACATTAGACAAACAGGATTGATATTTTTAGAAGGTCTCCAACCTGAATTAGTGCGAGGTTTCCCATGATCATTTTCCACATATCCTTGGCCGAGTCCATTTGTCCAATATTAGCCTGGTGAGAGGGGGGAAGAGAGAACACAGGAAGTCCATTTACAAATGTTCCCATTATAGTTTAACCACTGCACACTTTCCTCTGAGTGAACAACACTGATCTCGCTTAAGAGTTTAGATGCATGTTATTTGATCGTACAGCTGATCGCTCAGAAAAGCTGCATGGTTAGAGGAATCATTCATAGTGCGAATGGTGTAGGATGGGTTGCGTGCTAAAACTGAATACTTTGGGTATTCAAAAGCCTAATAATATCATAGTTAAACATTTCATGATCCAATCAAATCTCAGTGGATAAAACAAATCTCCGTCCTGCATTATTTCCCACCGGATATTCTGTTTCACTCTGAAATACACAAAGTACACTGCAGGAGATATTTCATGTTGACTTCAAGAACCACAAAACAGCTAATAGTGCTGATAGGATCATCATTAATCTGTGATCCTTCCAAGAAAATGAAACAATGAAACATACATGGTAGGAAACATACATTTTGCTGGTGCTCAGGCGCCTTCGGTCCAGCTTCCACTAGAACAAACAGTGGTCAGTTCACAAGACAAAAGAGGGTTTGATGAGCTGACAGATGCATCTTATCCTCCTCTCCCTACTTATCTCATCTCTCTCAGTACAGACACTAACGTCAAGTGGCTCTGGCCCAACAGAAGCTCTCCGTATCATGGGACGAGGCCTTTCCTGACCTGGACCCACTCTGATGGGACAAAACTACCTGCCTCAGGAGGATATTTGTGTCTTGCGAAACAAAAAACCCTATGAAAACAAAGCATTTTCTGGATATCAGCCCTGAGTCATCGATATGATATGATATCAAACTAATTAAGCTATCTGAAAAACAGCATATAACAAATCATGGGCTATTGTAATGGAATACCAGCATACTACCTACTGAGTACTACACTGCAGGGTTATTATAGTTAAAGGGGTCATATGACGTTGCTAAAAATAAAATGTGTATTTGCTGTATTGCAATGCATTTACGTTTAAGGTTCAAAAAACACATTATTTCCACATACCGTACATTATTGTTGCTCCTCTCTGAAGCCTTTCTGAAACACGTCAATTTTTACAAAGCTCATCGTTCTGAAAAGTGCGCTGTTCTCTGATTGGCCAGCTATCCAGCGCATTGTGATTGAATAAATGTTAAATAAAATTATATAAAAAAATCGTAAACTAATTTAAAACATAAAACTTGATTTAAAACGTAACAACTTGATGTACTAAAATAACTGAAATACAAAATACAAAAAAAGCTATATATAGACATTATTAAACTATTTTTTTGTAAAACTAATAGCATGACAAAACATCAAAATTACTAAAAAAAATGTAAATTAAAATATAAACAGAAATTCTAAAAAAAGCTATAACAGTACATCAGTAAAACTAAAATATGTACAGTGTACACTATATATCCTACATTTATTATATTTTATTAATATTTTGAGCTGGGTAGATTATTTACAAATTATAGTCCGTTACTGATTCCAAATAACATGACAAAAATTGCACTTACGTTACACATTTTAGGTAATATAATCAGACTACTTTTTGATTACATTTAACGTAACTCGTTTATCACATTGATTTAAATAGGATAATATTGTACCATATTGACATTAATATGCAAAGAAAATATTATTTATTCGTTGTTATTAACAACATAAAGTGAATTAAGCATTACATTATGTCAAGGTTTCCCAAACTGGGTTCATGAAGGAAATGCAGTGTGTTTGTGAGTTTAATGAAAAGCTAATAAAGAATTAAGTCACACAAATGTAAAATTAAAATAAATCATTATAAAATAACATCAGTCAAAATAATACACTTGCTAAAAATGAAATTATTTGTTTACCTGCATGCCATGTAGACATTTTAGAAAGGAAAATTTAAAAGATTAAAAAGAATTCGGGATAATCAATAAATTATGAATAATTTATTGCTATTGCGTGAATATATGTATCAAGTAATCAATAAAAAAGTAACTGTAGTCTGATTATGAATATATTAAAATGTAATTTAATCTAATTACAAGTATTAATTTTTGGAATATAATTATTCCAATTATTATAACAAAAAAAATGCATGCATGTATATGATAAATAAGGTTTATTTGTCAACCTGGGAATTGAAGGTGCATTCAATCCTAATGCACTGTGGAGATGCAGTATATTTGAGCAAAATTAGGTATACTGTAGCTACCTGGGTATTTCATGTATACAGAAAAAGAAATGTCATTTTATGCACAGAATAAATATTGCAGATATGGTAGGTACAGTATGCTATCTCAAAATTCAAAAAATGGACAAGCTCAAAATTCCTATTTGAACTGTAAACACATCAGCACTGCATGATGTCTCAAAAGGTACATTTTGGCAGACAGTTTCGTAAATGCAAGTCTAGTACAGCAGCCCAACACATAAATGTGGAGGAACCAGTGCTCTTTCCTAAATGAGACAGGAAGTAGAATAGCCTAAGTACGTGGGCAGAATGCATTTCACAGAGTCTGACAGCCCAGCAGTCTCTTTTAGACATTCAGTGCACCTCACTGTAGCCTTTCATTATGTTTCAAAAGAGCTGTAGCACTTCTGAGCTTCCTGTGAACTTCACTGCTTAAAAAACTCAATTACACACTGCATGACAAAATAAACCAGATTTTTAACATATTCTGAAGAATATGTGCGTGCTTCTTGCCAGTATAAAAGTCGCTGCCAATGCAAGGGTGTTGTCTGATGTTTCTTGTGCCTTTGCTAAGGTGCTCCGGGTGGTTTTTTACACATTTCTGTGCAGTTGTTAGGCTGTTCTTGATGGTCACTAGGTGGTTACTTCCTGGCAGAAAACAGCCCACCGCTGTAGTCAATTATTCAATTTAAGGTAAAATTGCAACCTTTTTTATAATCAGTATTTTTTATATTAAGTCTGTTTTCTAGTAAAAATGTATAAACATCCTTCAAACAAGACACATTTACATGTAAATATAAATAATACATTTTCTTACCCTATTGACAAATTAATTTATTTTTTGCAGTGTAACTATTTTGTGGGTGTTTTATTTCTTTTTTGTATAAACCTCACAAAATTATGTTGAATAAATAAATTACAAAATTCATGTTATATTATAAATATATATTTGTTTACTTCAAAACAAGACAAAACATTGCATTTATTTGCAGTGTAACTAATTATTGGTATGTTTTATTATGTAACAGGCAAAATGTTTTTATGCATAAACAAAAATAATAATAAAACATTGCAGAAATAAATAGAATTTTAAATTCTATTTTATTTGAGCACAAATTTGATTGTTAAAAATAAATAAATATTTAGCTTTCAAGTCAAATATTTTGCTGTGTAACAAATGTTTGGGCTGTCTTATTATGCAACAGGCATAATAGTTTTTGCATAAATATAAATAATAAAAGCATAGCATAAACATTTTGCTTTCAAGTAAAAGTACCTTGTTTAAAGGGTGTTTAGATATTTTTCCTGGAAAACATTGAAAATGTATTAAGTTTTATTGCTCAACAGAACCCCCACCCCAAATCTGATAACTTCTAAACAATAATATTTCCTAAACAAACTGCGCAATTTGAGGCAGGATGCATTACTAGCGAAGTTTAATTCTCAGAGTTCAGGGTTTGTTCAAATCACTAACCCTAAGCGTTAACACTAGTAATAAAACAGCCACTTAAAGCCTCAATAGTCGATTCTGTGTGTCTACAAATCATTGTAGTCCATTTAGTGTTCACCAGAAGCAAAAACATTTTCTTTCTTTTTTCCTGCAATCTAATTTCTGTTCTAACTCAAACTACAAAAACAGCAAATTAGCAATGCTACTACAGTATATTACAAATATCCTGTACAACAGGATGAAGGAAAAAGCAGGCAGGAGAGGCCGTTAGTGGGGCGGTTGTCACCTATGTTTAAGTGAAGTAAATGTATGTGTGTGTGTGTGCACTGGGCCTCCATGAGGCAAAAGGAAGGAGCTCTTGAGTCAGTGCCAACTGCCTGCTGCTCGCTGAGGTGACCCCGCTCCGGCGGTCAGAGCGATTCTTCCGCACTGCGTCCTGCCTTGTGTAGCGCTCACACACACACCATGAGGGGGAAACACAGCTGGCTTGGCTACTTCCACTGCTCATGCAAGGTTAAAAAAAATTATTCCCCAAAACTTAGAATACTGTCATTGTTTACTCACCCTCATGACTTCATTTCTTCCACAGAACACAAAATAATGAGATGGTCACTCTTTTCCAACAAATTACAATGAATAGCATCAGAATAGAAGTCAGTGAGTTGAACTTGAAAACATTTTCACTCTAAAGAATTGCATGTACATTTAAATAATAAGTTTTCTTTCAAGCAAAGTGTTTTTTTTTTGTATAAACTTTACTCATTTATAAATAAATAAATATTAATATCATATAAAATATTATTATATTAAATATTATATTATCTTAAAAATATTATATTATATTATAAAATAATATTATAATATTAGAAATATTTTGAAGTATGTTTATATATATATATATATATATATATATATTATTTTACTGAAATACATGACAAAATGTATTTTTGCAGTGTTACTATTTTTTGGGATGTTTTATTGCCCAACAGATGACTTATTTTTTTTGCAGTATAAGTATGAATTGTTCACAAATTGGATATGAACAATTGGCTTCGCCAGAGGGAAAGAGGAAAAGTGACATTATTTTGATCTTTCCTCACATAAAGCTATTATATGACCTCAGAAGACTTTAAATAAATCACACTAGCTGTATTTTTATGATACTTTTATGGTGCTTTTGCTTTTTTGAGCGTGAACAATCTGCCTAATATCAGACTTTTGTGCTTCACGGAAATAATAAAATAATACAAGACTGGAATAATATGTGGATACTATAAGTAAATAATTTTTTTTTCATTTTTGGGTAAACTATTCCTTCAACAGGCTGTTGCTTACTGATAAGTGAGGGTCCGAGCAATGATGATAAGCTTTACGCAAATCACTCTATGCAAAACACGGCGGTGGCACACAACACTTCTACAAACGATAAACCACACACTTCTGAAGCAGACATGGGAGGAACCTCTGGCAGAGGCAACGGCTGGAGACACGTAACGTTTAGTCTGGTGTTTAGTCCACAAACTCAGATAAAGGCAGAGAGCCAGATTAGGTGCTTTGTGCTGTAGAAACAAGATACACGTTTATGTGACCATTAACATTTTGACAAGCAAGCTGTCAAGCGAGCACAGGGTTTACTGGATGTAATACTTAATAGGATCAAGAGCTAACACCCTCTGACTTAATATTACTGGAACACTGTATAGCAGGCGGTTAGTCACCTTCCAGGCATTGTGGAATGACACAAGACCAACAACACATTTCAGAATTAACTACCTAATATTTCAAAATAGCTAGAACCAGAAACAAAATTCAACTTTTTTTTAAACATCCAATTTTACATCATATAAAGGTAAAGCCTCTTTCCAGCAAAGGGAATATTTTAATTAAATAAACACTAAAAATCAATATAATAATAATAATAATAATAATAATAATAATAAATTAATATTTTTTTAAGTCTCTTATGCTCACCAAGGCTGCATTTATTTAATCAAAATACTGTAATACAGTACTATTGTGAAATATTATTGCAATTTAAAATAACTGTTTTCTATCTGAATATATTTTAAAATGTATTTTATTCCTGTGATCAAAGCTAAATTTTCAGGATCATTACTCCAGTCTTCAGTGATGAAAACATCATTAACAATTATAGAGTGGTGCTGCTTCATTTTTTTTCTTTATATCTTTTTTTTTTTTAAACTGTGATACAAGTTCTCAGGACATAAAGTTCAAACAACAGCATTTACTTAAAAATTAAATATTTATAAACATTATAAATGTCTTTACTGTCACTTTTGATCAATTTAATGCAGTCTTTCTGAAAAAACTACACACACACAAAAACAAAACAAAACAAAACAAAATATACACATTTAAATTATACAGTGTTTCTCTTCCAGAAGAATGGGACAAAAATATTGATGGCATTATAAAGTCTCTTAAGCTTTGTCCAATAAAATGCTCACTAATGTCACTTGCCACATAGTAGCAAATCATAGCTATTTTAAAAAAGGACAAACCCTTTGAAAGCTATTTTTAAAAAAGTACAAGCCTACACCAAGTTCCTGTTGCAATAGGAAATACATTGAAACAGGACTGAAAATTAGTCAAACCATTTGATATGCTATTCAAGTGGGTCAAGTTTGCAATACTCCAAAAAGACCCACAATGAGACGAGCAAAAATCGACACCAACTATGAACAAGAGGAATCATTTTCAAAGGCAAGAAATGAAAAAATTAAAAATATGGTCATGTGGGTCTAATTTATAAGAGCTTTAGAAACCGACAGTGTTCTTAATCTGCTGATAATTAGCAGCGGCTCTGAGAAACCGAGCACTTAGTGTAGATTTACAGCACACAGATGACCTCTTGACACTTTCTGTTCACCTGATTACTTGTGAATCACTGGATTCCAGCAAAAAAGGCAGATTAACTTTCCCTGGGTGTGGCTTTGCAACTAATTTAAAGTGCTTAACGAGGTATGTAATTAGAAGGAACAGTTTAAAGATATAGTTCACCTAAAAACAAACCTATTCACATTGACTTACTCTCATGTCGTTCCTACACCACATTATTTTCTTAAAACAAGAATATGCGGCCAAAATGACATGAAAATGAGCAAATGATGACTAAATTAAACTTTGGGATGACTAATTATAGCTACTTTAAATCATTGCTCTTAAAAATAATGAAAAACAATGTCATCTGACAGCATTGCTCCCAGATTGTGGGCTGCTTAAGGATGTGTTATGATTAAACGTAATCTTGTGGCGGGAGCTCAGAGAACCACAGCCCAAAAGAATGTCTGCCACAAGAATGTCACAAACCTGGCACATCCATGTCTAGCCGAGACACTCAGAGTGTAGGAGTACCGAGCGAAACCAGGGGAAGTGCACGGTCATGTGCTTAACAGGATTAAAATGATGTTAATTTGACCATAGTGTCCTACATGATGTCCTATTAAGCTCTCAGAGAATAGGGCAGACGGGCCAAGTTATTACCCTACTTTTAACATACTGCAGTGAAGGACAATGAAGCATTGTGAAAATTTCATTTTCACATTGGTGACAAATGAAAACGAGCAAACAAACTTACTTTTAACATATTCTGAAGAATATGCACTGTTCAAAAGGGGTGTTATAATTTTTTACAATATTTTTTAAAGTCTCTTCTGCTCACCAAGGCTGCATTTATAAAATATGCAGTAAAAACAGTAATGTTTGTGAAATATAATTTCAATTTAAAATGACTGTTTTCTACTTTAATACATTTTCAAATGTAATTTATTCCTGTGACACAAAGCTGAATTTTCAGCATCATTACTCCAATCTGTCACATGATCCTTCAGAAATCTATTATGCTGATTTGCTGCTCAAGAAACATTTCTCATTATTATCAGTAATGTTTTGTGGGAAGTCTGACATGTTTTTTTCCAGGATTTTTTGATGAATAGAAAGTTCAGCATTTAATAGTTTTGTAAAATGATAAGTGTCTTTGCTGACACTTTTGATCAATTTAATGCATCCTTGCTGAACAACAACAACAACAACAACAAAAATAATATTCTGACTGATTTCAAAAATTTGAACAGTAGTATAACGGTGGTCATTGCCAGGGCATTGCTAGAGTGTTTATACAGGCAAGTCGAAAGAGAAAGACAGTTTTAATATTTGCCTGCTAAAAAATTTATGTCTCTTGAATTAAAAGTAATAGCACAAGTCTCATACATAAAATACAGACGACTCATTATCAAAATACTCTAACCCCTGGTATACCAATATTTTCCTTCAAATGAGAATATTAATGCATTCATTCTGACAGCAGGAATGATTCTTCATATTTCAAGCTGAAGTTACATAAAACTCAAACACACCTCTGAAAGTTGCACAAAGTAAGTATTAGTCACCATCCAGACAAAAGAAAGAATACAATGCAAGTGAAATTGCGTCATGAAATTCAGATAATGATTCAGTATGATTTTAACATCTCAGTGATATGAAGTCAATAAATATGCTTGCATACATAGTTTCCCCCAGCATTCCTTTCAAAGTCTTTTTGAATTTTATATAAAGGTCCCATTTTTTTCATCGTTTTTATCTGCATCGTGTGCTGACCTAAAGAATACACAAGCTATTTTTCCTCAAAAAAATACTGAATCATTGCCATTGGAAAGCTCATGTGTTAAATTTTATACTAAAAGGACTTACCGCGGTAGACAGTCTGGACGCGAGGGTCATCTCCAAGTTCCCCTTCAGGCCCAGGAGAGCAGGCACCAGGATAAAGACTTCAGTCACCTCTGTGAATACCGTCCAATGCTATTGAGAAAGAGACACTTTTTAGTTCAAACATTCACTGAACAATAAAGCCCAACAACAGCTAGAGATCTTCTGTAAACTACGTTGGAAGTAAAGCTGTGAAAATAGATTTTTTTTTAATGAGATCTGTTTGCTATCTCTTGCTTTTGATCATTAGCTGCAATTTGATAGTCTTTTTTTATGGAAAATTTGATTGAACCTAGTCTACTCAATGGTGAAATGAATTTACAAGGTGCTAAAACTTAAAAACAGAACAAAAAATAAGTGTGATTATAGTAGAGACACTTCATAGGAAGGAAAAATCACACGAGAGATACTTTAAAATCTGAATTATATGTCCTAGAAAGCCATTACATTAAATGGAAACAATTGTGATATGACATTTTTGCCATATCGTCCACACCAAATATGAACTAATTTTCATTTTATAGCTCTGCAGTCTGCATGTCAACAATCGACTTGTTTGTGTCTATTTCTATTATTCTATAGAATTTGAAGAGATTTTTGATACAGAAAACATTTTATTATATCTCCTGAGCAATAAAGGAGCAACATTAAAACCTGAGGATCGCTGCATGTACGATTAGACCCTAAGAAACAAAACCTCTCCATTTATAACACATATTAATAGTTTTTAATGAGAAAATCTCTGAGCTTATCATCTTATCATCCAAAGTTGAATTCAGGCCAATTTTAGATCTACTGATGCCCTCGTCCATTTGAACCTTTTCCAAGTATCTGACTTGAATCGTATGAAGTTGATGACTCCGGTAACTGGCAGGCTGTTTTTTTCCATTAGGCTGCGTGCCTTAGATGCAATGCAGCAGCAGGCAGTATAGATCAATACATAGAAGGATTGCTTATCTTTAGACTCATTCCCACTGGTGCACAGCAATTATAGGCCTGACACTGACTAGCTAAATCAATTCTAGCATCTTGTCAGCACATGGAGAGAGCGAGAAAGCGAGGTGGGCACCGCTAACGTAACGTTGAAGAAAAAGCGAATGGTAAACATAGCACAACAACACAAAATCTTCTACAAATAGTGTCAAAAAGCACTAGTTAAGAAGTTCGAGCGGCGCTGCTTCCAGTGGGTTGGTTTTAATGGCTGTTTCTTTTTCCTTGAGTCTTTAGCAGTGCAGGGGCCACTTTTAAAAAAGGACGAACATCAATTGAGAGCTGGCGCCCAGCCACTTTGTCTTCGGTTCCCTTTGACTGAACCTCCTCTACTCTGTCTATCTCCCTCCCCCAGTACGATGTTGTCTTCAGGGAACAGCACAGTCCTGGCCAATGCCTCCAAGGGTTCTGCGAACTTGACGCACAACAGTGCAGGCATGCAACCGAAGGGGGGGCTCGGATTGCAGGATTGTGTAATGTTGGCTGGCAACGCTCCTCGGTTCCAGCACCTTGGTCTCCAAGGCTCAGCGTGTTAGGTCACAGAGGAATTCTTAAGACACTCTACCAACCTGGGTTGTGTTTAACACCGGTGAACCTGCAGTGATCTATGTGCATGCTATGATTTTCAAGATAGTTTATCAAAAAATCAGTTACTCGACCTCATGTTGTTCCAAACCAACACTCTTTAAAATTAGGTTCCTAAAGGGGGTTTTCGCAGTGATAACATAGAAGAAGCATTTTGGGTTTCCCAATGAGCCTTTCAGCAGAAACTTCTTGAAAGAGCCATATTTTCTTAGTGTAATGTACATTTTAATAATCTAAAGAACCTTTTTCCACTATAAAGAACCTTAAGTGGTTCCATTACAGGTTCTTCGTGGAACCATCACAGTGCAATAAATAACTGTTATTTTAAAGAGTGTATGACTTTCTTTTCCTCTGTGGAATACAAAAGAGGATATTTTGAAGAACATTAGGGTTCATTTACTTTCATTGACTTTTTTAATACCTTCGTTTGTGTTCTACGGAAGAAAGAAACATGAGAGTGAGTAAATGAATGATGATTTTCATTTTTTGGGAAACTATCCCTTTAATAATCTGGAAACTGTCTGGAAAATTATATTATTTCTTACCCATCGCTCAACCAATTTTGCATGTGAGTGTTTCTATGTGGTTTCCAGTGATTTCTTATTGGTTGCTAGAGTATTGCAGGTGGTTGCTTACTGACTAAAGTCTACTGGACGTAAATTGTATTAGTCTGCTCATTTAAAAAGTAAAAACAACAAGCCACATAATTTGAGGCATGATTTACTGTGTGTCCATAGCACAAACAGTGCTGTTATGGTTAACTAAAACTAATAAAACTTAAAAAAAAATAGTTAACTGAAATAAAGCTGAAATAAAAATATAAATATTAGATGAAAAATAAGACTACCTTGGCTAGCAACTGAAATAAGTTTAAATTCCAAGTACTAACGTTATTAAAACTATGAAATTATATTACAGCTAAATATTGAAATATAATATATACACACATATATATATATATATATATACATATATATATATATATATATATACATATATATATATATATATATATATACATATATATATATATATATATATATATATATATATATATATATACATATACATATACATATATATATATATATATATATTAGGGGTGTAACGATTCATCAACTACATCGATGTATCGATTTATATTCATATGATCCAACTACATCGATCTGTGCTCGGCAAGTTGGCCTTCCGGACGACATATATCGATCTAACATCGTTTTAAAAGGTAATCAATCGATTGTATCGATACTAGGAAATAACGCATTGGATTTAAGCACATCAGACTTTATATGGATGTTTTTTCTTAGCACTTAGTCTTTTAATGATAAAGGCGTTAAACGTTACTCGGTTCAGTCTGCCTATCTGTGACGTCATCGCCACGCGCCAGCAGCAGCGCAAAGACAACAAAACATAGCATGGCGGATGGCAGAGGAGAAGTCGACGAGCGAGAAATTATCAAGCACCATTGCGGTCCAGTGTGTGGAAACACTTTGGCTTTTGCAAAGACGGAGATTTTCTAAATAAGTCGCTCGCTGTTTGTAGGATATGTAAAGGTCAAGTAAAGTACAACGGCAACACGACAAATCTCTCCAACCACCTACATTTATTAAAATGAGAGTAGTAGCAGGTTCAGCCACTGCTCATTCAACCTGAAGAAATGTGGGTTAATACTGTATTTGTATTTTTATGTTGAAAAACAACAGAAAAAGTAGCAGGTAAACCTACTGTTAATTCAACCTGAAGAGATGTTGGTTGCACTTTATTTTTGATATTAATATTATAATATTTTTATGTTGAAAAACAAAAGCAGAAGTAGCAGGTAAACCTACTGTTGAAATGTTGGTTGCACTTACTGTACTTTTATTGAAAATGTATTGAATATTGAAAATGAGTGCAGAAAAGGTTAACTTCCTGTTAATTCAACCTAAAGTGTTTGTTGCACTTTATTCAAATAAAATGTGAATGCATTTGCCATTAATTGTTGTTTACTTGTTTGTTTATATCCATAATTAATTGATACCTGATTCCCTTACAAGAAACAACAGGAATCTAGGAAAAATTCACCTGCACTGTCCAGTATCCAGGTATTTATTTCAGTCACACTGGTTGAATTTTTGGCTAAAAAGTTACTGAATCGATTTCAAGTCACTGAATCGTTTCGGATCGTATCGTTCTAAATGAACCAATATCGTCCTTGTATTGTATCGACAACCACGAATCGTGATATGAATCGAATCGTTGTTAAAACGAATCGTTACACCCCTAATATATATATATATACACACACACACACACACACACACACATATATATATATATATATATATATATATATATATATATATATATAACATGACTAAAGCATATAACTAATTAGTAAAATAAAAAAAATAAAAAATATATATTTGAAAAAAGCTAATTCAAAATATTAATAAATGCCTAAATACCTATAAATGTGTAACACTGCAATGTGGGATGAACAACACAGAAGGATAAATAAAAAGAAATATGTAAAGGATGTGAACACACCCTAAACCCGGGGTGCCAAGTTGGAACTGAACTCTGCAGGACAGTAGAGTTCCAGGAACAGGACAGGGACTCCCTGCCCTAAATCCTAAGTTATATTGACATAGCCTTAGTAGCGCGGCTACATATTCATTTAAAATCTTACATGTTAACTTTTTAAGGAACTTAGATGATTTATAGCAGTTTAGCAAACAGAACAAGCCATTTGTTTGATCTTTGAGACACTAGGAGAGAAAGGAAGCACAATTTCACCACCTGTTCCTGTTCACAGTTACTCTACAGGACATCTGGCACAAAACTCAAAATCAGTCTGCTGCACTTGTGAGTCATAGAAGACAATGATATGATCAAACATTAAACTGAACTACACAGAAATTCGCTATAAGATCTCAGTTGATGGAAGGTTAGGACAGGACAGGTTATGCTTGTCTGTCTGCATTGAATCTTGTCAAAATGAGATGACGGTGGATGTGGTAAACCCTAACTGGCTTCCTGTCAGGCCTTAATGTTTAGTCTGTTGTCCTTGTGGTAAAAATAGTTTCACACATTCAGACTTTAGCACAAACAGGTCTGACTAAAGGTTTTCTAGCACAATACATTCCACATCAGCTGGGTAAAAGACAAAATCACCAAGTCGGCTGAAAAACAAGTTTCCGTGCTGGTTAAGACTACAAAAGGTGTGGAGCTCTGGACCAATCCACAGGTCTACACCCTTTCCTCAAAAAAACAACAATAAGTAATAAACTCTTTGGATTTTTAAATATGTGATTTCTATCTTTCACAGAAGAAACTGAGGAAGTGAGGTAAGTATTACATGGAACAACATGCCTCTTCAGAGACCCACAATGCTTTTGGAAAACCCCAAGCGGTTAACCTTTTTTGCATCTACCAGGGTACAACAGGAAGTCATATTGTATCTGTAGTAACTTTTTTTCCTGTAGGCTGTACAGATTACCCACTTACACTCTTAAAAATAAAAGTTCTTTATTGGCATCTATGGTTCCATAAAAAAAAAAACTTTAAAAAGGTTCTTTATAGTGGAAAAAGGTTCTTTAGATTATTCAAATATTCTTCACACTAATAAAAATGGTCCTTTTAAGAACTATTCACTGAAAGGTTTTTTGGGGAGCCTAAATGTGATTTTTTTATGGTATCGCTGACTGCTGCCTTTATCTTTATTAGACTGATCTTAAAAAAATATGTACAACCTGTCAGCTGGGATGTGCTCTATCTATCTATCTATATATCTATCTAATGCATTTCAGAGGCAATTTGTCACTTTTGGAATTTGAATTTGTCCTCTTCATGAAAATCAACACTATTACACCCTTCCACATGCTGTTAGGGGCAACCCTTAGCGTGGAACAGCACGTGTTCACTGCTTATTTGGAAATAACCTGTTTTCTGAACAGCGTCTGGCATGCTCTGTTGCTCTTAGTACCAGGTAGCATTTGAAAAACCCTGACTGATGGCATTCTGTCAATGGCATCACAAGCATGAAAAACCTAAGAATGAGTTTTACTATAGCATTTTAACATTTATAAAGGTTATGCTTCAATAGAGTGCTTCTTTTAACAGAAATAAGATGAAAAATACACTATAAGAAATAAGATGAAAAATAAAGGTTCTTTATTGGCATCAATGGTTCTATGAAGAACCTTTAACATCTATGGAATCATTTCATTACACGCACAAAAAAAAGAAAAAGTTTCTTTAAATTATTAAAATGTTATTTACACTTAGAAAAATGGTTCAATGAAAAGCTTGTTTTGGGAGACCAAAATATGACAAATCGCTGTAAACCCCCCCCCCCCCCCCCCCCCCCCCTCCTATTGGAACCTTTATTTTTAAGAGTGTACTTAAGTCTCTTTGGATAAAAAATAGCTGTATTCCAGAACTTGGAATATGAAATATTCAGATATATTCCAATATTATGATATTTTTTATTGATTGAATTGATTGATTTAACTCTGTAATCCACATTCAACACCAAGCAATTGGGTTTTACTCACCTGAACAATGTCCAGAACCATGCCAGCTGCAACTGTCCCAAACCCTGCCAGCAGGAAAGGGAACAAAACCTGGAGTCCAATAGAAAAGGACGTTTCCTTTAGTGGAGCCGGTGGCACTGGGCTTTGGTCCGTACTAGTGTCATCACTCTCGTTGCTTTGGCTGGCGTTCTCCAGGAGCGCGTCTTCTTCCCTCTGGCCCTTTGCATTGGCCCGACAGTCGAGGACCACCATGTCCAGCCGCTCGTTCTCCTGATCACTGCGGTCCGGTATGGAGGTCACCTCTGTGAGTTCATACTCCCCGGGGGTCTGGGGCACCTCCTCGGGGTTGTTGGGTAGTATAACTGGATGGACCGACCCGTTGGAGTGGTGGAACGCTGGCGGCGCCCCCTCCTTCTTCATCTCTATCCTTTCCGTCCCGGCGGACATGTCGGACAGTTTGTCTTGATCTTTCGACCAGAGTACCATGCGGAGGCCTTAGGATGTAAAGTGTCAGTTAAGAAGAAATTAAGAAGCTTGAGGCTCTTACTTGAGTTTAGATCAGCCGTTCACCTGATCTCTGGAGATAGTTTATCCCATTCAAGACGGCTGGTGCTGATGAATGAGTCTACAGGTCGCGGGAGAGAGGCAGGTGCGTTCCCTGTCTCCAGGCTTGTGTAAGATCCTGCCTGAACTTGGGTAGCATGCAAATTACGTTCCCCATTCAAAGCAAATTTTCCTTTAAGACATAACAACAGAAAGACACATGTTAGTCTGTGTGCAAAAAAAAAAATCCAAGTGAGATATTCTTCACAAAGCTGATGTCTCACAAAATGTCACATAAAGAACCAGAAAAATGGGTTTGAGGGTTGTAATGAACATCCACTGCTAGAGTCTCTTGGAGGCACTTGGCTAAAACGTTCTAACCAGCTCTGGGCAGTTGGAGGGCTGGAGACGTCTCACTTTACACCACGTGGTAAATTGTTTTTTAAAATTTATTTAAAGGTCTCTGGAGCCAGGGTAATGTTACAACTCACTGAAATGCCTGAGTCTGATAAGGTCGACTTGTCACCTGTCAAAGGGAAGGACATCTATTGTAAGTTCCTAAATTACTTTAGCTCTTAAAAAGTCTGATTTCTTCAGTTTCGTTTGAGATAGATATAGCCTGTCAACCTACTAAATTGAAAACTTAGGTTTAATTGCTGCTTTAATTTTAATTAGATATAAATATAGACATAAGCTCATTTTTATGTAATAACTTAAGAGGATAATTAAGTTAGAATTCTGAAAACCCATAAACCTGACTAGAAATTACTGAGTTCTATCATACACTCATAGAAATTACTATAAATTCATAACTTAATAGATAAATAGATTGGACAACGACTTTTGCTAATAAAAACCGGCTTCGATATACAGTTTCCATAAAAAAACACGTATGACGTATGACGACATTCACTTTCCGCCGGGTGTATAAACCGACTATGACGTGATATACTTTTAAGATTGACGAAACTTTCTGGGCGATTCTTCAGAGAAACAAGCACCCAGAAAAGTCTTTTCGGCACGGCAGAAGGAAGAGAGGATACGAGCCAACAACAATTTGCTCATTACCTCCACACTGAAACAAAATCCCTATTTAGTAGTCCGATCAAATCCAGAGCAGCATGGGACGACGTAAATTAACACTCTGCATCAACACCTCGCTCCCTCAGTAAAGAAAGTGTATTCTGTTCATTTAAGACTCATTCAAAACTCAGAGCCTGGAACAAAGTGGCGAAAATACCGTTTTTTTTAGGGACAAACAGTACAAACTTGTGTAAAAGTATCTGGCTCTTTTAAAATCAAAGCTCTGTGGTGCGCTTGAGTTCATGACTTGCTATATGGTTTCGTTAGAGATTTAGAAAGTTCTTTAAAACATATTAACTATATAGGATCAGTGGTCTGATGTTTACAGTTTTTTTGAAGATAAACTGGATTATAAAGTTCTTTCTGGAACTGTCAAAGATCTCTTGCGGTGCAACTGTTTTAGGTTCTGATTGGAACCTTTCAATTTTGAATTTTAACTGTTTAAAATAAAAATAAAAATGGATAGTTTTAAATAGGCTAGTTTAAACACTCAGTGTATATTAGACCATTCGCCTACTTAATCAAGTGTCATTTACGGCTTTACTAGCACATCATTGAAAGAGAGCTAATGCATTATTCGTATATTTTGCAAATGAAGCAAAATAAATAGACTAACAAATTAGTTAAACCGATTTATTTGTCATAACAGGTAACAATATGGTATTAAAAGACCCAGGTAAATTAGTAACCTCTTGCGCCTACCTTGAAAAGAAGACACTAAAATGCTCAATGCGGACCTGCTGTCATTCTCCTGTCATTCAGGCGGATCTCGAGCCCTTATCTATGGTTATGGAGCCGGACCGAGATTAATCAGTAACCTCTCGACTGAGGCTGTCAACTCTGATCCGTTACATTGTTCCATTTGACACGCGCTCGATCCTGCGCATCTATATGATAGGAGGAAGTCGCTAGGCGGGCAACGCTGACGAATATTACGAATCCTACTATGGAAAACGCTTAGCTCATGAATATCTAAATAGATCGCACAGGCGTTGCTTGGTAACCATTCCGGAGCGTCCAGTCACGCAAGGTAATTAATATTCATGAACCCACAGCCTTCGTCCTAGTAGAATTCGTTTCTTCGCGAACTGACGAGCGCACTCTTACCCAGAGTCTTCTTTTCAGCCAATCAGAAAGCCGACCGTCACGGCATATAATTAACACTCATGAGACAAGCCTTCGCTTTAGTAGGCCGAGCAGAGATCGCGGGACTCGTGTGTGTTAAAATAAGTTCATTTACAAGCATCAGGAAGCGGTTGATTTTAATTTAACAACACCCTGGATAATCATTTAAACTAAATTATGTTTGTCTTCCTGAAAATATTTCCGACGGCTGTAATACATTCACTGCACCCAGTGCACCCATAGAAAATGAATCAATATGAATAATTCTTCACACTAGAGGAAACTATTAAGGTAACTCTATTCAATTGCAAGAAAGAGATTTAGTATTTAGCAGCAATCTCTGGAAAGGTTGTATTTGATATTTGATCCATTATTGATTTTTCTATTAACTTAAAGGAAATATTTACATATGTACATACACAGGCCTATATATGTTTATATGTATATGTGTGTGTAGTTAATATTTTTTTCTTCTAAATGAATGTTAATGGATTTCTAATTTCTAATAGAATATATGGTGTTATTTAGGCTACAGTAAATATTATAAATAGTTATGTATGTATATAATAGGCTATGTATATAGTTTAACAATATATGAGTGTATGTGGTCCTGGTAAACCCTAAGGGGATAAATGTCCCCACAAAGATGGCAATAACTGAAATCCTTGTCCTTGTGGGGATATTTTTTGGTCTCCATGAGGAAACAAGCTTATAAATCATAGAGAATAAAGTTTTTTGAAAATCTAAAACTGCTGAAAGTTTTCTGAAAGGGGGAGGTTTAGATGTAGGTTTAGTGCAAGGCGATAGAATATACAGTTTCTACAATATAAAAACAATTACGCCTATGGAATGTCCCCATAAAACATGGAAACCCATAACACTGATTTGAGAAACCTAAAAAAGAACATTACAAATTTGAACTCATAAGAACCATTATAAGAAACGAAAGCCCTATACAGCCATAAGATTATAATAGAAAGACTATAAAGAATCACTGAAAAACCTTTATTGTTTGCAGGCAGTATATGATTTAAAAATGCATTTAACAAAATGCAACTTTATTTACTTAAAACTTTATTGATTTATTTATTTATTAATGGTAGAAGGCCTGCATAAAGAAAACAAAATAAAAAAAACTTTTTTTTCTTCTAATACATGCAGTATAAGCCTTAGCACTGAGAAATCACAAGGCATGGCTTTATTCTGAGAGCTATCGGGATGATGGGAAGCTGCTCTCAGCTGGCCAGCCACAACATGATTACACCCCAAGGCATCAACACGATCCACAAACTGACCCCTAACAAGATCCCCTGGCGCTCTGTGCTCAGTAGTGCTTCTCAGGGGACTTTGGGTTCCAGCAAAAAAATAAAATAAAATAAAAAAAGTTGGTTTGAGAGTTATTATTCTGCTTGCCAACAAGAATGTCTAAGAATAAGAGGACTAAGAATGTTTATGGTAAACTCCAATGTAGCCGTTTCTAAAAAACCTGACCTTATAAAGCTTCTAGCCTTGAGCGGGATCTAAGAAATCAGTTTACAAGAAATCAAAACTGAGTCCTTTGTGGTTTTGAATTGGATGTTCTGACATATTTCACATAAACATATTTCAAAAGTGAATGTGTTTACTGCCCTGTGCTACTTATGCAGGCATGTTGTCTTTAGTGACATTATGGACCTGTATTTTGAAGCATGTATTTGTTTTTAAGACACTTTCACGATGTGCGCTTACTGATAACTTATTTATTTGTCTTGTCAGATGGCATTATCTGACTTGCGATGTCATTTATTATAGGTGCTTGTAGAACATGAATGACACATTCACTGTAGATGTGTACTATACAAAAAGTAATCAAATGCAATTATGTCACCATTCGTTCAACAGGAATCATGCCTTGTGATTACAAAGAGCACTACAACAGAGTGTTCATGACTGCAACGCATGCCATTCTATGAGAACCAACCAAAGCATGCAGATAAACAAGTACATTTGACAGAAGAACCAGGTGCACTCTAAAAAATACTGGGTTGTTTCAACCCAACTTTAGGTCAAATATGGACTAACTCAACTTTTGGGTTAAAAATGTAATGTAAAAATTTAACCCAACAGCTGGGTTAGTCCATATTTGACCCAAAGTTGGGTTGAAACAACCCAGTATTTTTTAGAGTGTGGGGTTTGGAGTTAAGTTCAGACACATGAAGTTCAGTAAGTACACATAAACTGATAGAAGATGAGAGTTTGTTGAAATGCTCTAAATTAATGGAATGTAAATGTCACTGACGAATTTCAACAAGACCCATCTAGATTAAGAAATTTGAGTAGAAAACTCAGAAGTTAACCAGCACTGTCAATGCATTCCCAGTAGAAGAGAATATAAATGAATAGAATAGAATCTTAATTATACGCCTGGGGCCAGCGGGAATTATTGTACTGTATGTGCGGCAGTGAAAAACAGTATAATTATACCTATAATTATAGATTATAATTATGCAGTGACCAGAAACAGTACATAATACACAATTTCAAAACAATAAAACAAATACATGCTAATTAAAATGTGAACTGGTTGATCTGGGTATATGGAACCAACAGAAAGATTTAATTTAATTTACGTTTAACTGTTCAAAAGTCATGCTCACCAATGCTGTATTTATTTGATCAAAACTTCAGTAAAAACAATATTGTGAAATATATTTTCCATTCAAAATAACTGTTTTCTATTTTAACATATTTTAAAATGTATTTCTTTGATGCAAAGCTGAATTTTCAGCATCTTTACTTCAGTCTTCAGTGTAAAACATGATCCTCATTCTAGATCCTCATTCATTGACGCTCAAGAAACATTTACTATTTTTAATGTTGCTTAATATGTTTATGGAAACTGCAATACATTTTCGTCTAGACTCTTTGAAGAACAGTTCAACTTTCTAAGAACTTTCACTCTAAGAAAGTTCAAAAGAACAGCTTTTTATTATGTTTTTGTAACAACTTAAATGTCACTTTTGACAATTTAATGCATGCTTTCTAAATAAAAGTATTCATTTATTAAAAAATAATAATAATAATTATTACTGACCCCAAATTTTTGCTTGGTAGTATAAATTATTTTATTCCACACATGGACTGATGATCCATACAGACCTTTGTTGTTTATTTCTCAGTTTATAGCATATAAACTGTTTCCTTGTTTTATCTTTGGCCACAAACCTTTTGGCAGAAATATATTCTCATTTGGCACAAAAACGAGACTTTTGCAAAGCAAACTGAAATATTTTCTAGTCACATCTAGTTTAGATGTGCAAAATTTTTATCACACCATATCTTGTTGTTTTCACACCCATAGCATCCCCTCACACAAAACGGATGCTTATATCATCTGTATGTTTGGGATTAAACTATTGTGTTAGTTTGAGACTAAAGTAACAGAAACTGTACTCACAATCCATAAGGAGGTCTGAGATAAGAGCAGCCCGCTCTAGTCAAGCGATAACCCTATGCATCTAAATCTAAAAACCAGCAAAGTGTTGAAGTGTTTTCACTCCTTGCTGAGGTAGAGATGAGCTGACAAAACAAATCTATCCATAGCAACAGCATCATGACAACCACTCTCTCCTGGCAACTCTCTGGATATCTCTGCCAGATCGGTCCGCTGTGCTTTGTTTTTTGTCTTCCTCTTAGGAATGTTCACTTGGATTTGGACAGTCTGTTACTAAAGTGTATAATTGTGTACTCACCTAGTATTAAAGCAGCTAAACAGTGTAAGTTGTCTCTTAAGGGGACAGTTCACCCCAGAAATGAAAATTCTGTCATCATTTACTCTCCCTCAAGTTGTTCCAAATCTGTATGAGTTTCTTTCTTCTGTTGACTGCAAAAGAAGATATTCTGAAGAATATTGGTAACCAAACAGTTGACGGTAGCCATTGACTTCCATAGTATTTTTTTTCCATATTGTGGAAATGAATGGCCCGTCAACCGTTTGGTTAACAACATTCTTCACAATATCTTCATTTTTTGTTCTACAACAAGAAAGAAACTTATACAGGTATATATTCTGTATATACTTAAGCAGAATTTTCATTTTCACTATCTCTTTAAATTGTATATACCTTATATCATGGCACTAGAAATATGTCATTGGAAACAAAACTACAAAAAAGTAAACATTGCATGCACTATGGAGAACAAAAAAGTTTGACAAATGTGTAAAAACTTTGATTACGTAAAAGGGATTTCTCTATTTTAGAACAGGGTGAAAACAGCTCACATTTGACATGACATTTGGCACAAGGTCCAATGCCACTAATTGCATAACTGCACACATTTCAATTGCATTGAAAGAACAGCAAGAATTGATTTTACAGATTACATCTGTTTATTCTGGGCCTAAGTTCACACACCAGTTTACGATCAAACGAGAGACAGAACATTATAGTGTCATTTGAATTTCATAAAAATGTAAAACTTTTATTACAACAAACCTCATATATTAACCATCATTATGTTATTTTAGTATTGAGATGCTATTAAAGTTTGTTATTAATATTTTAAATTAAGTTTGATTTTTTATATTTTCTTTTAATTTAGTTTAATTTTAGTTAATGTTTTAGTAAATTTGTGTTTTGACATTTTTTTTGTTTTAAATATGTCTTTCAATATGTTATTTTAATTATGTCTATATAGTTTTTATTCTTATATATATATATATATATATATATGTATATGTATATGTATATGTATATATATATATATATATATATATATATATATATATATATATATATATATAAAAATCTTCAGTTAGTTTATTTCAAGGAATTACATTTTTATGGTTTTATTTTTTGTTAACTATAATAACCCTGTTCCTTTCCTGAGAGGAAGAAGCCTAGCACTTACAGTATTTAATGTATTTTTAATGCATTATATTTGCCATTACTTCAGCTCTATGAGTTACACCAGGGGTGGGGAACGTTGATTCTGGAGGGCCGGTGTCCCTGCAGAGTTTAGCTCCAACCCTAATCAAACACACCTGAACCAGGTAATCAAGCTCTTCAGGATGCAATTAGGTCTTTTTTTCCCAGGGTTTTTCAGGGTTGGAGCTCAACTCTGCAGGAGAGTGGCCCTCCAGGATCAACGTTCCCCACCCCTGTGTTACATGGTCATCATTCTGAATAAATAAAAGCGTCTGACGTATGATAAATACCCTGACATGCCCTCCTTTCAGCTTTAGTGACATGAGTTACTGGAAACATGAACAGTTTGCTTTGCTTACCTGACAACAAAACTGCCCATATTTCCGCTGGCATTATCTGATCATGGGGAACGCTGTGTCTTACTACAGGTGTGCAGAAATGTACCTTCTGACCTTGTTTACCTTGAAAGACCACATGAAAAAAAAAATTACCATTTGGAATAATCACAATGAGAGGGCTAGAATATTGACCCTTTAGTCTGAAGTTAAACTCACTTTTAATCGCAATCAAAATAGAATGTTCCAAGGTTTGTTTTTGTTTTTTTTAGAACCTCATCAGTTTTGGCCCTAATTGCTGAATTAACATGTTCTTTTCTCTGTTGACTATAGTTTAAAGAAGTGTCAGGTTTAATTTTAAATTTATGCAATTTGAGCACACACCTTGCAGTCATCAAGAACAATGTCAGCGTGAATAAAACCTTTGGTCATTACCCAGCCAACAAAGAACATGCAAGGATCTACCTCGGTGTGTAAGCTGAGCAAATATAAATGCCCTTAAACTCCAAATATACCAGCAGGACAGAGGTACGAACTGACATATTCACTAGGTTAATGTGATGTGATATCACACCTTTGTCCATCTTAAATATTATTAAATATTATAAATCTATAAATTAAATAATAAAACACAAAGTATGTACGAAAGTGTATGTGTGTATTATATATTTATAATATATAACATCATTCACTAACCTAGTGAATATGACAGTTCATACCTTTGTCCTGCTGGTATATTAGTTTAAGGACATGTGTAAAATATCATACTTTAAATATATAAAATAAATAAATATGATTAAATATAACTAATATTTTAAAATGGTATTAAAATATTAAATATTTCAATTAAGTTAAATGTAATTAAATGGTTAATTAAACTATATATATATATATATACTGTATATATATAGTATGTTTATTATATATTAATATAATACCTGTTTGTGTAAAGTATCATACTTTAAATATATAAAATAAATAAATATTATTATATGATAACCAGTATTTTAAAAAAATAATTAATTAGTAAATAAATTATATAAATACATAAACGTAAGTTTTTAATGGTTATTTTAAGCATGTTCCTTATGCATTTGCTGGGGTTTTCTGAGTGTTTGCTACAGTATGTGATAGTTTGGGCCTCTCCTTAAATGTAGTTTAAAGCCATTTTTCCCATTTTATCATCTGCCAGACTTAAATGATAAGTCCAATGGTTTAGAAAAGTAATAGCACAGCTCTCCTCAAACATCCATGCAATTTGAAGCACATTATTTCATGAGGTGCTGGATGAACTATGCGTCCAAGTTTAAAACAAACTTCAAATGCGTAACCCTAAATATAGCAAGCACCACTAACGATAATACTATATTCCATTTTCAGACACAAACTCTCATATCTGTCCAGATTTAAAGATTATCCCAGATGGTTAAGACTCGCAAATTTAGCCCTACATCATGATTATGACAAACACCTTCTTGGTAGATAAAGACGTTCGCTTTATTTTTCTTCCAGCTACTCTTTCCACCCCCAAACTCAGCAAGAGTTACATATCTGATTCAAGCTCGCAAATCCCATTATGTGACTTTACTTAGCTTCAGCGTGTAGCAGCATGCCTTCTTTTTGTTTCAATATGAGGAATGAAAATTGTGTTATATCACACCGCTCAATTTGTTATATATCAGAATAGTATTTCAAACCCTGCTTGTTGCAATCATGTTCTCTGAAATAGTAGAAAATCATATAATTTGTTCCCCATTCTGAGTCATAAGCGTACTAGTTTTGCACAGAGTGTAAGCATTTTCCACTTTAGACAGACTTTGCTAAATTTTACCCCGCTGGTCTTACACCTAAACATAATTAAAGCTCTGCTTTAACACATTCAGAGGTAGCTTAACGCAACTAATGTGGAAAATTCTCCACTGAGGTGCAAAAGTCGCCCCGACGGTCACCCGGTGGTCCTCAGCTGGCCGAGGTCACGTGATCAGAATACTGACCAGGTTGATGGAGCCAGGAGGCACCTCACACAGGAAGGTTTGGTTACAGAGTAGCCTGACCGCATTTATCACATCTTAAAAAGGTACTTCAGCCCCAGAACATTTCACCTTGTGTGCCCTCAGGGCCCCTTCATGTCCAGGATAGGAAGTGATTCACAAATGAGAGCTTAGAGATTTGTTTCTCCTAGAAAAACTTTACACAAAAATGATGTGCCTGTTAAATAATAATGCAAGTTTGCTTATAAAATCGAGTGCAATGCAGAATTCTGGATGTTCCTGCTATTCCTAGAACTTCTAGAGGTGATGTCATAACTTTAACTAATTAGTAGGCTACATAATACAGAGCCCAACTAAATACGTACTTGTAATACAAAACTGTTCAGTGACTTTAGGCATACATAAACTGATTAACAGTGTCACCAAGTGGTAAACAGTATAAATGCAGGCCTACCAACCAGTAGAGTTAACAGTCCGATTCACTTGAGTGAGTCGGTTCGTTCCAATGAACTGGTTCAAATGAATTGATTCTTTCCATCGCTGTATTCCCAACCTGCACACGCACACACACACACACACACACACACCAAACCTGTAACAGTCTGAGTTGGTTTTCCAGCACGGCTGGTCTGTTGGCTTTTAGGTACTTTTCAGCTAGCCAGGTCGGGAAACCAGCTAGTTGCCAACCAGGTAGTCTCGCGTAGCCAGACCTTCAGACTGACGGCTGAAGGTCCGGAATAGATGGCAGCATTTATTGGCCAAGGCCCGCCCATGAGGCCGTTTGACCGACATGTCAAACAACCAATCACAGTTCGTTTCGTTCAGCGTCACGTTTCGGTGCGTGGAAATGTCACCACAATAACCGGTGTGTGAAACTATCGGACGTATTTTAAAGATTCTATGCCGCAAACTTTAAATATTTCACATATACCTTTGAAAATCCAGCGTTTAGTTGACCCTGATAAGTGCTCGTCGTCAGCTTTAAACAGGACAGCTTTTGTCTTTCGTGAGGGGGTTTGGCGTCACGGCATCCTTGTTTCCAGGCGGAACATTAAATAACGTGACACACACGTCTCCCGGAAATCCTGTATAATTCAACCAATCCGACGACGACTTCGACAATCCTGAAGTGTTTCCAGATAAGTGTGCCATATGCATCAGACGTTTAGCCAACGGTAAGAGTTAACAGTCCGATTCACGTTAACTCTACTGGCCTGCACACGTGCTTCCTCCAGAGAATAATGTAAACTGTGCTGACAAAACGAGTCGAGCAAATTTGAAAAATGTGTTATTTTTATTTTCACATTCTCCATTAAAAGACCTTCAAAATGTTACGTTTTTTTTAGACAAAAAATGACTGCTACACCCGTTTAAAGTCGATATAGAGTCAGCAAGGTTGATTATGAGAAAGATTAAAGTTTTCCTCCAGTTCTTTTCTTATTAATAATTAGGCTACTATATTAAAATTCACAATATAGCTGTTTTATTTTATTTTATCTTTCCTATTATAAATAAGAACAGATGCAAAAAAAAACAACAACAACAAAAAACAGTAGCCTATAGGAACAAATAGCCTAGAAAGAAACAAATAATGCATTACCTTTATCATTTTACATCTAAACAAAAGCATTCATATAGCCTATACGAAAAAAAACAAATTATCAAATGTAAAAATCACTTCACTGTGTGATTATTAAAACCATAAGCAGTATGAAGTGCTACCAGTGATTCCCTCATTTCGTTTAAGCTATTTATAGATAACATTGAGACAGACGGCCTACTGTAATGCATGAATCATATAAAGTTACACATCAGATGTTTTTCCCCATCTGTTCCCCAATCGTTCACTTAAGACAGAACAGATTATGTTTGCGGGAATACTGAAATACTGTAATTCTGTGTATTTATCGGGATCGCGCGCCGTCAGAAGCGCCGTTATGCACGCTCTTCAGATGACAGTCAGCGCGGAAAGCAAGCGGAGAAAAGCTGCTCCTCTCAGAAAATATACAATTAAAGATACTTTTAGATGTTTAATTACTATTTGGAGCATTGGGATCGCTAAACGAGGGCTTAATTAATTAATTTTTGTGAAAACCTCAAATTCGACTAAAATCCAAATTTTTCATATATTTATTTATTTTATTTATTTATTTTTGCCTGTAGCTCAAAATAGCCCGTGCGCATTTACACTAATTTTGCCAGCATGGGTCCCATATGATGTTATTAAACATCGGCAAAGTACTAAATTGTCGCAGTTTTAATGACATACAGAACACGATGCCTAAGAAAATCCGATCTGCCTGTTTACATGACAGTCTCATTGGAACATATCCGATTTATATCTGATTTATTTCCACATAAGAATGAGGCCTGAAACCGATCTCGCTATATCCGAATGCATGTGTTTTTTTTTCCTGTTTACACTGTCATAGAACAGATCCGATCTGTGTCACATATGAGCAACAAAAAAAAAAAATCGGAATTGGGTTTAAGGCTGCATTTTACACTGCAGGTCTTGATGACCAATTCCGATTTTGTGACTATATCCGATTTGTTTTGGACGACGTGCTTACATTTCTTTTAAAAGTGACCAGTACCTATGTGTGCATTTTACACTGCACTTGGTGAAACAAGACAAAAAATAGCATATGACATCACAAATCAATTTAAATAGTACATTGAGTTTAATTTATTGACATGGAATTCATATAGAAACATTTTTAATGCAATAGTTACATCTACAGGTGCATCTCAATAAATTAAAATGTCATGGAAAAGTTCATTTATTTCAGTAATTCAACTCAAATTGTGAAACTTGTGTATTAAATAAATTCAATGCACACAGACTGAAGTAGTTTAAGTCTTTGGTTCTTTTAATTGTGATGATTTAGGCTCACATTTAACAAAAACCCACCAATTCACTATCTCAACAAATCAGAATACTTCATAAGACCAATAAAAAAAAACATTTTTAGTGAATTGTTGGCCTTCTGGAAAGTATGTTCATTTACTGTATATGTACTCAATACTTGGTAGGGGCTCCTTTTGCTTTAATTACTTCCTCAATTCGGCGTGGCATGGAGGTGATCAGTTTGTGGCACTGCTGAGGTGGTATGGAAGCCCAGGTTTCTTTGACAGTGGCCTTCAGGTCATCTGCATTGTTGGGTCTGGTGTCTCTCATCTTCCTCTTGACAATACCCCATAGATTCTCTATGGGGTTCAGGTCAGGTGAGTTTGCTGGCCAATCAAGCACAGTAACACCATGGTCATTGAACCAGCTTTTGGTACCTTTGGCAGTGTGGGCAGGTGCCAAGTTCTGCTGGAAAATGAAATCAGCATCTCCATAAAGCTTGTCAGCAGAAGGAAGCATGAAGTGCTCTAAAATTTCCTGGTAGATGGCTGCGTTGACTGTGGACTTCAGAAAACACAGTGGACCAACACCAGCAGATGACATGGCAGCCTAAATCATCACTGACTGTGGAAACTTCACACTGGACTTCAAGCAACATGGATTCTGTGCCTCTCCACTCTTCCTCCAGACTCTGGGACCTTGATTTCCAAATGAAATGCAAAATTTACTTTCATCTGAAAAGAGGACTTTGGACCACTGAGCAACAGTCCAGTTCTTTTTCTCCACAGCCCAGGTAAGATGCTTCTGACGTTGTCTCTGGTTCAGAAGTGGCTTGGTAGCCCTTTTCCTGAAGATGTCTGAGCGTGGTGACTCTTGATGCAATGACACCAGCTTCAGTCCACTCCTTGTGAAGCTCTTCCAAGTGTTTGAATCAGCTTTGCTTGACTGTATTCTCAAGCTTGCGGTCATCCCTGTTTCTTGTGCACCTTTTCCTACCAAAATGCTTCCTTCCAGTCAACTTTGCATTTAATATGTTTTGATACAGCACTCTGTGAACAGCCACACCTTTCAGTAATGACCTTCTGTGACTTACCCTCTCAATGTTCGTCTTCTGGATCATTGCCAAGTCAGCAGTCTTCCCCATTATTGTGGTTTCAAAGAACAAGAGATACCCTTTATTTATACTGTATGGATGGTCATTTATTGAAACTCAAATGTAAATTTTCTAATATTTTGAGATACTGATTTTTGACTTCCATGAGCTGTAAGCTCTAATCATCAAAATTAAAACAAACAAAAAAAAAACTTTTGAAATGTTTTACTTTACGTGTAATGAATCTAAAATATATGAAAGTTTCACTTTTTGAAATAAGATCCAAGAAAAAATGAACTTTTTCATGACATTCTAATTTATTGAGATGCACCTGTATACATCAAAATAATTATATAGGCCTAGTACAAATTCTTCAGGACAGTGATGTGACTCTCGGTGTCCTTCAGTAATTTCTATGAATGATTTGTTTGTTTGTTCGTTCGTTCCTCCTCTAAATCGAGAGGTAGACCAATATTTTTATTTCTTATTTCTTTGGCTGTGTTATAATGATTTCCAATGGTTTGGAGTATGATCAGAAATTGCTGTGTGAACGTGGTTCAAGGAATGCAAGTATTGCTATTTAACTCTATTTAAGAAATGAAATAACATGAATATTAGTCCTTTTGCTGAAAAAAAGAGAAAAAAAGCACTCAATCATGTCATTAAAATGTTCCGATCTTTCCATCGACCCATCACTAATTTACACACAAATTGGTTCGATCAAATGAACGATTCGCAAATCGGACACTGCAGCCACCCAATTTGCACTCACTTCACTGGAGCAGGATGAATGAAACTCAAGCATTCACATTGGTGTAAAAACAGGTGCTCACAGACACACATTGTCTTGATCTGCTGTTGCTTCAAAACTTATTTTGTAATATTAGTTATGTGTGCTGCTCAATAACATTTAACATTTAGAATTTATTGTGATTTATACAGATGTTGGTTGTTGCTGCAGTCTCTTTGATGTTGTGTCTTCGGTTGTTTTCTCTTTTTGTCAGCAGGTATTGAAGCAAATTGTCTGGGTTTTTTTTTTTTTTGTTTGTTTTGTTTTGTTTTTTTTTGTTTTCTCTCTCTCTCTATCTATCCCCCATTCTCCTTTTTTCTCTCTCTCTCTTCCCCTTCTTTGTTGACTTTCCCCACAACCTTTTTTTTTTTTTTTTTTTTTTTTTTCCTTCTTTCTCTCTCGTTTTCTCTGTCCCCTGGTCTTGTGTGTCACAGTGTGTTTAAAAAAAAAAATAAAAAAAAAGTAATGATTTTTAACATTCATTACTATGTGCTATAAATTGAGCAGATTTCAGTAACGCTTACATTTTACTAACATGAATTATTAACAAGTCAGAAAGCTTAAAAAAACTAAGTGTTGATAACTGATTAGTGTTCCAGGACAGAAGATCTAACAGGAATGGATGGAGTCATTCCTTTAAAGACAAATATTTAATGTTCATCTCAATTCTTCTTAAATCTTGAAAAGTACTTTAGCAGAAAATTACTCTAAAACTAATTTAAGGCAGAAAGAGTTGCTCCAACACTTCCTGGCTCTTCCTAAACCTCCATATTCCAGTGCATAAGGAATCATGTATCTTCTGCCAGGCCTCCAGCTCAGATTTCCACAGAGCTGCTCTGGAGCGGATGAGCTGAGAGGCCTCACTCTTGCTCCCTTTGGCCAGACTTATACTGTCTTTGCAAATAAACAGGACATCTAAGCCAATAAAGAGGGCATTTAGAGTGATGAATCCAGCTCTAGCAGACTTTGAGAGCGCTAGTGGCGTCCCTTTCGCCAGCTGCCCAATGTCAGGCAGGTCTGCAGCCAGTTTGGGTATGCTGCGAGCACTCTGCGCCTCCTGGAGCCCGACCTTGGCTGCAGTTGCAATCACCTCCTCACTTTTGAGAACTTTGACAGCTGAAGCTGCATCTACCAGGACATCAATACTTTTGGCCACTCCTCCTGCACGAGCTATCAACTTTCCTGCTCCAAACATATCTACAACATCAAGCCCCTCTAAACGCTCCTCACTGCTGGCCTGCTCCAGAAAGTCTAGAATCTTGCCCACATCATCCATGTATCTCTGGAAAATGTTCTGTGCATTTTTCCCATGATGGCTGTTGACTGCTGCCTCAGTGATGCCTGTGACGACACTATTGACACCACTGGTCACTCCCAGACCGACACCGGTCAGTGTCAGAGCCAGTGACACTCCTGCAGTGACGGGGGCAAGAGCAAGACCAACAATGGACAAGACTCCCCCTGCTATCCCCACTGAACTGCCAGCCACAGTGGAGATACTGGCCCCCATCTTCATCCTGTCCAGCTGGACTGCGCTCTCCTCCAGATCTGACAGGAACTGCTCCATTCTAGAGCGACGCTGACTGAATACACCAATGAAGCGCTGAGCATGTTCCTGAAAAATGAAGGTCAGCCTGGTGTGCTGGTCCATCCTAGACAATAATAGGAAAGATAATAGTTTACAGTCACCACTGACAATGCACCTGAGAGTGAAGAAAACAGCTGATCGGGATACAAAAATGAAAGGTCTCACCTTATTTTGCACAACTGCTTCAAATGATTAAGCATTTTTTGCATGGAGTCCTCACTTAAGTTCAAGCTGAACTTCACTACAGGCTCACCCTTCTTAAGTCTGTGAAGAGTTACAGAATTATTAACAAACACTCACCAAACTTCACAAGGGATGAAGATGTTTGCAATGTACAGAATGATAAAAGCATGACAATGCATCAGCCAATATATTAAGGCATATAAATTGATTTAGTTTTTTTTATTTAGTGCTAATTTAGTTTTTATAGCACAAAAGTGAAAATCATAAATTTATTAAATTATTTTTGCAGAATAAATAAAATACATCTGACATCATTCTTAAGTACTTATGTTTTGAAAAGGGTGTCATTACTGTAAAATATTAAATCACATATTCTATGTAAACCAATTTAGGCCAATTTAATAATGACAATTAAATAATTCCAGTCAAAGAGGTGCAATTGAAAAGCACTATAATTCTATGAATTATACATAGGCATATATTTTAATGATTATCATAAAAACTAATAAACTATGAATTCAGGTTTTTGAAGATGTTTGAACCTTACCCCATCTTAATGTATTATTTATTATTACTTACCTATCAATATCTTCAAACCAAAAAACACTCTTAGATCTGTGAGAGAAAAAAAATTAATGCATAAAAATATTAATAACTTATGAAATTATGGAACTAAGCATTAGATGATTTAGTAAATACCACTGAGATGATTCAATTATCTGTGAGTATTAAGATTTGTATTCAATCAAATAACTTTTAAAATCAACATTGCAAGAAAGTCAGAAACGTACTTCTTCTCCATCTTCTCACAGATCTTTTCAGTGATACGTATGTATTTGTCTAGTTGAAAGGCCAGGACGTCCAGGTTATTGAGTGAAGGAAGGAAGAAGGTTTCTGCATTTCGTTTAAAAAAAAAAAAAAAAAAAAAAAAAAAAAAAAAAGGATGAATGAAACTAAGGGACTGAGTGGACAAATACAAATTTACAACTATAGCTGTAACTAATATTGCTGTTTGTTCATGATATTTAACATTGACATTTGTGATTTCTGGTAGGATACATCTAGCATTTTTAGCAAGCAATCCTGTTGAAAAAAACAGCATATGCTGGTTAGGCAAGTTTTGAAGCATGGATGCTGGTTTGAGCTGGTCCCTCCTTCTCAGGAAGCCGCGAGACACATTTCACCTCTTCTGAGGTGAAAGAAATCAATAGAGACAAATAAACCTCCGTCCAGGAGTCCACACGGTTAGAGTCGTTCCTTCTGTGTCACCCACCATCCTGCTCAAGACTCGAGTAAGTGAGCTGCTATTTGACATTATTAAATAAAAAAAGAAAAGAAAATCAACCATTTCTCTTTTTTTCATCCCAGATAAGAGTGCATTTGAACCAAGAAACAAGGAAGCAAGAAGACCAGTGCAGGAGACAAAGTTCATTTAATGGCAAAACCACAAATGTACAAGCATTGTAGAAAACCATATATTACAGTGCTTCATTTTATTGCTATGTGCATCCAAGACACACTATTCTAACAAAATGAGAGCAAATGGCTAAGTGAAAACATCATAATAGAAAAAAGTAAACATCATTTAATGATATTGGCCACAGCTATGATGACTTCCCTAAAGGCTTTTCAACTTTATTTCTATTCAAAATACTGCATCTCTGAACCTTGTACTGATAATGAGTGTGTTTACTTGCACAGTCTTACACTGATTATGCTTAATAACCCAGCAGCATGTAAGGTCATGTAAACACACAAATGGTTTTCTTTTATCAGTTGAAGGTCATAAACTGTTTAAGCCACAATCCTGGTGGTTTATTTAGTGTGTGCATACTGTATGCCAACAAATCATTTCAAAACTCATGTAAACATTTCTTGCATTGCCGGGATTGTTATGCATGTAAACACACTCAATATCTTATTAGTATAGTATTAAAACCCCCATGAAATCCTAAGTAGACTGGAGTTCCCTTTCGAGGGAACTTCGAACTGCGTCCTCTAGGGGTCGCTATGGGGAACGCCGTCAGCGTGATCTGTGTCTGAAGCATACATACAAAAACACCACCTGTTGGCCGGCGACAGCCTATGACGTCACTACCGGCGCGACCACAGTATAAAGGGGCACCGGGAAAATACATCATCCATCTTCTTCGTCTTCAATGACTGTTTTGTTTGAAGCGTGCATTCTACTGGTAAGAACGATTTTTCTACTGTTACTATGGTGAGCACTAGCAAGGCGTTTAAGAGATGTGTGCATCCGTGTCCTCGTTATTTGACACCTGATGACACACACGATCTTTGCGTCTTTTGTTTGGGCGAGGAGCATGCACGCGATGTCCTTGAGGGGGCAATATGCGTGCACTGTGAGCTTTTTTCTATGAGAAAGCTCCGCTCTCGTCTGTCTCTCTTTTCGAGGAAGGAGGGGCAGCCGTCTGCTTCCCGCGGTTCAAGACCCATGGTTGCCGAGGCACGGAGGGAAATGAGCTCGTGGGGCTCGCAGGCGGATCTGGCAGATGAGTTAGAGAGGGGGCTTTCCTTCTCGCACTCATCGGCCGCGAACGAGGGTGAATTGCTGGATGATGATGATGCGATCTCTCTGACATCATCTGATCCAGCGGCTAGTGCTTTGCTGGGTTATGCCCAGGAAGAGCAGGAGATGTCTGAGGGCAAAAAAGTTGAGACTGAGCCCTCTCAATCCTCCTGCCCTGCGTATGACGAGTTGTTGGAGGTTATGGAACGCGCCACGGCGAGGCTTGACTTGCTGTGGAAGCGGGCCAAGATGGCGGCGCTGCGGAGTAAAAAAAAAAAAAAAAAACAGTTTTCCTCTCGCATCCATAGGTTTCAGCATACCAGTCTTGCTGACATTAAGGGGGGGGGGGGGCATGTCATCTTCCCCTCTCTAATTCCCCTGCAGCCACAGTTAACTCCAACCTGACCGAGGTTAGGTGGGAAACTAGATCTATGTTTCATAGAAATTACTGATGGTCCGGACCCGACTCTTCGGACTTCGCCTCCGGGACTGATCTCATGCGCAGGAACCATGGATGGGTGAGTACGATCCAGTCTATGGTTCACTGGTATTGTGTAGCATTCTTTGCAGTATTTCTGGGACCTGTCGTTTGGTGTGTTTCACCTCTTGCTTTCGACTCAGTGCAGTGATGACCTCACTCGTCGATACTAGATCCAGGCTAGGATGAGACCCCTGGATCGTGTGGCCCAGTCGTAGGTTTCTGTGGGAGCCTCCTTGGTCATCAGGTCTCCAGCACTGCAATTCCAGGACCTGCGGGTCTTTTTACTATCAGTTCTTGGCAGGGGACGCCTCTTATTGAGGAAGGTGCACGGCTATCTGAGGATATCTATGTGCTAGCTCAGGGACTGCTCCCTTTCCTGGGGTTTTTAAGTAGCAATCTCCCTGAGCCCTTGCCTAGAGTGTGCTTCTCCCCTGCTAGGCTGTAAGTAAACAGCAACTATTGTGGCAGACTCTCTGGAGGGCCTACAGTGGTCGAGCTAGCATTGCTCCCCTCACCATGAGGGTCACCTATGAGCATGCCGCTCCCTTCCGAGCGTCCGAGTTCCCTCTCATTCTGAGAGTTGGGTTCTCCGCTTCCCAGAGCTCTGTGATTTGGAGATGCTCTCCTTATGGTCGCGCTAGCATCGCTCCCCTCACCATAGAGGGTCATCTATGAGCATGCCGCTCCCTTCTGAGCTCCTTGGTGGTAGAGCCAGCATTGCTCCCCTCACCATAGAGGGTCACCTATGAGCAACGCTGCTCCCTTCCGAGCACTGTGATTCAGCGGCCTCAGATTGCTAGGCCTCTCTCTGCCTCCCTGTTAGGTCGCTCTCCTTGTCGGTCGAGCTAGCATTGCTCCCCTCACCATAGAGGGTCACCTATGAGCATGCCGCTCCCTTCTGAGCGTCTGAGTTCCCTCTCATTCTGCGAGTTGAGTTCTCCACTCCCCAGAGCTCTGTGATAGGTTACTCTCCTTGTTGGTTGAGCTAGCATTGCTCCCCTCACCATAGAGGGTCACCTATGAGCATGCCGCTCCCTTCCGAGCATCTGAGTTCCCTCTCATGCTGAGAGTTGAGTTCTCCGCTCTCCAGAGCTGTCATTCAGCAGCCTCAGGTTGTTAGGCCTCTTTATGCCTCCCTGTTAGGTTGCTCTCCTTATGGGGTGCTCTCCTTATGGTCGAACTAGCATTGCTCCCCTCACCATAGAGGGTTACCTATGAGCATGCCGCTCCCTTCTGAGCTCCTTGTGGGTAGAGCCAGCATTGCTCCCCTCATCTTAGAGGGTCACCTATGAGCACGCGGCTCCCTTCCGAGCTCTGTGATGCAGCGGCCTCAGGTTGCTAGGCCTCTCTCTGCCTCCCTGTTAGGTTGCTCTCCTTGTCGGTCGAGCTAGCATTGCTCCTATGAGCATGCCGCTCCCTTCTGAGCATCTGAGTTCCCTCTCATGGTAGAGTTGGGTTCTCCGCTCTCTGGTGCTGTCACAGCAGCCTCATGCTCTCCTGGCTGGTCGAGCTAGCATTGCTCCCCTCACCGTAGAGGGTCACCTATGAGCATGCCGCTCCCTTCTGAGCATCTGAGTTCCCTCTCATTCTGAGAGTTGAGTTCTCTGCTCTCCAGAGCTGTCACAGCAGCCTCAGGTTGTTAGGCTTCTTTATGCCTCCCTGCTAGGTTGCTCTCCTTATGGTCGAGCTAGCATTGCTCCCCTCACCATAGAGGGTCACCTTTGAGCATGCCGCTCCCTGCTGAGCTCCTTGGTGGTAGAGCCAGCATTGCTCCCCTCATCTTAGAGGGTCACTTATGAGCACACTGCTCCCTTCCGAGTGCTGTGATTCAGCGGCCTCAGGTAGGTTGCTCTCCTTGTCGGTTGAGCTAGCATTACTCCCCTCACCATAGAGGGTCACCTATAAGCATGCTGCTCCCTTCTGAGCGTCTGAGTTCCCTCTCATGCTGAGAGTTGAGTTCTCCGCTCTCCGGAGCTGTCACAGCAGCCTCATGCTCTCCTGGTTGGTCGAGCTAGCATTGCTCCCCTCACCGTAGAGGGCCACCTATGAGCATGCCGCTCCCTTCTGAGCGTCCGAGTTCCCTCTCATGCTGAGAGTTAGGTTCTCCGCTCCCCAGAGCTCGAAATCAGCAACTTCAGGTCGTTAGGCCTCTCTCTGCCTCCCTGTTAAGCTGCTTGCTTGTGGGTAATAACAGCCTCTGTGATTCCCTAGAACGGGTACAATCCATGTTATGGTAAGTGTGCACGCTAGTCTCTGTGCACTTTCTAAAATCCACGTTGTGGTAAGATCGCACATCAAGTGTTTTGCGTTCTTTCTAAAATCCTGTATGGTAGGGGTTACACGCTGCGGCTTCGTGCCCTTTCTTTGAGTTGGTCAGGCCCCGGTTTCACCTTGGGCCCCACTCTACCTATGTATTACAGTGATACTGACTTGAACAGGGTGTTGCTACCAAGGGTCTGTTGAGACAGTTCCCTCAGTGAGCTCATGCAGAGCAAGTGGTAGCCCCTGGGTGACAGGCCAGGACCTAGCTACTATCCTAGGCACTTGGCCGTATCCTCTTAAAGGAATCTTTCTTATGATTCTAAGCCTTCGAGCTCTACCCTGGGTCCGGGAGTCCCGGCCCTTAACAGGTAAGTTTCAGGGTATGCAGCTCAGGTCTTTGGCCGTAGGGGATAATGTCACTGACAGCCGTCTAACCTTCCCAGGGGCAACTCCCTTAGCCGGGTAGAGTTGGTACTTAGTGCTTGCCTCTTGTGCTTGGCTTGCACTCCCCTCAGCATGGCGGCATGGGTATTCCATTCACCATAGCTACCCCTAGAGGACGCAGTTCGAAGTTCCCTCGAAAGGGAACGTCTCAGGTTACGTATGTAACCATGGTTCCCTGAGAGTAGGGAACGAGACACTGTGTCCTCTAGGGGTCGCTATGGGGAACGCCGTCAGCGTGACCCGTGTCTGAAGCATACATACAAAAACACCACCTGTTGGCCGGCGACAGCCTATGACGTCACTACCGGCGCGACCACAGTATAAAGGGGCGCCGGGAAAATACATCATCCACTTCTTCGTCTGAAGCTTGCGTCCGAAGCATGGCACCGCACCTAGAGGACGCAGTGTCTCGTTCCCTACTCTCAGGGAACCATGGTTACATACGTAACCTGAGACATTTTTGGTCCTGCTGGGGCAGGACGTTTGGAAAGGCTCATCTTTTTTTATTAATTTTTTTAGGTTACAAAACTACCTATTTTTGATTTCAAGGGTTTTTTAAAGACAAAGTACTTGATGCTACCGTAAATTGCTGAATACCCTGTAAATATTTAGAAAAAGGATTGCATGTATGTGCTACAGCAGTGCAAGTTACCTTTGACAAGGATGAAACTGACCAGAATGATTGAAAAATAACCGACATTCATCATACAAACCACCAAAATCTGTTCACATAACACCTCCTAAACAACTAATGCAGTGAGGTATGCACAAATAATATCCTAAAGTTAACACTTCACTTTATTAATAAGACCTCTGCTGTATTATTAAATGATCATGCTAAAAATAGCAGTAGATTAATTAGCAACCCTGTAAATACCCTAAAAATATCTCAAGACACTGTTATAGGGAGACTGCTAAATCTGTTTCCATTTCAAACACTGATTTATTGTGTCTCTGAAGGTGTGTTTGTGCATATGTTGTTGGCTTAGATCATTCAGTGGGTGTTTGGTGCTGTTGGCTTTAAAAGGCAGATTGTCGTTGCTGTGCAATTTGTAATAATGGAATTAACGGTGAGCTTTGTGGAACTAAAATACATGTTGTTCCCTACAATGTGCTTTAGTTATTCCTTGTCACATAGTGCAGCTTATTTGTTTGAACAGTCTAGCATTCAAGAACCTTGTTGTGCTGATAAGCCCAAAACATACTCTACATAAGTACATAAACACCAAATCTAGTTTGATTTCATGCATTGTCATATGAAATATGTCAGCATTGCCACAAGGGGCGCTATAGCAGGCATCAGTGTAAACGTCGTCTTCTACAGTCATTTTTCTGTTTCAGCTAAACTACTGTCACTGCGGAGCAACAGTTTAAAGAGAATCATGTGCTAGGGCTAGCAAAAATGACATTTTACATTTAAACTGTTGACTAGCTATCTGAATTCTGTTTAAGACAAATGTTTGAAGGAAACTCTACACCCTCGCCTATTGCATTTGCAGTGCATTGCAAGATTCACATTTGCGTATTTGAGTAGAGTATATTTCAGGCTGTAAGGTGCAGTCACATTAGCAAAATTTTGCAGGCGAAATCTATTCCACATGATTGGGAATTTTGCATGAGGGCAAAAAAGTTCCCAGTGCAGAGAAGTTGGTCATGTGAATACGCTGATCTGACCAATAGGAAGCTGCTTGGTTACAATAAACTTCCTCACGCAGTTTTCGCTAGTATTCAAGTTGGTTATGAAAATTTGCTACATGAGCCCAGCAGTTTTCTGTAGGTTAGTTTGGCAAATTCGTGTGACCAATTCGAACGAGCAAAATCTATGTTCAAATTTTTTGCCAAAATCCCAACTCGCAAAATAGGTCAATAGCATAGATATGTAGGGCCCTATGAAATCAGTTTTATTTTTTCCCAAATTCCGTTTTATTTTTTTCTAAATTCTGTTTTTTCCGTTTTAATTTTTCTGGATTCCGTTATTTTCCGTTTTAATTTTTCTGGACTCCTTTTTAATGGCCAAATTAAATTGTATTAATCAAAAAGTATGTCTAATTAATTAAAATAATGAAACTTATACAATTTAACATTAATTTCTTAAAAGTGTAACAAAAATGACATGTTTAGGGCCATATGAAATGTTTTATTTTTTTCCTCACCTTATGTTTTATTGTTACCAAATTCTGTGTTTTAGCATGTCTAATTATTTGAATGCATACAAACAATTTTTATTTATTCTTACAGTAGTGAAATGTTTTTTTCCCCCTCAGAAATTCTGTGTTGTGTATTTAAATTTTACTGTTTATCAGATGAAGGCATAAAACATTGATTTCATTAATATTTTAATTAATGAAAATTAAACATTTACATTTTTGGCAAATAAAGGGGATTTACTATTCAAATTAAAATATTTTGTGATTATTATTTTTCAACAGTAGTAGTAGTACGTACATTCTACTAAATAATAGTAATAAAGCCTATTTCTGGCACAATGTCTTTAATAAGTTAAACCAAACTTTTATTTTGACGGGTTGCCGTGAAGTTCTGTGTGTGTATATGATATGATGCTAGTTTTACTCAAATTAATTGGTAAAATGCTCGTGAAGTGACTCTCAGATCAGTTTTGGAGATACTGTTCATGTATTTATGTCCTCATTGAGACGGCAGACGCTGAAATCACCACGCGGCCACGCGCGCTGTGTAACTTATGTAAACAAAACCACGCGTCTGCTCCATTCACACAGAGACGCACAGAACATGCAGGATTCATATTTAAATCGACTTTTGCGGCATAATATTTACAGATAGTAGTCCATATCGCGATTTGATTTAAGTGTAATGGCCTACTTTTGATTAATTCATCCAAACTTTGACAAATTCCATGACATTCTGCGTTAAACTGTAAATTCCGTTTTTATGACTGGATTCCGTGATTCCGTCCGCGTTTTCTGCATTGCGGAAATCATAGGGCCCTAGATATGTAAGAAGCACAGCTCACACATAAGTTAGCAGATTTCTATTGCTCTGCATGGCGGATTTGCAAGACCAAATTGAACATGAGCGAAAACGGAATTCATGTGAAACTCCCAAATGCGCAGACTGGATTTTGATGCGAAATTTCACCAAGCGACGGTAAATGTCACCATACATTTAGTGTGAAAATTTGTGTTTTACTTGATCATTGAAGGCAACTTTTTCTGATGTGTAAACCTAAAGTTCTATGGTTAAAGAATCTCCTCCTCTTTTACATATAGAATCTCATGGGCGGAGCTTGGGACTTGATTGACACCTCCTACTACCAGTAGGCGATCACGGATCACAATGCTGGAGGCAGAGCAACGTGGCGTTGACATGGGCGACAGCCTCTCCCATTTTCTTTTTTCGGGATGGAAGGCTTCGACGGTGTCCAGCACTGATGGCTGATGGCCTGTAGGAAGAGAGCAGATGTTTGGATGACACCAACCGTGACAGCAACTGTGCAGTAGAAAAATATATTATGATGCAACTTCCATACCTAGGCCTCCTGCCACAATCATTCTGCCTCGCACTATGGCTGCGGCAAAGTCTGCTCGCTTAGTTTTCAAGGGTATGGTGTCCTCTGATTTCAACCAAGTTCCTACAAATCAAAACGGACACAAAAAACAATAATAAAAGGCTAAATATTAAAGGTGAAGTGGATAATTTCTGCACCACTAGCAGGAATTTACAAGATGTAATTTTAGCAATGGCTTACATATCATTTGTACATTAAAATGGGATGCAAGAGAGTATTTTAACTTGGAATAAATTACACACTATTCACCATTAGCATGGTGTGATTTAAAATCTGACACAATAAATCAGATTTATACAATGAGTGAAAGAAAATTAACTGGCTTATATGTGATTTGAAACTGTTTCATTTGACAGCTTTTCCTAAAATGTCTAAAGAGGAAATGGAAATAAAGGGCTTTCCTGCAGATTACAGCCTGCAAGCTTGTCGATTAAAGCTGACAGACTGTTTTCCATTTGCAGGATCTAATATCTGTCTAATAACTAAGCCAATGGCTTGCCGTAATAAATGTAAGGACCATTTCTTCAAAAAATTACTGAGCTAGAACACTTTAATTGCTTTGAAAAGGAAGTTGGAGCTGTGCAGCTTTCTGTGTTTCACAGATGTAGAACGTTAATTTGGCACATTATTTACATTTCTCAGTCAACCTAATCAGCCAAAAAGCACAATCACAGCCAATAACACACAAACGGCATTAGAATAATGATGGTTGTTCGAGAGATGCCAACTCCTTCTGCCATGCTTGTTTACATACTGTTGAAAAACATGTGATGAGCTTTTGATTGCAAAGACTTGTATGCAGATGCTCACAGCACTTATGTATATATAACTGTTATATATAGTTATCTGTTTTTGCAAATAAACTCTTCACACACACACATATATATATATATATATATATATATATATATATATATATATTTACTGACATATTGCTCGAAACTTACTAATATAAAAATTATAATTTAACTTTATTTGGAGTACTACTTGTGCACAATGTTCATTTCTTAATATTAAGCCTAAAATGTTTTAATGACACTATTGATAAGGATTGTATGATCTTTGAATAATATCAGTCTTTAAATGCAAGATATTTAAAGTGTACCTGAAGTATACTTGCAGTAGTTCTACTTTAGCACAATCAAATATACTTCAGTATATCTTTAGTTGGACTTCCACACAATTAAACTGCATTAAGTACAAAATTAGTTGTTCCAATTTAACAGACTTTAAGTATACCAGTTTAGTATACGTAAAATTTATTTTTAGTATATTAGCATGAAATAAACATATTTGAAATACATTTTAGTATATTTATTTTTCACTAGGGAAGTCATCAAAGCTCGGTAAATATTGGTCACAGACACATAGATTTTGCCTTAAATTTCACCAAGCTAATTACTCACCACGGATCATGTTTTCAGGCCATTTCAAGTCATTTCTAGTCTTGACGTAACAAAATGGTTATACAGGTGCATCTCAATAAATTAGAATGTCGTGAAAAAGTAATTTTTTTCTTGTAACTTATTTCAAAAAGTGAAACTTTCATATATTTTAGATTTATTACATGTAAAGTAAAACATTTCAAAAGTTTTTTTTTTGTTTTAATTTTGATGATTAGAGCTTACAACTCATGAAAGTCAAAAATCAGTATCTCAAAATATTAGAATATTTACATTTGAGTTTCAATAAATGACCATCCATACAGTATAAATTCTGGGTATCTCTTGCTCTTTGAAACCACAATAATGGGGAAGACTGCTGACTTGGCAATGATCCAGAAAGCGAACATTGACACCCTCCACAAAGAGGGTAAGTCACAGAAGGTCATTACTGAAAGGTGTGGCTGTTTACAGAGTGCTGTATCAAAGCATATTAAATGCAAAGTTGACTGGAAGGAAGAATTTGGGTAGGAAAAGGTGCACAAGCAACAGGAATGACCGCAAGCTTGAGAATACAGTCAAGCAAAGCCGATTCAAACACTTGGGAGAGCTTCACAAGGAGTGGACTGAAGCTGGAGTCAGTGCATCAAGAGTCACCACGCTCAGACTTCTTCAGGAAAAGGGCTACTTAGCCACTTCTGAACCAGAGACAACGTCAGAAGCATCTTACCTGGGCTGTGGAGAAAAAGCCCTGGACTGTTGTTCAGTGGTCCAAAGTTCTCTTTTCAGATGAAAGTAAATTTTGCATTTCATTTGGAAATCAAGGTCCCAGAGTCTGGAGGAAGAGTGGAGAGGCACAGAATCCATGTTGCTTGAAGTCCAGTGTGAAGTTTCCACAGTCAGTGATGATTTGGGCTGTCATGTCATCTGCTGGTGTTGGTCCACTGTGTTTTCTGAAGTCCACAGTCAACGCAGCCATCTACCAGGAAATTTTAGAGCACTTCATGCTTCCTTCTGCTGACAAGCTTTATGGAGATGCTGATTTCATTTTCCAGCAGGACTTGGCACCTGCCCACACTGCCAAAGGTACCAAAAGCTGGTTCAATGACCATGGTGTTACTGTGCTTGATTGGCCAGCAAACTCGCCTGACCTGAACCCCATAGAGAATCTATGGGGTATTGTCAAGAGGAAGATGAGAGACACCAGACCCAACAATGCAGATGAGCTGAAGGCCACTGTCAAAGAAACCTGGGCTTCCATACCACCTCAGCAGTGCCACAAACTGATCACCTCCACGCCACGCCGAATTGAGGCAGTAATTAAAGCAAAAGGAGCCCCCACCAAGTATTGAGTACATATACAGTAAATGAACATACTTTCCAGAAGGCCAACAATTCAATAAAAATGTTTTTTTTATTGGTCTTATTAAGTATTCTAATTTGTTGAGATAGTGAATTGGTGGGTTTTTGTTAAATGTGAGCCTAAATCATCCCAATTAAAAGAACCAAAGACTTAAACTACTTCAGTCTGTGTGCATTGAATTTATTTAATACACGAGTTTCACAATTTGAGTTGAATTACTGAAATAAATGAACTTTTCCACGACATTCTAATTTATTGAGATGCACCTGTATCTACGTGTGTGAGTTGTTTACTTACTTTTTAAAATTAGTCTTCCCATTAAAGACATTATATTGTTCATTCATACTGATTCACGAACACGGGCGGTGGGATTTATCACATGAACCAATCACAGCTGATCATAACCAGTCATTTTGCGATGGAGGCATTGCCTCCTCTCACGTGACTTTACAACATTCATTCTCAATTACCCCTCACCAAACTCATGGCATGCTTTAGGGGGTCTGTTAAAACTCAATAGTCCTTTTTCACATTTCCGGGTTTCTCAGCAGCAGAAGTCGTCATAGTTGGGTTAACTAAGAGAGCAGTGAATGGAAGAGTACCACAAATATATTTTTGCATTACCATTTGCTAATATATATATATATATTAAAAAAAAAAAAAACTCCACAATAGTGTTTTTACGACTTTCAAGAAAAGGAAAAAAAAGTGAGAGAGACTGATAATGGCAGTCAGAAGAGAGAATGAAGTCAAATGTACCGCCCCTCCCATAGACGCTGCATTAGAAACAACCTTTTTGTAATTTTTGTAATTTGATGCAGAGGTGATATAATACAAAGCATAGTGTTGTAAATGTACATACATTTAAAAAAATCTAAATATAAAAAACTTTGGAGGATTTACGATGCTGATGACCATAATAAATGCGTCATCACAATCTTGTGAAAAGGGTCAATGGGCTCAGGGGAGGCACGACAGGCACAGACTCCCACTGTAACTTTACCTGCTGGTGTCACTGTTGGACAATGTTTCTTTAGAAAAACTAGTGATTTATACACTTTTTAATGTTATATTTTGTAATATTGGCGTTGTTTTGTTTTTGTACTGCGAATTCTTTTTCTTATCCAATATTTTGAAGAGGCACTGCCTCTCTTGCCTCCTCGGAGGAAATGCCCCTGATATATGTATGTGTGTGTACATTTATATATTTATTTAATTAAAAAAAGATCATCTTAATTAAAACATACCCAGTAATGACGTTTTACCCAATAGTTCTAACATCATTAATTTAGCATCATGCTGACATTGCTGTATATATAAAAAAAAGTTATGTAATGTAAAAAAGTAGACGGACAAACTGTGGTTGTTTGCTTTACATGTCAGTCAGATGTTCTTTTCTGATATAAGTGGGTGTTTCTCACCCCCAAATTAGCTGCAATTTTGACTTTATGGTATTTAAAGACCTTATGCAATATTCATCAAGAAAGCTGCTTTAAAGGTAGCGGCCTATGTAGTCAGTGGACAACAAGGATGCTCGCCGAGTTTGTTTTTTCAGTTGATTTTAGTTAAATCATTTATTGATGTTTTGCTGCAAATTTGGCAATTTGGATCAGGATCAAAGTGTCCGACTTGAATGAGCAATGAAGGGTCTGTCAACTTTGGACAGGATATTGATTTCAGCCCTTGGCGTGCAACGCTCGCTCTGTTGTTGGCCAAAAATCTGACGCTTTTTCTGTTGAGCAGTGATGCCCTTTCACTTTTTCTGATGCCAAGCATGCTTTTTATTCAGATGCATACTCATATTCCCTTCAAACAGGTGGTGGGGTCTGTCCTGGTGCCTGTTTATTTGGCATAAAGTTATAAAAACATGCTGTTCTGGGTCTTCCGCTGCTCAATTAGCAAGTATACAGTGTCAAATTGGATCTTTAATAAAGAGCACATCCATCTTGCCTAGAACTGGGATTTTCTCAGGATATAACCCTCTCCACGGCAGCCAGCGTTAAGACAAAAGAGCAGATGGGCTCAACTATCTATCAGGATGAGCTATGGATAAGGGATGACAATGTGTTTCTGAATAGCATCATTTAACGTCCCCTTCCTATCCCATGATCTTATCGCCTAGTTATATTAGACTGGGAGACTTGTACGCGAGGGCTTTATTGCCAGTGGTGGATCCGGGCAGAAGGAAATGAGTTAGCGAGGCTTAATCCCTCGTGGTGCTCTGTGAACAGCGGCTCATGCACCTGTTGACTGACACATGTGCCAGTAATGGAATAATTAAAAAAGAGACAGAAAATGATTCACATGGCAGCGTACAAAGTTCAGTTGTTCGAGATGACCTCCTCCTGCCCACTTACGATAGGAACTTTTTTTATCACCCTTGGGGCCAAAAAAAGTCCAATTTTCCCATCTGCTGAATCTGATTAGAAAAGATCAGATTTGAGCGGAAACGATGTAGAGGAAGAAAAAGCGCGAGAAGCTGAAGAGAAATCAATAACTCATTTCAGCATGTCTTACGGTTTGTCACACCTTGTATCTTTCCACCCCCTTTTTTGGGTTAATCCAAGAAAAAAAAATCAAATAAAAAGGGAACAGTAATCGAGATTACTAATATATTTGTGCGTTGAAACATTTTTGCTAATACGCATTCAACAGCTAAAACTATTTTTCTTGGAGATTTCACAGATTAAAACTAAGGCCTGTTTCATGCCACATGCACAAGCAGAGCTGATTTAATTTGGTGCCTATATTCACAGGTTACAGTATTCACAGAGTTTCAGGACTAAGCCTATTTTTGCAATGCACAAATGCATGTTTTCAGTGTGCTGAAAACCCTGTGGAAAAAAATACATATTAAACCAGCCTAAGATGGTTTAATGGTATTAGTTAGTCTCTGGACCTCCTTAAGCTGGTCAAGGATATTTATTTTATAGGGGTTTTGGCAACCTTTCAGCCCTTTTTCAACATGGCAATGTGGATAAAATGCACTATTAACGTATTTATCAACACAATCTTTTGCAATCTAGCCTTTTTTGAAGTAACATACACTACCATTCATAAGTTGTTGTTTTTTTCATGTTTTGAAAGAAGTCTGGTGAACGTGTGTATGATAGTTAGCGAAAGCTAGAGATTACGGTTTATAAAGTTTTAAATATGGATATTTTTCTTACACAAATGCATCGCTTCACTTCAGAAGATCTTTATCAACCCCCTGGAGCTGTTTGGAGCACTTTTGTGATGGATGGATGGATGCACGTTTTGGGCCTCCAGAATCTTGACCCCCAGCCCCCCCCCCCCCCCCCCCCATTTACTGCCATTATAAAGCTTGGAAGAGCCAGGACATTTTTTTATATAACTCTAACTGTATTCATCTAAAATAATAAAGTCTTATACACCTAGGATAATTTGAAGGTGTGTAAATCATGTGGTAATTTTCACTTGTGGGTGAACTAACCCTTTAAGCATTTTATAGCTTCAATTTGAAGTTTGGGTTCTGTTATATCTGAATTAATGGTCATTTGGATGTAAATATGAGAGACATACTTTCATACTGTTGGCATGTCTAGCTAATTTACCTTGGTTGGTGTCAAAGATGTTAACATTCTTGGTGAACTTTGAACTTTGGTGTATTCCTCCTTGTCTGAGCCCACCCAACCAGCAGAGACGCCCGGCACTGTCCCATAAGACCCCAGAATAAGATCTCTTACAAGGCAGGCTGGGTAGAGAGGACCAGGTACGGCTTTCCATGTCGAAGACCTCAAACGCCTTCACCAAACGCTTACACTGACGTCCTCCTGAAGGAACACAGATATTGATGGTGATTGGTCATTTCTGCATGGTGAAGCACCAAGTATCTGGCATATTTAGAAGTAAACTCAAATTTTATAAGCCAATTATCTTTTTGTTTATCGTTTGGAGTTTTATTTATTTCAGGTTTTTCGCATGTTTTATAAAGTTAAATTTAAAACTTTTTAAAGACCATTTTAAGACCAAGTGAAGGAAATTATATCAATATGTTCTCTAAATACAAATGCCTAGGGAGCAAACAACAAGTTGTATTAGAAACAATTTTGCCAAAAACTGCTAGAATATTGAAATAGCTTTTACTGTACCCTCTGATCACACTGCAAACAAAAAAAGTAATGCTTTTCCTTAGTATTTTTGTGTTATTTTCCATTGCAAATGCCTAAAGACTTTTAAATAAAGATATATTAACTTGGTAAGCAAAATGACGTAAGAAAAGAAGTCTTGTTTTCAGAGAAACTTATTAAAACAAGAACAAATATCTGCCAGTGGGCTCAGAAAAATTCAAAGGAAAACAAGTTTTCCTACTCAAGTGACGGATATTTGTTCTTGGTTTAAGTATAAACCCACTTAGTTTTGTTCAGCTTCTCAGAAAACGACCTAATATCTTCATTTTCTCAAGTAAATGTATCTTGAGGATGTAGATATAAGCACTGGAAAACAAGACAAAAATACTGTTCAAATTTACAACTTTCTGCTCCATTTTGAGACCTTTTTAAGGCCTTAAAGGAGTCATATGATGCTTTTTTAAAGATCATTATTTTTTTGTATTTGTAGAAACAGAATATGTTGACATGCTTTAATGTTTAAAAAACACATTATTTTTCAAATACTGTACATTATTGTAGGTCCTCTATGCCCCGCCTCTCTCAAAAGCTTCGTTTTCTACAAAGCCCCTCCTTCCAACAAGTGCAGTCTGCTCTGATTGGCCAACTGACTCAGTGCATTTTGATTGGCCGGAAATGTAACACCCCTTTCCATAGTCCCGAGCTTCAGCTTTCAAAATTAAAGTAAACACAGTTAATAATGTCCTTAGTTTTACCCTCAGTTCAAGCCCAAGAGGGGAACAGTTGTGTGACAGACACAGTGATGAAGCTTGTATGTGTTTGCAAACAAGCCGCGATTAAGACAATTTCTGAAGGGCTGTACACTCCGCTGTGATGTGACCCTGTCTCTCTCTCTCTCTCTCACACACACACACAAGCCGCGATTAAGATAGCTGATGTGCTGTGATGTGACCCTGTCTCTCTCTCTCTCTCTCTCACACGCGCGCGCACACACACACACACACGACGCGCAAAACTCCGCATTTGAACAGTCAATAGCAAATACTTAAACTAATAACAAAACATACAGTCGCTGATTCAGAAGCGCCAGATTGTCATAGCAAAGTCAGAATTACCTCCTCTGCTAGGCTCACGAAACGGTCATCTATAAAATGCGTTGCTGTTCTGTTGTAAGTAATCTTAATGATTCCTAAATGCATCTTCTTTCAGAAGGCCAAATAAAGTGCTTTTGCTTTCACCTAGAAACACACAGCTTCTCCCTGACACGGTTGCATCAACACTACTGCGGTTACTGAAACCGTGCCTTCTTTCTTTGCGTGAACATTTGGGCGGCATTAAGCAAATATTTCCACATCGTGACGTAGACATGTGGGGGCGTGTTTGAATGAGCCATTTTAGGGGGGCGTGGTCGAGTCTTAACTTTGATAAAGAATATCTCTTTGGTTTTGAGACTTTAGTCTTTGTAACTTCAGGGATCTTATCTATGCACAATCAGCTTGTAACACTCTAAAGAGAAAGAAAAACTTGAATCGCATCATATGACCCCTTTAAATTGTAGAAGACTTTCTAAGACTTGCAGAAACCCTCTTATTCATTTTATTTTTTCAGATTTAGCTAGCTTCAGGAGATATCTTCAGCAGTGTTGTCCCCAAAACTACAGCGAGGTCAGGAACACACACACACACACACACGTAAAGTATTTAATGCGCAAGGGTAGACTGCAGATACACAAGGACTCTCTCTGCTCAGCAAACCTGCCACGTAGATCTTGGAGCCCAGTAGGCAGACACTGGTATCGTAGCGCGGGGTGGGCATGGGCGGAAGGAGCGCCCACATGTCCTTGCGAAGGTCGTACTGCTGGAGAACACTTCTAGGCAGGAGGTCTGCTCCCATTCCCCCAACAGCAAGAGCTCTGCCGTCTGAACAGAGGTGAAGCGAGTCAAATGAAGGTCTTTATTTTCAACAAAGAAATCTTGAACAAAACAGTCTCTCACCTTACAGTGTCAAATACAATGTCAAGTAAACAATGAATAAATGCTTTAAATGTCATGTGCTGACAGAACTGCCGCTGAAAAGAGGTGACTATTTAACTATTTAAAGTGACTGACATGTTTTTTGTTTAAAGTCAACATGAAATAAAACCATTTATTTCGTTCTTTAATACACATTGTTTTTTATTTTGCATAATTCATCAGTACATATTATTTTAAGTACAAAAATATTTTATACACAAAAAAGGTGTAGGATTTTCTTTGAAACATCTTTCACTCAAAAATTGCTAGAAAACTTTACAAATAATTACACTGAAGAAAATGCTACAATTTTTTTTTAAGGTAAGTGGTTGCAAACAATTTATTTTAGCTACATTTAAATAAAAAAACATGTTGAAAGTTAGTCAACTAAATTTGTTTATTTAAATGTAGCTAAAATAAATTGATTGCAACCACTTATCTTATATTTTTGTTTGTAAATTTAATGAATATTTTTTTCAGTGTAGAAAAGATACAAGTAACACTGAATTATACAATAATCTTTGTTTAATATAATTTAAATTGTACTTCTTTCAAAAACAGTTCAAAAAGTTTCATAAAATTTCAGTCATAAATAAAACAAAGATTATTGTATAATTTAATGTCAATTTCTGAGTGAAAATTGTTTAAGAAAATCCTACACCTTTTTCAGTGTATAAAATATACATCACACACACACACACACACACACACACACACATAGATTTATTGCAATGTTTGTGAAAAAAGTTCAATTTAAATTAGAAAAGTTATTTTTAATTGTAATAATATTTCACAATATTACTGTTTTTTTTCATCAAATAATTGCAGCATTGATGAGCATTTATTCGTCTTCAAAAACAATAAGCTTAATTATTCCAAACTTTTGACTGGTAGTGTATTTACAAAATTTCATATATATCCTTGTAATATTTATATTTATCTTCATAACATTTCAACAGAATTTTAATTGTTTTCAGTAATTTCTCTTCAAATTGTAATATAGAGACACTTTTCACTATCCATTAATATATTATTAATATATTATATCAATAAAATGAATGTTAGATATTAATTAAATAAACACAACTCAATTTACATGAATAAAATCAAAATCCTTGCATTTTTATATTGAATAATTGACTATATTTGTAGTGAACACCACTCCATGTTAATTATAAAATAAGTGTTTTTTTTATGTATTTTTTTTACCTTTAACAGTGACAGAAAGCCCCATGGATGCCTCTCTGAGTGAGCACCTCTTCCTCCATTTGCCTTCTTCTGTGTTATACACCTCCACAGCCTTCAGGGGGCGCTGGTCCTTCCCCATTCCCCCGACCAACAGCAGCTGCTTACCTAAGACAGCCACCGCCGCCCCGGCTCTCGGCGTGGGCATCGGAGGGAGACTGAGCCAGCGGTCCACCTCAGGGGAGTAGAGCTCGACAGCGCTGGTGGGTCGACCCGAAGCATCGCAACCCCCCACCATATACAGCTGCCCCCCGACATCAGCCAATGAGTGATAGACGCGGGCGCTGGAAAGACACGCCAGGCTCTGCCAGTGAAACTCATGGGCCGAGGGCACCGTCATCACCCCGACCGCTCGCTGTGGCTCCTCACGTCAGCTCCTGTAAAACATCAGAGGAGTTTGTTTATAAGGCCAACTCTACATTCAGCCCACATCTAGAATAGCTTTGAAGTTTAGTAGTCACTGCTGTATCCGCTGTGTGTGATTCATACAGCAATTATGACAATGTGTACAGTGATTACAACATTCACAATGTCCATATATTCTCATGCTGTTGCCTACTATTCCCACGGCTGACTGGAATATGATGCTTGACTCATCTCATAACATCTCTGAATATATATGAGGCATCACTGGAGTGTGTTGCACTTTTCCAGCCTGTTCCATTTAGCTTTCACAAGCATTTATCCCAATATTTTAGTAATATATGTTTCTTCTTGGTATTTTTATTGTTTATTCTTGCCTGTATGCCCTAGAATCTGCTTTTAGGGCAAACAGTCTTGATAATTGATTAATCTGTCCATTATTTATTTAACAATCGGTAACACTTTAGTATAGGGACCAATTCTCACTACTGACTAGTTGTTTAATAGCATGCCTATTATTAACATATTGACTGTTTATTAATACTTATAAAGCACATATTCTGCATGACCATATTCTATATCCCTAATCCTACCCAATACCTAAACTTAACAACTACCCAACTAACTATTAATAAGCAGCAAATTAGAAGTTTATTGAGGCAAAAGTCGGAATGGTTCGTTAATGGCAAAAATTGGACCTTAAAATAAATTGTGACCCAACAATCAGATAATAGCCAAATGATTTCCTTCAAACATTATGCAAGTTCAGTGCTGTATGTATAATGGCATATGTTGAGTGTATTTTTTTTCAAATATAATATGAGGTACATATATAATATACAATATAATGTACAATATGAGGTACAGATTAAATGACCTAAACAGTGTTGTTATTGTTAACTAACTCTAAAATATTTTTTTGTTCATTTAAATAAAATTGAAATATATATATTGTTACGGAAGGAGACTCACACAGAAGATTAGAAAAATGCAGATGGCATTTATAAACAGCAACAGAGGTAAATGGATCAATGGCAGGTAAGTGGGATGTTCAATGCAGAGGTTTCACAATACTAATGAGTAGGGATGTAACGGTATGAACATTTCTTATCACGATTATAGTGACCAAAATTACCACGGTTATCAGTATTATCACGGTATTATTAAAATGTGCTGGAGATGTTCAAAAAGTACCGACACAAATCACTTCACCAAGTTTTATAATTAAAAATCAACAAACAACAAATAAAATGACTTAGTGACATAATCACTAAAACAATAACATGACTAATGATGTTCGGATTTTAAATGACAACTTGACTGACACCAGTTTAATAGCATGTTCAAATATCTAACGTTCAAATAAAGCTTTGAAAAAGTTTAATAAAAATGTAAACCTCACATTTCAGAAAAGGGTTAAGTCAAAATGATAATTAATAAATGATTATATGTATTTTATCTGCTCCATAAATAATTCTAGATAACTTATCTGAATTGTTTAAATGTGTAGAATCCACATAAGCTTGTTTTTCATCAACCAGTCAAAATTTACAGCAGGGCATGCAAATTCGGTCCGTTTTTGGCCAGACAGAAACTGCACAAAGGCTGAATGTAAATATAAGTCTCTGTAAAGCCACTTTCTGACACTGGGTGGCGCTTATAGAAAAGCTGAATACAGCTGTTTCCCGTAACCTCCGTGAACAAAGCAGTATTGAGATTAAGAAGATTAAGAACACTTCTAGGTATTACACGGAGCGAAGATGAAAACAAAGTGCCATCGAATCGTTTCTGAAGACAGTCAGAACCTTCAGAGGTACATTCATATAATTAATTCATTCATAAATTCATTTGCATAATTCCCTCAGCACTCTTTTAAAACCTCCCAGCTTTTCCGCCCTGTTTTCACTCAAAACGAAACTACTCTGCACGCTGTGCGCACGTGAGACTGTTACTGAAAACTGTGCTTTATGCTGGACAGTATTTATTTATCGTGAGTTGTTCAAATCGTGGTAATCGAATACGGTTTTAATGATAATTCAAAAATGAAACGGTAATACTAACCGTGGGGAATTTTATCATGATTTATCGTCAAACCGGTAATCGTTACATCCCTACTGATGAGGAATGTAATCAGAGTCTTTTCCTTACTGGAGATCATGGCAACAACGGAGGAGGAATGGATGACAGCACACACCTCGATGGAGCAATCCAGGGAGACACAACGGAGACTTGGGAGTAGACACACACTGGAGAGGAGCACAGGCGTTAAGTACACGAAGGAGGTAAGTACATCAAAGTATAGCTGGAGTAGCATAGAGAGTCCACTTCGTATGAACGAGAACGGACACTGGAGTGGAGTGAGGTGTGTGCTTATAAAGCCATCTTGATGAGGGTGCAGATGCAGTGCAGGTGTGTGCACTCAGCAATCAGGTTAGGGTGTGCGCTGTGATTGGGTGGTGAGTGAGCCTGGCCGATCTATGACAGTACATCCCCCTCTCGGAAGGCGCAACCTCGCGCCAAATGGAATCCAACCGGGGAGGGAGGGTGGGCATCCTGGAGTTATGGCAGTGAACTAACAGGTGAATAGGGCGGTACATGCAGGTTAGGACACCTTCAGGGTGACGCCAGCAACTCAGGGAGCCAGGGAGGTGCAGGCCATTCAGGAGGCCATGGAGGTGCCGGCCATTCAGGAAGCCATGGAGAATGGGCCTTTGTGGCCTTTTCCAGGTTGCCCGGCTCGGCCACTATGGCCACGGGCATATGCCCCCCCACAAAAAAAATTATCTTGGGGGAAATTAGGGGCCTACAGGCCAGGATGGGTTCTGGAGGAGCAGGCACTGGAGGGCGCTCTGAAGGAGCAGGGAAGAAGGAGCTTTGGGTGGACATTTCTGGGACTTAGGAGATGCATAAAAGCTGGCTGGGACCAGCGGAGATGAAGGAGCGCTGGACAGGACCAGTGGAGATAAAGGAGACGAAGGAGGGCTGGACGGGACCAGCGGAGACGAAGGAGGGCTGGACGGGACCAGCGGAGACGAAGGAGACCCAGGAGATGAAGAAGGGCCGAACAGGACCAGCGGAGACGAAGGAGACTCAGGAGGCGGAGGAAGGCTGGACGGGACCAGCAGAGATGAAGGAGAACTGGGCTCCTGGTTGAGCTCTGGAGAGCAATCTGGAGCGGACTGTGGAGAGGGAGTCTTCATTGGACTGTACTCGGGAGTGGAAGTCAACTCTGGACTGAGTTCAGGGACAGGAGCCATATCTGGGCTCCTAAACATCCCATCATATTCCACCAGTACTCCCAGGGGCACATGTGCAGCAGCCATTTTGGATGAAGGCTCAGGTGCGGCAGCCATGACGGGATGGAGATTTTGGATAAGAGAGTCTGAGAGGGGGAAATTTCTTCAGGGCCTTTCAGAGGGAAATCACTGCAGGATCCTCCACTTTCGCTCCCAAGTCGGCGCTGTTAGAAACCATCTTCCTGGCTTGAGGGAAAACCTGTGACTTTGGTTTGAAGATTTTACACACTGGAGTGGACTTTGGGACTGGAGTTGGCTCGACAGAATACACCACCGGTACCAGGCGGGCTGGAGTGTGTTGGGACGGCAGCAACTGAGTTACGCTGGCGTTTTCATCAACCTTGCCATATATATATATATATATATATATATATACAGTATATACAAACACACACACACACACACACACACATATATATATATATATATATATATATATATATATAGTGATATCTGTATAGTGATATTTAATCACTCATTTGCTGTTAAAAATGACAAAAAAAACACTTGCTAATATATACTAATATACTAATTTTAATTATAAAAATGAGGGTGGGATTTAATTTTATGCACTAACATCAACCAGTAGCTTGCATGACCTGGATAAAAGAAATAATTTTGGGGCCTTTATCTATCTATCTATCTATCTATCTATATATATATACATACATATATATACAGGTGCATCTCAATAAATTAGAATGTCGTGGAAAAGTTCATTTATTTCAGTAATTCAACTCAAATTGTGAAACTCGTGTATTAAATAAATTCATTGCACACAGACTGAAGTTTAATTGTGATGATTTAGGCTCACATTTAACAAAAACCCACCAATTCTCAACAAATTAGAATACTTCATAAGACCAATAAAAAAAACATTTTTAGTGAATTGTTGGCCTTCTGGAAAGTATGTTTATTTACTGTATATGTACTCAATACTTGGTAGGGGCTCCTTTTGCTTTAATTACTGCCTCAATTCGGCGTGGCATGGAGGTGATCAGTTTGTGGCACTGCTGAGGTGGTATGGAAGCCCAGGATGTTTTGATAGCGGCCTTCAGGTCATCTGCATTGTTTGGTCTGGTGTCTCTCATCTTCCTCTTGACAATACCCCATAGATTCTCTATGGGGTTCAGGTCAGGGGAGTTTGCTGGCCAATCAAGCACAGTAACACCATGGTCATTGAACCAGCTTTTGGTACCTTTGGCAGTGTGGGCAGGTGCCATGTCCTGCTGGAAAATGAAATCAGCATCTCCATAAAGCTTGTCAGCAGAAGGAAGCATGAAGTGCTCTAAAATGTTCTGGTAGATGGCTGCGTTGACTGTGGACTTCAGAAAACACAGTGGACCAACACCAGCAGATGACATGGCAGCCCAAATCATCACTGACTGTGGAAACTTCACACTGGACTTCAAGCAACATGGATTCTGTGCCTCTCCACTCTTCCTCCAGACTCTGGGACCTTGTTTACAAATGAAATGCAAAATTTACTTTCATCTGAAAAGAGGACTTTGGACCACTGAGTTCTTTTTCTCCACAGCCCAGGTAAGACGCTTCTGACGTTGTCTCTGGTTCAGAAGTGGCTTGGTAGCCCTTTTCCTGAAGACGTCTGAGCGTGGTGACTCTTGATGCACTGACTCTAGCTTCAGTTCACTCCTTGTGAAGCTCTCCCAAGTGTTTGAATCAGCTTTGCTTGACTGTATTCTCAAGCTTGCGGTCATCCCTGTTGCTTGTGCACCTTTTCCTACCCAAATTCTTCCTTCCAGTCAACTTTGCATTTAATATGCTTTGATACAGCACTCTGTAAACAGCCACACCTTTCAGTAATGACCCTCTGTGACTTACCCTCTTTGTGGAGAGCGTCAATGTTCGTCTTCTGGATCATTGACAAGTCAGCAGTCTTCTCTATTATTGTGGTTTCAAAGAACAAGAGATACCCGGAATTTATACTGTAGGGATGGTCATTAATTGAAACTCAAATGTAAATATTCTAATATTTTGAGATACTGATTTTTGACTTTCATGAGCTGTAAGCTCCAATCATCAAAATTAAAACAAAAAAACTTTTGAAATGTTTTACTTTACATGCAATGAATCTAAAATATATGAAAGTTTCTCTTTTTGAAATAACTTACAAGAAAAAATTTACTTTTTCACGACATTCTAATTTATTGAGATGCACCTGTATATATATCATAGACTGTAAAAAAGATGGACGACGCATCTCCACATCCTTACACTTAAAAAAAAAAAACAGAGCCTGCGCAGTAGAGATTCATTTGGAGCCAGAGTCTGCACAGTAGAGATTCATTTGGAGCCAGAGTCTGCGCAGTAGAGATTCGTTTGGAGCCAGCGCGTTTGGAGCCAGAGTGTGCGCAGTAGAGATTCGTTTGGAGCCAGAGTCTGCGCAGTAGAGATTCATTTGGAGCCAGAGTCTGCGCAGTAGAGATTCATTTGGAGCCAGAGTATGCGCAGTAGAGATTAGTTTGGAGCCAGCGCGTTTGGAGCCAGAGTGTGAGCAGTAGAGATTCGTTTGGAGCCAGAGTCTGTGCAGTAGAGATTCGTTTGAAGCCAGAGTGTGCGCAGTAGAGATTCGTTTGGAGCCAGAGTGTGCGCAGTAGAGATTTGTTTGGAGCCAGAGTCTGTGCAGTAGAGATTCGTTTGAAGCCAGAGTCTGTGCAGTAGAGATTCGTTTGAAGCCAAAGTCTGCGCAGTAGAGATTAGTTTGAAGCCAGAGTCTGCGCAGTAGAGATTCGTTTGGAGCCAGTGTCTGTGCAGTAGAGATTCCTTTGGAGCCAGAGTCTGTGCAGTAGAGATTCATTTGGAGCCAGAGTCTGCACAGTAGAGATTCGTTTTGGAGCCAGCGTCTGCGCAGTAGAGATTCGTTTGGAGCCAGAGTGTGCGCAGTAGAGATTTGTTTGGAGCCAGAGTCTGTGCAGTAGAGATTCGTTTGGAGCCAGAGTCTGCGCAGTAGAGATTCGTTTGGAGCCAGAGTGTGTGCAGTAGAGATTTGTTTGGAGCCAGAGTCTGTGCAGTAGAGATTCGTTTGGAGCCAGAGTCTGTGCAGTAGAGATTCGTTTGGAGCCAGAGTCTGTGCAGTAGTGTCGTGAGGTGGAGCCACAGAATCAAAGTCCCACCGAAACTCCCACAGACCCAATCGCAAGCTCACAATCCCGACACCACACCCCGTTTTTATAACATCAAATAACTAATTAAAATCAAACTTATTAGAAAAATGAACACTTGAACATATATCACCACGATAAGAACAACCTCAAATGACTGAAACCATCTTTGGGAAAAAATGTATTTGATTATTTATTTTATCTCACGTCCCATTAGATTACATGGAGAGGGCAAGGGTTTATGAACTATACTGCAGCCAGCCACCTGGGGCGATCGAGATGCTTTGGCTTCACTTTCAGGACACCTGAGGCATGCTTGATATATATAATGCACTTCATAAAGTAAATACATCTTTATTTCATGTTGACTTTCTTAGTATAGTTGAGAGTGAAATAGATATAGGCCTAGTTTCTGCTAAAAACAATCACGTCATGTAATTAAGCTTGTATTTGTTTTCCCTTTAGCACATACTTATATACAAAGCACTATTTATTACAGCGCTACAATTATTGTGTAATCATATTAAGACAAATAATACGGGAACTAATTACAGAAGGCTAATGCATATCAAAGACTTCAACCAAGAAAGAAAAGCTCACAGTTGCTACAATATGTATCCCAGCAAACAAAGAAAAGGCACATTTTGTGTTATTTATGGCTGTGAAGTCCACAGTTTAAGTTATGCAAACACTTTTTTTATGTTCTATTTTCATCCAAGTGGAGGCAGAGATATGGAAGACGGCCCAGAATAGCATCATCACTTGATTCAATTGACGCAACCAATTTTACACAACTGTTCTTCTCTCCTCAGCTGTGTACACAATGAGCTTGATGTGGGCCGTTGTACCGTGGCTTAGCATCCAGCAGTATCCAGGCAACTGTGGTCTTCACCTCACTATATCTGCCTCAGTCCCTGTCTTTCCTCGAGAAACCATTCCCATGCTTCCTGTACTACAGGTCACCTTCACTTACAACCCTCGTTTGAGCACAAGACTTGAACATAACAAAGAAAAATTAGAAGTAATGCAGCTATGTCATTTAAGCAGATGTCAACAAACCACACATTAGCTTCAAAGTGAAATCCAATTATTATCGAACAACCTGTTTGTTTTTAAATCTACACAACAAAGATGCTTCATTATGTGAAAGGACACGTATTCATTTGACCCTCATTTGAAAGCATCCTCTTTCCATAGTAGGGAAACTCTGAGTAATTGACGTAAATAAGAGTTCATTTGAAATATCTTTTTAATTTTAATTATTTGTTTTTTAAAGAAATAAATATTTATTTAGCAAGGTTGCAATAAATTTATCACGTGACAAGATAGCACATAAACATATATATATGTCACGGTGCACACACAAGGGAGGAACAGGAACACGCAGACGAGGACGTAAACTCAAATAATAGTGTTTAATGAGACATCAAGGCAGGACAAGGCAGGACAAGGCAGGACAAGGCAGGACAAGGCAGGACAAGGCAGGACAAGGCAGGACAAGGCAGGACAAGGCAGGACAAGGCAGGACTCAGAGACAGGATACACCGGGGAAGTAACGAGTAGACCAGACGAAATCAAACTCAAAAGACAGGAACTAAATACACAGGGTAATTAACACATAATCACATACACACAGCTGGACACAAATTAACTCATAATGACATGAAACAAGGACAGGAAACAAACCAAATATGGACACAAGAGGCAGGAACAGATGACACACATAACAGAACCCTGACAATATATATATATATATATATATATATATATATATAAAACAATATATATAACATATATACATAAACATATATATATATAAAACAAAATAAAATAATAATAAATATCTAAAATGATACAGAAAGCATATTTTATTTATAAATACTAAATAAAAATATTTTAAAATTGTAATATTTTAAATTGTAATAAAATTTTACAATATAGAATTTTTACTGTATTTTTGATCAAATGTATTTCTGAAATTTTTACAGAATTTTTTACACTACATAAAACAAAAAAATACAATACATCATAATACAATACATATTGTGACTCAAAATAAAAGAAAATCAAGCATTTAACAAAATATTAAAACGTAAACCTAAAATACAGGGGACTTGAATCTTTGAATTTAATTTTTAAAACCTGTCTTTTTTTTTCTTTTTTTTGTAAGCTAAAAACTGGACAAACAAACAAGTTCACACATTCGATTTTCTGCCGCTACCGATGAAAGCTCATTTTTGTGCCTCTGAATCAGGTTTCATTAAAAACAAATGACTTCTGGTTGCTTGCGTTTTATGATTCAATGTGGTATCAAAAAAAGGAAGAAAGCAGAAACAAACTGAACTGCTAAAATTACATTACAATGAAAACAGTTGAGCTACTGCCACTATATACTGACAATTGTAGTAAAGTTAGTATAGTGTTGCTACTGTAGTTAGCCTCCAATGCTAGTCTTCAGAAAGTGTGAAAAATCTCCCAGGACACATCTCAATTTACAGGACCTTCATTCAGAAATGTTTCTATCTCCGTGCCATTTCCAGCTGTTCAGATGGATGGCGAGTCTCTGATGGGCTTCTCTGAAAAGTTGATCACCGAGTAGAAGTGTTTGGCCGCTCTGTTCTCATTGTAAGCCATCAGATAGTACTTTAATATCGATTAAACTGGCTTATTACAGGTGGAGAGCTCTGGGCCTCTAGTGATTGTGTTAAATACACAGAGACCCCTGAGAGTGGTGAACACTTCATCAAGTCCAATCACAGTGTGAAATGAGCTGATCTCTCAGTGTCTCTTTCTCTTGCGTTCGCACAGAGGTTCAAAATATCACCAACTCTGTCAGACTTTCTCATTTTCTTTCAACATATTGCCATCTTAAGGGTGCTCACAGGACCAAAATCCCGTTCCTCAAGTATATTAAACATCAAACATAGACAAAGGGGAGCAATCAATTTTAAGAGATTGAGAAACATCATGTTATAAGACAAATCCCTCAAACTACAAACCCTGTTACCAAAGCTGCATTTATTTAATCGAAAATACAGTAAAAGTAATAATATTTTAAAATAATTTAAAATAACTGTTTTCTATTTAAATACATTTTAAAATGAAATTTCAAGAATTTTCAGCATCATTACTCCAGTCTTCAGTGTCACAAGATCCTTCAGAAATCATTCTAATATGCTGATTTGCCGCAATATTCACTAGATTTGATTTTTTATGTAGTTAGTAATAATTAAAAACATATATTTATTTAATTATTAATATATTTATTTATATGTTTATGATTGAAAACATTTGCCTAATATTTTTAAAGAATTGTTTGAGTTCAAAAGAACAGTATTTATTTGAAATAAATGTAACATTATACATATTTTTACTGTCACTTTTGACCAATTTAATGCATCTTTGCTGAGTAACCGTATTAAAAAGTATTCCATATTAACCATATGTAACCATATTAAAAACATAAATTCTAAATATATTTTAAAATATATAAAAATGTGAAAAAATATTAAAAACATCAAAATGTTTTATTAAGCACCCTTCCAACAGCTCAAGGTTGCTTCACAACTGAGAGTAAAAAGCTTTTAAGAAAAAGATGAAGTTGATAGGAAAAGGAAACTCATAACATGAAAGGAAGAAAAAAAAAACACATTAATAGGTAAAGATCTTTTTAACTTTTAAGTTTTTTAACTAGTCTAACCAGCAAGCCTCCCTTGGTCAACCAGCCTTTTTTATGCTTTTAAAAAGACGATCCCCTAAAACTCCTTGATCCTACGATAAAATCTCTCTTGAATGTGAAAAAAATGGATCTGTATTCAATTAGCCGTTTGATGTTCAGTCACCGAAGCGCGTTTGTAGTGTAGATTATCAGTTCAGATTTAAATAAATGTTTCACGTAACAATTACAAAGAGCCACGAAGCCAAGCCGGGCGAGCAGTAACTTGGGGAGATATTCTCAGATGTAAATTGACTGTCAAAGGCGAGCTGAGATGAGAAGGTTTTTTCCTCAGAGTCCAACCCTCTTCCTTTCTTTCCCTGCCTTTGTATTCCAATCGCAGTCTTTCACCTGGGGTTTCGACTATCTCCACCATCATTTACAGGCCAAGCTGTCGTACGTCTCATCCAAGAGAAGACAGAAACGTAAAAGAGAGCTCAAGGAAAGACACATTTCTCAAGTCTAGTTTTTCCTTCCCCCCCCTCGACTCGGTATGCAGAGATGGGTTGCCATAGAAACAATGAGACGATCTCAAGATGTGGGAACTGGGGCTTCTGCACCGAAGCCTTCTTCGCTTTTAATGATGCATTAACAAACAAACAAAAATCACAGCGATCTTACCCCTTTGACCCGAGCCGACGTTCCCTTGTTAACGAAGCGGGATTGCTTACTCTTGGTATGCCTTGCAAATCGCATTAATTGCAATCTGTAATGATTTGCTCTGCCACGTCTTCTTCTTTTGGTTAATTAACTGCTCGAACAGCTTGAGATCAACAGTAGGCCTACGAGCACCCACCGAAGTGTGCATCCTTTTCAAACTTTTAATTAGTTAGTCTCCCATCCCCAATACATAACTTAGGCTTAATTCTGCACCTCATTGTATCCAAACCTGAGCTATTAGTTGCGAGTATAATCCAATAGACTTGCGCAAATGATCCATTTAAGGTCTTCTTGTCATTCCCTCCTCCGGTGAATCCATAAGGCCCCAGCAGGTAAGCGTTTATCGACTTCTATTTAATTAGCCTCCCTGAATTCAAACAGCGCCAACTCTAAAGTCCACAAAAGTGCGGTTCTTAATCAGAACAAAATCAAATGATCCTGGGAGGGTTTATCTGCCGAGCGTTGTTGTAGTTCTACGGGGGATAGTTCTTCTTTTCAATTTACATTTGCTTTCAGTGTCAAATAAGACAGAATGTTCTGCCAATACTGTGTGATGATAGAAATGTGTCACTAAGCGGTTAGAAAATTTGCTACACTCTTAAAAATAAAGGGAGCTTTTGCAGCAATGCCATAGAAGATCCATTTTAGGTTCCCCAAAGAACCTTCAAGTGAACAGTTCTTAAAAGAACCATTTCTTTCGTAGTGCAAAAATAACATTTATAATAGTCTGAGGGATTTTTCCACTATAAAGAACCTTTGTGCAATGGAAAGATTCCATGGATGTTAAAGGTTCTTCATGGAACCATTGATGCCGATAAATAATGTTTATTTTTACGAGTACAAACTGCAGTACAAAGAATCGCTATATAAGCTATCTATAAGTGAAATATGACAAAAAAGGCTTCATATGTGGTCAGAATTTACACCTGACAGGAAACACTAAAACAATTCTGGCTAACTTTTTGTAAATGCTGGTTAATCATAGGAATAAATGCCATTTTTAGAATGAAATTGGAACTTAGAGCAATGCATTTTTATTATGTTAGTGCAGTAGCAATCTGTTCAGTTTGTCATATTTCTTTGCACCTCCGTGATATGTGAGCTTGAGTTCACTAAATAATCCATATTCTATATTCACTATTTCAGTAACTTCATTTAGGAATGTTTATTAACATAATTTACTGGAAAAAAACTGTATCATTCCAATTTAATATACTTATGTACTATATAGAAAAGCAGAAAACGCAGACACAATTAACTGGTAGAAATTTGTCAACCAGTATAGATTTTGGACTTTCGTCTCTATCGCGCAGTGGTGTAGTGGAGGGTATACGCAGGTATACGGCGTATACCCACTTCTTTATCAGTCAGCATTCCGTATAGCCACTTCTAAATCCCCTCTGATGCGCGTCCTGCATTAGGCAAATCACGACAGTCCAGCATATGAGTAACTAATCCAATCGCATGTGAATAAATACAAATATTCTCTAAAAACATCCAGTAAAGACAGTAATGCGGTCAGGAACGAGACGTAAACACTCTCATGCAGTGTATGTTTATGTTATTGATAGTTTTCACGTGACGTCACACTCGTATAGGAACGTGTTGGAGGTCAACACGAAGCTTTGCTCCACTGACCGCCAGCTATTTTTATGCAGTTTGCATCAAGTAATAATGTAGTAAAACGCATATATTAAAAGGCGAGATTCAGTGGACACCTTATTGATGATGTATATTTTGTACAGGCAAGAGGATGAAGCCAGAATATAAACGCAATGTTCAAAGTTTCACATTAAATGGCTTCCCATAGAAAACCATTAGAAGGAAAACACTGAACCATTAAGAGACAACGTTTGTCACACTGTTTATGATTGAAATATTGCCGCAGGTGCTTAATATGGATTGCAAATGGCCTAAACTTGCATTTTGTTCAGAAATACATTTGTTTTATTCTTTTGAGAGGTGATCTAAATATTTGCGGCTGGGAAACAGATGAAAAATTGACACGCTTGTGCTGCAATTCTATGGATGTTTTGCCCTTCAGGTCTTCGAGCCGGTCACTTGACTGAAAACTATCAATAGGCTACTCGAAGCCGGATGGCCGCTCGTGCAAAAAGTCGGCCTCATAGAAGTACTAACTTATGAGTCACGACGTGCAAGAATATTGCTGTAGCCAAAGCTAGCTAAGCTGAATAAAAATAATAGTGAAGACAGTAAACACATGATTGTGACAATATATGGTTTATGTGTGTTTTTCAAGTCATCTCCAGGTAATAAAAAAGCATCTGATTCTGAATAATGCAGTGCTAATTGATAACATTTATTACACTTGGCAATAGATAGACTACTAGGCTATAAAATATATATTCTGCCTTATTCTGTGATAAAAATGGGGAAAAAATGTAGTAGCCTATATAGGCTAAACAAATCATAAAATTGTCATTAGGAAAATACAGGAAAAATATGATAAATTATTGGTTATTGTCGTAGTGTATTTGATTTCTCAGCCAATTAAAAGCAAGAGGTAATAATTAATAAATAGTAATAAAACCTGTCAATTAGACAAAAAAGTTATTATATCTGACATTTCTGTCCCCCTCACTTCTGAACTGATTGAGAATCACGATGTTTTGTTTGTTTCAAATAGAGATCACAATTCTCCCACAATTCTGAACAGACAACTAAACAAAATTGCATGTAGTTTACTAGAGGTTCTGACAAAATGTCAGTTGCAGCAGTCTATTTATATGTATTTATTTATTTATTTAAATTATTTATTGCAAAATCTGCACCTCTTCTGTGGATAATATTATTTTCATAATGATCCTTACTCAAGCAGCAGAAGTTAAGTGACAGTGTGCAAATATTACAATAGTGAACTAAATATGCAAGACTAGTTTACATGTCACTGTTTGACACAGGTCGTTCATCCTTTGCCGGTGTTGTCCGGGCCTTTTAAAAAAAAATTGGGGGCATAAATTAAGAGTATACCCACTTCTCCGGGCACCACTACACCACTGCTATCGCGGTTACGGTTACACGCTCACGTGACCTTGCTGTGCTATGTGGTCACAAAAACTGATCGTTTGCACATGTTTTTAAGCATTGTGGTTTAAAAACAAGTGATTTTAAGCCATTAAAATGCAATCAGCAGCGAAAGAGAATTTGTTCATTTTGCTATATGCACGCACTTTCTGAGAGACTGTTTCTGAGTAAAAGACGGTGCTCATAGAACGCGGGAGTATTGAGTTATTTTTGTCGATTTATAGGCTTTGTAACTGTCAAGATGCCCGTCTTTGCAAGTATCCTTGTAAACACACTCATTTAGATCTTAAGTGAACCCCCCCCCCCCCCCCAAAAAAAAAAAACCAGCTGAGAAAGAAAACACGTGTGTAACAGTATATTAGATCCAGGCAGCTCTTAAAGTGACAGCAGTCTGATATTCCTGCTGTCTGTCATTCATCTTAATCAAACATCAAAAGAGAGAAAATCTCTCACTGCTCTTAACTAAATCACTTTTGTAACTTTAATAAGAAGAAATATATATTTAATTTACACAGAGAAGGATACGCAGTGTTTTATACATTTCATTACTTTATACAATATATGTAGCATTTCATAGTTATTTGTTCTACTGTAGTTTTTTTGTCCTGTTGCTTGTAATATTGCTATTCGCTGACTGTTTACTTGTCTTCAGTGAGCTTGAGTTTTTTTGTTTGTTTTGTTTTTAACTACAGTATACTGTTATTGTGAAATAAAAATACACATATTGTGGTATAAGATTTTGGTCATATCGCCCACCCCTAATGTTACCTTTAACTCTAAAACAAAACATAATACAATGCGTAATTCAAAATATGTAATTCAAAACACCTGTGGAAAATGGAAATTTCCTTCATATTAAAACAGTACATTAGGCCCTATTTTCACTCACTTTTTTAGAGAGTATGTCAAAAATTAACATTCCTTCACATAATGATGTCACGATCATATAAAGATATATAATAGAAACCTCAATTACAAAGTTTTCAGAAATATTAAATATATTGCACTCATTAAATTCTCAAGATTTAAATCCACATCTTTATAAAGAAATAAGGCTCTTACAATTCGTACTGTTTAAAGCATTACATAATGTGAATCTTTTCACTTTTCACCAAAAAGTTCCAAATAAAAACCATTAGAGAGGAAGCGCTTCTCATTTGTAAAGTATTTATCTCACTGCAATACCCAAAAATAGGCATCACCACATGGTTATTTAATATAAAAGCTTTTTCGTAAAATTTCCAGCAAGAAGCAAAAACAAACAAAATCTATATTGTGATATATAACATCATCCTGATATAAAACAGCTCATCCTGCAATCTAATTTTGCTTCCACCTCCCACGCCTAGTATCAAAGGATCATGATATAACAGAGCTAAATGGGAGAATACTATACCTGACCTCTTCTTTATTAATCTGCTTCTTCCTTAATCCTTTGTGCTCATTGTCTGGCCAATGTCAACTGTAGCAGAGCAGATCATTTCCATAGCAACCCTGAATTCAGCGCACGAGCGCATGATACAGAACATAATGCAATTCTGCCGTCGCCGTTCCCTGGAGGATTACATAAAAAGCGTTTGTCTTTCCGTGACGATTTTATATTCGAAACTCCCTGCAACACGCTTTCCCAAAAAAGCCGGCTAACTTAGGCGGTGTAATAAAACCCAGAGAAATCTAGGTCAGCCATGGACAAAACCATAGCTGCTCTATTGATTCAACAAATTAAACTATGACTCCTGTAAAAGGCCTTTGATCAAACCGAGTGGATTAGATTCAATTACGAAGGGCTTCAGCGTGTCATTTGAATATAAATGCCGTGGGATAATAATGTGGATGAGACTGGTCCGAATGAGGATTCGGCAGGAAGATTACAACTGGGAGCTGGGGATGTATTTCTCTAAAGCGAGAGCCAAAAGGTCTCATAGCTAATTGCTATGGAAATACCTTCCTACAATATGAATGAGTCCAAGACCGTGGATCCTTAATCAGCAGACCGGCTATTCCCCTGCGGTGTTTAAAGACACCAATACGGCGAGAAATCACTGAAGCTCGACTCTGAAAACTTGGCAGGCTGTCACTGCTGCAGACAGTTAATATTTGGAGCGGGCGGACATTATGCAGTCGCAGTTTAAAGCAGGCTGAAACAGTCTTCAGAAATTGGCTAGTCTGAGCTTTTGGGGGAAAGCTTGCAGAGCAAATATTCCCCTTTTTGAAAATGTCCTGCAAAAGAGCTGCGAGTCAAAGTGCTCTAACCTTTAATACACATTATTTGCTGCATTCAAATGAGCAGTGGTGGACGAAGTACACAAATCAAGTACTTGAGTAAAAGTACAGATACGTATAATAAAATATTACTCCAGTAAAAGTAAAAGTACTGTTTTTTCAATTTTACTCGAGTGAAAGTACAAAAGTACTAGATTTTTTATGTACTTAAGTAAAAAAGTACTGATAGATAGATTTATTTTCCAATTTTATATAGACTACTTTATTTAATTTTATATTAGCACATATTTTTATAATCCTACTGCCCAAAATACCTGGGATTTTCCCAAAATAACCACTATATGGAGTCAAGATATATATTTTGTTGTTGATATGGACTACGTTGACGAGAGTGATGTAGTAATGTTCACTGTGAAGCTTACACTGAGATAAGAAAGTGTTTTAAAGCTTGTTGTTTTGCAGAACTTCACAGTTATATATTACATGAGAATTAGGCCTGAAGTTAGGAAGAACATTTTAAGGAAAATATAATTATATTTTCATAATGATGTTTTTCTTCTCAAACCTTGTCTGTGGTGTAAAAACACCCCTGTCCAAATGCCCCCAGAGGGCATCACTTCCCACTTTGATAATTACTGTAGTTATGTTCTGAACATCACATCCTTTCCTTTTACCTCAGATGTAATCTCTCTAGGTGGTTGAATAAAAATATTTGGACTTTATATCTAAAAATTTCCTCAACTTAGCACCAGCAAGCTTGTTAGCTAGACAGTTAGCATCAGGTAACAATATTTACTTATTTTCCGTATGGTTATGAATAAACATTCATATCTGTCTACTCGGCTAGTTGATCTAAACAATATAAAAAATTATACTGTTGATAAACAATATAAAAACAGACATCACATAGGGCTAAATGCGTAGCATTTTAATAAAACTGCTAACGTTACAGCAGCGGGGAATATGAACGTGCATGAGTTATTTTATTTAATCTGTGTTATTTTAATGTTTCGTTTTTTGACCTAAAACATAGAGACACTGCCATTGATCTGTCTGCATTCAAGCATTTCAGAGGGCTTAAATAGATCACCCTTTACAGTAGATTTAGTTCACAAACAACTGACAGTTTTGAGCTAAATATGATTTTCAGTTACAATAATTAATCCTAAAATTCGACATTAGTAACTTACTTTTCGCAGCATCAGTTGCGCACGTGCGCCCGGTTCTTTACTTGTGAGTTCAGTTCACTGAAGACTCGCTCTAAACGGTTCATTTGAATCAGCGAGTTTTCGACTCAAGAACAGCTGCAATCGGATCATTCCAATGCGTGAATGAATCGTTTGCTGCGATTTGCGAACCGATTTAACAGGTTCATTGAAAAGAATCAGTTTGTTCATGAATAAACCACCGCTTCTGCGTCTCGGAGCACGTGATGTATTATAAGGAGTAACGATATGTTTTATGAAATGTAGTGAAGTAAAAAGTACGATCTTATGCTTTGGAATGTAGTGAAGTAAAAGTAAAAGTTACTCAAAATAAAACTACTCCAGTAAAGTACAGATACTTGAAAAATGTACTTAAGTACAGTAACGAATTACTTTTACTTCGTTACTGACCACCACTGCAAATGAGAAGGCTGACTGACTGCTCGCAAAGGCTGTGACCTTTCAGGTAGACGAATGCGATCCATACTTAAAGTCTTGTCGTCGTGAATGATGGTGTGACATCTTTACCAAAAGGTGAGAGATCTCAGGAAAAAGCACTAGTACTGCTCTATTTTCCATTTGACCTACTAATGTCCAATTCAGTTACTGTAGCCCGCCTAACATTCACAGGTACTCTGTCAAAAGTTAAGTTAAGGTCAAAGTAAAATGAACGCTATTTACTTTCTGAATGTGTGATGGTCTTATTGCGCATAAGTATTTTTTTTAAAGCTGCAGTCCGTAACATTTGAGAAGGGTCTGGCTGCAGACATGCACTTGCACTCTCAGACACCTGCACTTCCGCAAGTGACGTCACTTGCAGTCTTTTTTGTTTTTTATTTTATTTTATTTATTAAGTATTTTTTTAATTGAATCTCTGAACATATTACACAAGTATCCAGGTGGTGAAGACAAGAAAAAAGAAACTAAATTACGAAGTCGCTTGCAACTGCTACTTGCACTCTTCGCTGCCTGCGACGTCACTTGCAATCCACACAAATCATGCGTGTTGCCATGGAGACGAGACGCTGTGGTGGTTAAACGATTAAAACTAATTTAATATCATAACATACATTTCTCCTCTACGTTTTCTCTTTTTTTGACAGCTTGTGCCATACAGGTCATTGTTAATATGTAAAACTAAAATTATTAATTATTATTAATTATTAATATGTAATAACATAAAAATATGTATAAATCGGTGGTTAAACGATTAAAACTAATTTAATATCATAACATACAGGGTTCTGCAAGTCATCTGTAAGAGAAAAAGACAAGACCCACAAATCCGTGGCCACAGAACAGCAGAATATGAACGCAATGCTCTCAATAAGCGCTTTTAAACCTCCCGTGGAAAATTATAAACACTTAATATGGCTTAATGTGTTAAGATAGTGTTATTAAAAGATCAAATTCGATATATAGTTTATTCATTTAATATACTACAAGGCAAGCATATGGCCATGAACACAACAAGCAAACTTTCACTTTTCCTCCCATACAGCAAAACGCTTAATGTGGCATAATAACAGACTAAGATGATAAAGACCAAATTCAGTATTTATTATTGTTATGCAAACTAGGCTATACAGACCATATGAACGCCCATTAAGAAATGCATTAAGTGATATTCAAAGGACCAACTCCGTGCAGACGAGCCCAGAACGCAATGCGTTAAGTTGCACATTAAAAATGTCCCTCCTGTTGAAAATCATTATAAATAAAAGAGTAATGTAGCTTAATGGACAACGACAATGATACAAAAAGGGCTGTAGACATTTTATTCTAAATGGGAAAACGCGAAACTTTGCGCGTTGCCTTTATTCTGGGCTCACCTGCTTATTAATTATGTTTTAATAATGAAGAGGAGCATATTTGGTCTAAATAATATCAGTCCGTTATGCCACGTTTTGCGGTATGGGAGGAAAACACTATATACATATACATTATATTAATAAACTGTAACTTATATTGAATTTGATCTTTTAGTAACACTATCTTAACACATTAAGCCATATTAAGTGTTTATAATTTTCCACGGGAGGTTTAAAAGCGCTTATTGAGAGCATTGCGTTCATATTCTGCTGTTCTGTGGCCACGGATTTGTGGGTCTTGTCTTTTTCTTACAGATGACTTGCAGGACCCTGTATGTTATGATATTAAATTAGTTTTAATCGTTTAACCACCACAGCGTCTTGTCTCCATGGCAACACGCATGATTTGTGTGGATTGCAAGTGACGTCGCAGGCAGCGAAGAGTGCAAGTAGCAGTTGCAAGCGACTTCGTAATTTAGTTTCTTTTTTCTTGTCTTCACCACCTGGATACTTGTGTAAAATGTTGAGAGGTTCAATTAAAAAAATACTTAATAAATAAAATAAAATAAAAAACAAAAAATACTGCAAGTGACGTCACTTGCGGAAGTGCAGGTGTCTGAGAGTGCAAGTCTGAGAGTGCAAGTGCATGTCTGCAGCCAGACCCTATTGGAACATTTGGCGCTCTAGCGGTTAAACAGAACTGTGTGCGTCTTGCAAAAGAACATTGTAGCCGGAGCTACTTCTCTCTGTTTATGTCTATGACAAATCATGCAGGTACTGGGCTACTCCGCAGAGGTTCCACCAGTGCCAGTCTGAAATAGTCCAAATATAAAAACTTACTGTAGGTGTACCGTAGTGATTCAGGATAAGACAAAAACACGGTTTGGAAAATGGATTCATGATGTACTTGCTTATTATATTAATTTTGTAAATTTTGAACACAAAAAATGTTACAGACTGCAGCTTTAAATAAGAAAATAGTTAAGTATAAAAAGGGCTTCAAATGTGGTAACAGGAGGCACTCCGACAACGTTGACTAACGTTGCGTAAACACTGGTAAATCTTAGGAATAAACCTTAGCAGAACATCCTTTTGATGGTATCAGCATTGCAATTAAAAAATGTTTTTATTTAAGATTTTTAGTGTTTAGCGAAAATTACACATTAAGTCATGTTATGCTAACTTTTAAATAACTTTAAAAATTCTCTCAACCAATATGCATGGCTTGGAAAGACATTTTAGAACATAAATTTGGGACTTGGAGTTGGAACTTAAATTTTTTATTTAAATATAAATTTAGCTATAAATTTGGGAGTTGGAGTTTGACAAATGTAATATTTTTCTCTAAATGTAATAACTTGCACTGCCTCTGAAACGACTTTCATTTTTGAATTAGGCTAAGTTGCAAAGCCCCTCTCCACCTCCACCCTATTCTGATATAAAACAGTCACTTTTCACAATCCAGTCAATTCCAGATCGAAAATGAAGCCATATTTTTTGTTACTGCAGTTCATAAAATATCAGTAAAAACTATAGTTTTAAAGTTTTAAGGCTTTGGTACTTTGTTGTGCAAAACATTAATGTCACATCACAGCTCGCTGTTTGCAATGCATGATAATCAATTTAAAAAAGGTTAAAAGCATGTTATGTCTGTGACACTATTGACATCCAATGGGATTAATATGTTTATTTAGTAGATGCAACAACATTAGCACAACAAATTGTGAGAGTTTGGGATGGAACCATCTGTTTGGAAAGTCAGCCAAATATGCATACCTCCCTACTATATACAGTAGTGCAAGAATGACCTACTACTCCAGTGGACATTTACTATGCCATGAAACCACAGGAGAGGCGACACAAACATCTCTGTTTATCAATTTGCACTGGCTACCAATAGCTGCTCGCATAAAATTCAAGGCATTAATGTTTGCCTTCAAAACCACTTCTGGCTCTGCACCCCTTTACCTAAATTCAGTTCTTCAGACTTATGTGCCCTCTAGAAGCTTGCATGCTGCAATTGAACGACACATCAATGTACCATCCCAAAGAGGCACAAAATCACTTTCACTGACTTTTTCATTAAATGTTCCCTCCTGGTGGAATGACCTGCACAACTCAATCCGAGCAGCTGAATCCTTACCCATCTTCAAGAAACGGCTAAAAACACATCTCTTCCATCTTTATTTGACCCTCTAACTCTAGCACACTCTATTCTAATTCTATTCTTGAAAAAAAAAAACTAACACTAGCTTTTCTAATCTTTTTGTTTTCTATCAGTTTCTTTTCATTTATTATACAATAAACAAAAAAGCCTCTAACACTAGCTTGCTCTATTCTTTTTCTATTCTGTTTTCTTTTTATTTATTATATCATTAAAAAAACATTGCTACGTGTACTACGTTAAGCTAACTGAGACTTGTTATAGCACTTGCATATCATTGCTCTTTTGTTGATTTTGATTGATTCCATTCTCCTCATTTGTAAGTCGCTTTGGATAAAATCATCTGCTAATTAACTAAATGTAAATGTAAATAAATGTAACTGTAATTTGTTAGTTACTGAGAAAAAAATGTGTAATTAAATTACAGTTATGAAAATGTTAATGATTACAAAAGGGGTTACATACAGATTTGATTGTTTTCTTTTCCGAATTGCATTGACTGCTCTAAAATATGAGACACCAACCAATATTTCAGGAGTTAAGGACACAGAATAGGACACATGCTTATTTGATAACTGTTTTATTTCCTATTTGGGTTCATGTATATGCTTTATTTTTTAGGATTAACTGTTTTCCCAAAGCATAGCTATTAAATCATATTATTAATCATAGCTATTAAACTACTGTATCTTGTTATGATTTTAAATCTGTATTTAACCTCAGAACGATTTCAAAGTAAAGAGAGGTGCTAAAGTCTAATTTTGTATTGTCTGTGCTTTAAATAAAATTTTTATACACTTAATTCAAGTGATGACGGATTCTGAAAGTGTAAAATTTTGAAAATAATCAGTGTTGATTATTACTGAAAGATTAACCCGGCCTGCTTTGAATGTTTCAAAATGATTATCAGTTGAAACATACATTAGAAATTTAGAAAAGTAATCAAATGCAATCAGTTACTTTAATGAAGTAATTGAAATAGTTACACTACTTATTACATTTTAAATGGGGTAATTTTTAATCTGTAGCATATTACATTTCCAAAGTAACCTTCCCAACACTGGTTGCTAAGTAAGTAGCCTACTTACTCAAAAGAAGTAGGCCTATCTACTCATAGAGTATGCGATTTCGAACAGTCTTTATTTTTGCAGTAATGTTTGTCATTTGTAGCACAGAAACTAAAAAAAAAAATCACATTCGATTTAATAAAGAAAATAAAAAACGATCACAATGCTTTATGCAAATAAAAGCGGGAGAGAAGACCAATTGCGATTTATTATGCAAATATAATGATGAAGCCATCACAGCAGCGAACATTCAAACAAAGTAAAAGTGAACGGGAGATTAACAAACTTTAATCTTATGTTTCTTACAAAAGACTAAACCATAACACATCTCAGACATTACCCACACTGTAAAGTTTGAATGGAGTCTGTAAAGCTGCATTAATTGCAGAAAACAGGCAGAACAGATAACAATGTACAAGCAGCTCCACAAAGTACAGTAGGTCGATTTGTCATACTGTACATAGCCTACAGTAAATATACAGTATCACTGCGATATAACGTGTAACTCGCTGTCAAGTGTAAACAGGGAAAACACTGATCACCTCACTATACTGTATACATGCACATACATAGCCTACACATCAAAGCACAGAGGTTTGGAAATGAATCACTTACTTTTCGGGTCTGGGCTTCGGTTTCTTCCGATTCTCCTCGGCTGCTTCCCTTATGGATAGAGTGCGATGCAGAGCAATAATAATACACGCGTGGAATAGACCCTCCCTCCCTCTGTGTGTCTGTCAGCCGCCCCGCATCAGCAGCAGCAGCTCAGGCTCCGCCGAAGCCCGCTCAGCATCTCAGCATCTCTGCTGCTCTCTCCCTCTCTCGTTCCCTCATATGGGTCATACATGAAATATTCATCGCAGCCCTTCATCATATTCGTCATTCTGACATTAATTTAAGAAATGCTCAAGGGGGCTCCAGTGCGTCCGTTAACCTACATAAGCCCATCTCATTGTAACATCTACGCAAATGACGCTCCCTGTGAGGAAATGAAAAGTTGCACGAGTCCTTTCTCTTGGGGTTTGTGTTGTTGTTGATCTTTATCACTTTAACAGTTAGGACAAAAATACGAATTTAAGAACTGAATCCCTTTAGATTTAAGGAGTTTGAACCAAATTGGCCACGCCCCATAGGAAGTTGAGATGGAATTATTTTTTATTAACTAAAGAACTTTAACAGGGACGTTTCTTGAAAAAAACATACATAATTACATAATTAATTTGGGCTAATTATGCAATTATGCCCTTGAATACATACATGATTAGATATTTTTCCAGTTCAGCATTGCCTAGAATTAATTGCCTATATACTGTATATATATATATATATATATATATATATATATATATATATATATATATATACACATATACACACATAAATACAGTCATGGCCAAAAATATCGGCACCCTTGGTAAATATGATCAAAGAAGGCTGTGAAAATTTATCTGCATTGTTAATCCTTTTGATATTTTATTTAAAAAAAATCACAAAAATCTAACCTTTCATTGGATAATAAGAATTTAAAATGGGGGGGGGAATATCATTTTGAAATAAATGTTCTCCTATAATGCCTGATGAGGTTAGAGAACACCTGACAAGAGATCAGAGACCATTCCTTCATCCAGAATCTCTCCAGATCCTTCAGATTCACAGCTCCATGACGGTGCTTCTTCTCTTCAGTTCACCTCACTCATGTTCTACAGGGTTCAGGTCAGAGGACTGGAGTGGAATGGCCATAAGCAGAAGCTTGGTTTTGTGCTCAGTGACCCATTTTGTGTTGTTTTTGAGGTTTGTGTTTGGATTATTGTACGGTTGGAAGATCCAAACATGGCCCATTATAAAATTTCTAACAGAGTCAGTCACTTATTGATTTTTTATCTGTTGGCATTTGATAGAATCCATGATGCCATGTTTCTAAACAAGATGTCCAGGACCTCCAGCAGAAATATAGGCCCACAACATTAAAGATCCAGCAGTATATTTCATTGTACACATGGGGTACTTTTTATCCCTGTGTTCACCAAACCCATCTTGAGTGTTTGCTGCTAAAAAGCTCATTTTTTTAGTTTCATCTGACCATAGAAGCCAGTCCCATTTGAAGTTCCAGTCGTGTCTGATAACTGAATATGCTGGAGATTGTTTTTGGATGAGCTAGGATAATTTTTCTTGAAACCCTCCCAAACAACATGTGGTGATGTAGGGACTGTTTGACAATTTTTTTAAAGGTTTTCTGACCCAGAGACTCTGCAATTCTCCAGCTGTGATCCTTGGAGAGCCTTTAGCCACTCAAACTCTCCTCCTCACCGTGCATTAGGACGATATAGACACACGTCCTCTTCCAGGCAGATTCATAACATTTTCTGTTGATTGGAAATTCTTAATTATTGCCCTGATGGTGGATTTTCACTGCTCTAGCTCTTTTCTTAAAGCCACTTCACTAATTTGTGAAGCTTAATTATCTTTTGCTGCACATCAGAAATATATTCTGTGGTTTTTCTCATTGTGATGGATGATTAAGGGAATTTGGGCTTTGTTTTCCCTCCTATTTATATTTCTGTGAAACAGGAAGCCATGGCTGAATAATTTCATGTTCATAAACACCCTGGAGTGCTCAAAATTGTGAATATGCATGGGAATATACTTCAGAGATATTTTACTCATAAAAATTTCTAGGGGTGCCAATAATTCATAATGAGATTTCCCCCATTTTAAATTCTTATTGTCCATTGAAAGGTTAGATTTTTGTAAAGTTTTTAAATAAAAGATCAAAAGGATTAACAATGCAGATTAATTTTCACAGCCTTCTTTGATCATATTTATCAAGGGTGCCGATATTTTTGGCCATGACTGTATATATATATATATATATATATATTATGCCTTCTAAACATAAAATACATTAGAATTGATTAGATATTTTTTTCCGATTCAGTATTGCCTTAATTGGATGAAATTAATTTAGTTTAATTAATTAATTTAGTTGATTAAAGTAGTTTTTATTGTGTCATAACACTATACAAAATATCTACCACATTGTTACATTGTTTTCATATAACTTTATAAATTATGTGTGTGTGTGTGTGTGTGTGTGTGTGTGTGTGATTTATAATAAAAATAAATACAATTCAAATTTCAAAAATGCATATACCAGGTTTAAACACTGAACATTATTATCATTAAATATTTCTAGAAATAGCACATGTTGTGTGTCTGATAAAATGTTTAAGATGGATTCATATCAAAACTGAACCTTTTTTTCATTTACACACTTACAGCAGAAAATGTACAGTATGCAGATTCAAATTCAAATCTTGTTTGCTACCTCTGTTCCAATTCCATTTATGCATTTAAAAGGCTTTCTCGATTCAGCTCTGAATGGCACACAGCCCTGTCCCCCTCCTCCCGTCTTTAGCCTAGTCTGTAAACATCTTATCTGCAAACACTCCAGAAGGTCTTTGTACAACAATAATTAATCTATATATAGCTCCCCGAGTCCTTCTTTTGAACCAGGCGATGCCAATCACAACATCAAGCTCCAACTTGCCCTAGATTTCCACCGCCGCTCGTCCAGACTTGTGTTGCCGTAGCCTGCCAAGTCCACTGGAGACCTGACCCGCTTGTGCTGATAACTCGCAAGAAGTAATTACGGCGAGAAGTCCGACGTTAAGGGCGTCTTCGTGATAAAACATGAAAGATGTACAACCACGCACACAATAAAAAAAGTGTTTTGTTCTCCATCAAGTGCCGTTAATAATTAATAATGTCAAAAGAAATGTCACTTTTATGTTGCACTGTGCTGTTGTAATAGAAGATGCTGCTTCCCAAGAATGCTGGGATTGAGGACAACGCATTAACTACAATACAGAGAACAGCAGGTGCCTGGGGCATGGTTTGATGTCTGAAACCAAAAAGCAGGAATCAGAAGCTGCAATCATGACTGATTCCACGTCGGTTGAAGGGATGCTTGGGTGTTTTCCATTTATCCATCGTGCGACTCTCATTTGTGAACTAAGTAGGGTGTCAAAAACTTTAAAAGAACCTTTGATATTGGGATTTCTGTGGGATGCAATTATATTGCTTGAGGTGATGTCAAATTAGAGACCTTATTTACATTTACATTTACATTTAATCATTTAGCAGACGCTTTTATCCAAAGCGACGTACAAATGAGGAGAACAATAGAAGCAATCAGACCATCGAGAGAGCAACAGTATACAAGTGTCATGACAAGTCTCAGTTAGTCTAGCACAGTACACGTAGCTAGGATTTTTTTTTTTTTTTTTAAATAGAATAGGTAAGTTAGTATTAGTTAGTCAGGTGCTGGCGAAAAAGATGTGTCTTTAGATGTTTTTTGAAAATGGCTAAAGACTCAGCTGTTCGAATTGAGATCGGGAGGTCATTCCACCAGCTGGGCACAGTCCAGGAAAAGGTCCGTGAGAGTGATTTGGTACCTCTTTGGGATGGCACCACAAGACGTCGTTCACTTGCAGAACGCAAGCTTCTGGAGGGCACATAAGTTTGAACCAGCGAGTTTAGGTATATTGGTGCAGTGGCAGTTGTGGTCTTGTAGGCAAACATCAGTACCTTGAATTTGATGCGAGCGGCTATTGGTAGCCAGTGTAACCTGATGAAGAGAGGGGTAACGTGAGCTTTTTTTGGCTCATTAAAGACTACTCTGGCTGCTGCATTCTGGATCAGTTGCAGAGGCTTGATAGTACATGCGGGAAGGCCCGCCAAGAGAGCATTACAATAGTCCAGTCTGGAGAGAACAAGAGCTTGGACAAGGAGTTGTCCAGCTTGCTCTTGCAGGAAGGGCCTAATCTTCCTAATGTTGTATAAGGCAAATCTGCAGGACCGGGCCGTTGTAGCAATATGGTCTGTGAAGCTTAACTGATCATCGATCACAACTCCAAGGTTCCTGGCAGTCCTGGAAGGAGTTATGGTTGATGAACCCAGCTGTATAGAGAAGTTGTGGGACCTTATTAAGTCGTTCTGGACTTGTGACACACACGCAAGGACTTTCAGCAATTTTTCTTAGGATGTTGACAGAGTCTGATGCCTCCAAGGGCATCACAACACTTGCTACTTTTTCCAGCAGCATTTTTACTGATTTGTTTTTTAAATGTTAGTATTAACAACTCTCAATCAGAGCGAAAGACTAGCTAACAGGCTGACAGGTTTACCCACATTATATTTTCAATAGTGTCTTTGATCGCTCTTTTGAAATCTGTTGGCTTTGAAAAAGTCTGCCTTGTTGTTATTTCCTGCTACAAAACACTGGTTAGCTTCGTAGTTCTTTACCCCTGACAATAACGACAATAACCTGACAATTACCCCTGACAATAACTGACAATTCGTAGTTCTTTACCCCTGACAATAACAATAAAAGACTGCAAACTATGCAGACAGAAAGCCCCAGATATACTGTGTCTGCTGATCGTGCAGATTGTTAGTTAATATTTTATTAAAAAAAAATTAAAAAAAATATGCTTAATATTTAATAGTTTTATATTCCTCCATTGTTTTTAATTTGACTGTCATTTGCAGTACTTTATGGGATTGTAGTTATTTCCCTCATTTATGTCTTCAACTCTTTTTGTCTGATTTTCAAATACTTTTTCTTTAAATAAAAGGTTGTAATGTGATGCACCTTGTAGCTGGATAGTTGGCTTATAATGCTTTAATGAAGCCTTCAAAGGAATATCTATACATAGAGACTTTTTTAAGAATTTACCTGCTATGGAGGATCACGTGACCCCTCGACGGTGATGCAGGCTTAGTTTTTCACTCCGCTCACTTTGCCACATATTTCACGATCCTGTCAGTAAAATTTGAACCACTCTGCATTAGACCCATCATGAGTACTAAGGCAGACAAAGGAGATCGGAGAGGAGAGATTGAGCGGTCGCCAATGAAGAAAAAATTCAGAGATTCAGCCATCTCCAGTGAAGACCTGGACAGTGCTATTGCTAGCCGCATTGAACTAGCATTTAAAGAACACCAAAGCACTTTGAATTCGGTTGTGAACTCGGCAGTAAGAGATGCGATGGACTCTGTGCTGATTCCAGCATTGCGCGAACTGCGTGAGGACATACTAGCGACCAATAAGTCTGTTAAAGAGCTAAGAGAGGAGTTTGAGGCCATAGTTACCAAGACGAAGCAGACACGTGACCGCGTTGATTCTGTTCAGGCAGCGGCGCGTGAAGATAAGAGAACAGTCACGGACTTAAAGGATCAGTTGGAGCGACTCACCGAGAAGATGACAGATATGGAGGACAGGTGCAGACGGAACAATGTTAGACTGGTGGGACTCCCAGAAGGGATGGAGGGTCCAGATGCAGTTGGTTTCCTCCGAGCTAATCTTTCAAAGTGGATTCCTTCCTTGAGGGGCCGTGACATCGAGATTGATCGGGCGCATCGCGTGTATGACGGATGGAGGGGCTCCGATCGGCCGCGCACTCTCATCTTCCGTGTACTGAGATGGCATGACAGATCAGATATCCTGAAAGGTGCTCGGCAGGCGTATCCGGTGAAGTGCGCACAGAACAATGTCACACTGCTGTTTTTTCCTGACTTTAGTCCGGCTACAGCGATCAGAGAAAGGCATTTGGTCCGGTTTTGAAGCAGCGACCGCTGTTTCTCCAATTCGACGGGAGGGGCGTGACGGCCGGGATGGACTCGGCCCTAGCTGCCCAGAAGGGGATGATAGCAGGATGAGCATGGATGCTTGCTAAACCTATTGTTTGCGTTTTCTTCTCTTATACTGGGATATTGTCCTTATTTATCCGGTACAACGATCTCTTTGCTGGTAAGACTGACATTCCATTTTTCTGTTTTGGAGGGGACTAATGGAGAGTAGGTTTAATTAATAAAAAAAAATGTTTTTATTTATTTATTTTTTTTGGCTGTGAGCCTTTCGGGAGACATGTCTTGCGTTGGAGTGGATCGGTTACGACCTATCACCGTTTTTTGTTGCTCAGTCAGACCTATGTTCTCGGTAATGTGCGGTCTGAGTTGTTCTTTGTTTATGGTTGTCGGTTGTTCACATTTTTATGTTGTTTTTGTTTTTTACAGCAGACATTTATACTTTTATCTATTTTACATTATTTCTAAAGGGATTTTTCATATAGGAGGTTTGGTATCTAAAATGCACATCAGTGTTTACGTGTTATTTACGGAATGGAAGTGCTTCTGTTTTTTTTTTTTGCATTTATTGTGTACAGTCTTGGGATTATGAATATTCAATGCATACTTTAAATATTTTATCACTGAATGTGAATGGTTTAAATTCTGCTGTTAAAAGAACCCGTGTATTAGAATATTTACACCGTAAATCTATCTCCTGTGCCTTAATACAAGAGACACATTTAAAACAATCTGACGTGGCACGTTTCCAGAATAAGTATTACAAATTAATAGCTTTTTCCTGCGCTCAAAATAAAACTAAGGGGGTGCTTATCCTTGTTAACAGGAAGTTAAATTTAACAATTGAACACCTTGGTAGTGATGAGAAGGGTAGATTTGTTTTTATCCGATGCAAAATATATAATAATAGGTTAGCATTGGTCTCTATTTATGGTCCGAATGAGACAGACAGTGCATTCCTTACACAGATTTCCAAAACTTTACTTGAGGAGATTGATTGCCCTCTAGTGGTGGGTGGTGATTTTAATGCTGTCAGAAATCCTGCTTTAGATAAATCTCAATCTGATACAACAGCCAATCCATCCTCTAAATTATTGAATAAATTTATCACTGAGCTCAACTTAATCGATTTATGGAGAATTCAGAATACTAAAGCTAAGGACTTCACTTTTTTTTCTAATAGACACAAGACTTTCTCTAGGATAGATTACATATTTCTCAGCCCATCTTTAATTTCATCTAATTCCTCTATTACCAATTTTATTATCTGATCATTCTGCTATGTTGTGCAGTGTTCCTCTTTCCAATGTCAAAGCCAAGTCCCCTAGATGGCGCTTTAACATATCATTATTAAGTAATCAGACTTTTATTACCTCTCTAAAAGAATATATTAAGGACTTTCTTGAAATTAATATGCCCTCTGATGTGGATCCTCAAATACTGTGGGAAACGACTAAGTGTGCTATACGAGGTTTCTGTATATCTTTCTCTTCTACTCTTGCCAAAGCGAGAACTCACCAGTTTACACAATTAGAAAATAAAATCCAATCATTACAAAACCTACAAAAACAACATTTTACTGAGCAACAGGCTACACAGCTGTCCTCTTTAAAAGAAGAATATGATTTACTTTCACACTCAAAGGCAGAATTTATTTTACATAGGACTAGACAAAAATATTATTTTGAATCAGAGAGACCTAGTCATTTATTGGCCCTTAGGTTGAAAGAATGCGAGTCTAAGGCATATATTAGCGCAATAAAATCATCGGATGATCAGGTCACCACGAACCCTGTGGCAATTAATGACATATTTAAAGGTTTTTACACAAATCTGTATAAAGCCGAAACAGATTTTGATGAACCAATTTGTAAGCAGTATTTAGATAAATTGGAACTGCCTCGGATCTCACAGATGGATAAAGAATCTTTGGAGGCCCCATTAAGTTTGGAGGAACTTCACGTCTCTCTAAAGAGCCTTCAAAAGGGCAAATCGCCGGGTCTAGATGGTCTCCCCCCTGAATTATATTTAGAAATTTGGGATTTGGCAGGGATACTTATGCTTAACTCATTTAATTTTGCAATTGAACATGGGGCATTTCATAGAGATCAAAAAACATCACTGATTTCATTACTTCTTAAAAAAGGGAAAGATCCATTAGATTGTTCCAGCTACAGACCGATTTCGCTTATCCCATGTGATCTAAAAATCTATGCTAAAGTGTTTGCTTCTCGTTTGGAGAAGGTAATTCACAGTCTGATCAAGGAGGACCAAACTGGTTTCATCAAGGGGTGCAATGCATCTGACAATATGCGTCGACTCCTTCATATTCTTGACTTTGTGGACTCCCACCCAACACCTTGTGCGGTCTTTTCACTTGATGCAGAAAAAGCCTTTGACAGGCTAGAGTGGAATTATATGTGGGCGGTTCTGCAATGTTTCGGCTTCGGTGAACACTTCATTTCTATGATTAAGACATTATACCACTCACCTGCAGCATCAGTCATAACTGGTAATATTATTTCCCCCTCATTCCCTTTACAGCGGGGAACGAGGCAGGGGTGTCCACTTTCCCCCTTATTGTTTTGTCTATCTCTCGAACCCTTAGCACAAGCCATCAGGAAATCTGAAGTATCGATTAAGATTCATGACCATAATCATTGTATTTCACTATACGCTGATGATATTATTCTATATTTAGACCACTTTGATGTTTCAGTCTCTAGTGTAATTAAGGAATTTGATAATTTTAGTAGCCTATCAGGATATAAAATAAATTGGAGCAAATCTGCTCTAATGCCTTAGATGGAAAATCAATTGCTTATAAATCTGTCATTATGCTATATTATCACGAAATATTGGATTCAATCTTTTTGTCAACTTGTTTTCTTTCATTTAGGACTGGTTTTGTGTTTCTATTTGCATCTGATTAATCGTAGGCCTCATTTATCCGAAAGTAGGCACCTCCTTTTTTGAGTGAAAAAAATCATTTTTTATGAATAATTTTCACAATATGAGATAAAAAAAATCATGAAAATTGGCACTGTTTATCACACTAGTGTGCTTTAATGATTAATCAGGAAGTTTGCTTTTAAATGCTTTTATTTTGTACAAAATTGCAAAAAGTCACACTTGTGGTGTTCCCGGTCAAAAATGACCGGACTCAGATCAATTGCTTATAAATCTGTCATTATGCTATATTATCACCAAATATTGGATTCAATCTTTTTGTCAACTTGTTTTCTTTCATTTAGGACCGGTTTTGTGTTTCTATTTGCATCTGATTAATCGTAGGCCTCATTTATCCGAAAGTAGGCACCTCCTTTTTTGAGTGAAAAAATCATTTTTTATGAATAATTTTCACAATATGAGATAAAAAAATATGAAATTTTGCACTGTTTCTCACACTAGTGTACTTTAATGATTAATCAGGAAGTTTGCTTTTAAATGCTTTTATTTTGTACAAAATTGCAAAAAGTCACACTTGTGGTGTTCCCGGTCAAAAATGACCGGACTCCGATCAATTGCTTATAAATCTGTCATTATGCTATATTATCACCAAATATTGGATTCAATCTTTTTGTCAACTTGTTTTCTTTCATTTAGGACTGGTTTTGTGTTTCTATTTGCATCTGATTAATCGTAGGCCTCATTTATCCGAAAGTAGGCACCTCCTTTTTTGAGTGAAAAAATATTTTTTTATGAATAATTTTCACAATATGAGATAAAAAAAATTATGAACATTGGCACTGTTTATCACACTAGTGTGCTTTAATGTTTAATCAAGAAGTTTGCTTTTAAATGCTTTTATTTTGTACAAAATTGCACAAAGTCACACTTGTCAAAAATGGCCGGCCATTGAACGTGAATGGGGAAGAATGAAAGTAAGAGAAACAACTAGTGTTCAGGAGAATGTTGTGCTTGCAAACATAAAGGCCTTGGACCTGTGCGTGTGTGGATGCATGTATACTAGAAAAGAGATAAAATCATGCATGAAAAATCACCCCAAAACTGGGCATAATAGTCTCCATAATCCAATCGTACTCTCTTCACATCACAGATGTTCATATTCGTCCATGGGCAAGATTTCATGCGGATGATGGCAACTGTGAGTTAATTATAAAGATGGTACTTGGTACAGACAAAAAACACATTTTGTGGAATTTGATTGGCAATTATTAAAAATCACAAAAAATTAACATACCACATAATTAGCATGCATGGGATGAAATGCAAACGAGAGGGCATGGGGTGAGAAATTTGTAGCGTCCTGGTGATCATTTTCTGTCTGCCTCATTCAGACAGTCTCGCTGCAGCCTCTTGATAAAAACACCCTGCTAATTTAGCGCTGATTTATGCTCTCCTTGGGATGATGAAAGTATTTCAGGCTGCAGAGTCTCAGTGAATTATGAAGCCAAATAACAGAACAGCATAACTGATATAATAAGAATACCGACTAGGGATTGCACTGTCTAGTCTGTGTAGACTTAACAAGGATCATGTGACTTCTGTTTCAGGAAAATTCGCCTGAAGTTCATTCACATACCAGCCAGAATTTATGAATAACCTATGGAACTCAATTTATGCCACAAATAAATTCCACAAAACACAAAAACAAAATAAAACAAAAACCTCAGAATTGCAATATATAAACTTGAAATTCCAAGAAGAAAAGTCAGAAAAAAGCTTCTTTCTTTTTTTTTTCAATTCTGTGATGGAAATGACTCACAACTCTGAGTTTATATCTGCAATTATGATTATTTTTCTCATAATTCTAATTTTTTTTTCTCTGGGTTTACATCTGTCTTTTGTTTTCATCACAATTAAAAGATAATTGTGAATTTTATCTCACAATTATGACGTGGTCTATGAAAACTGATTGTTTGCAAGCTTTTTTAAGCATTGCGGTTTAAAAACAAGTGATTTTAAGTGATTTCAAGTATCCTTGTAAACAGTAATTTAGGTCTTAATTGAAAACAAACAGCTGAGAAAGAAAACACATATGTAACAGTATATTAGATCCAGGCAGCTCTTAAAGTGACAGCAGTCTAATATTCCTGCTGTCTGTCATTCATTAATCAAATATCAAAAGAGAGAAAATCTCTCACTGCTCTTCAATAAATCACTTTTGTAAATTTAATAAGAAGAAATACATCTTTAATTTACGAATATGCAGTGGTATTATACATTTGATTACTTTATACACTGTATGTAGCATTTCTTAGTTATTTGTTCTACAGTAGTTTTTTTGTCCTATTAATTTCTTATTCTTATTTAATCACTGACTGTTTACTTGTCTTCAATGAGCTTTTTGTTTTTTAAATTTAGGCTAGTATTAGTTATTTTGTGATACTTACACTGGTGACAAGAATTATGAAATTTTTATGGTATCAAACATTTTGATATCATAAAGACATTATTTAAAGCAAAATGAACTACAGTATATTGTGATATATCGTTAACGTGCGATAAAATTACTCTTATCGGGATAGATGATTTTGGTCATATCGCCCACCCCTACTCACAAGAGTTTATATCTCACAGTTCAGATTTTTTATGAATTGCATAGAAAAAAGGACAGAATTGTGAGATATAATCTCAGAATTGCAAAAAAATAAAATAAAAAAAAAAAGTAAATAAAAAATAAAAAAGTCGGACTGTGCGATAAAAAGTTGCAATTACTTTTTTAGAATTATTATATTTTTTTTTTTTGCAATTACAGTACATGACTAGTTAACTAGTAAAAATGAGCAGTCATTCAAGTCCTAATTCATTCCATTCTAAATTAAAAAAATAACATTTTCAAGCAATTTGATGCTGACATTATATGCAGTGGAAGTGTGGCGTTATCGAGTGATAGACATGGCCTGGCGAGCTCTCTTGCTGATGCTTGGGATTTTCAAACCTTTATCTAATAGTGGAAGCTGGAGCTGCCTGGGGCAGAGTGTAACTCAGGTGTGAAAGTGGAAGATGAGGCACCATGACTTATCCTCCGCATTACCTGGAAAATACCGCTTTGAGATCACTGTGGATGAGCAGTTCGGCCTCTCATGTGCAGTGGCATGATGAGTTTGTTGACATCTGGGCGAGAAATAAGAGTAGAACTGTACATATTCTGAAGGAAGTGTGAGTGCCTGTGCATAACTCTACCACAATGCTAGAGTGCTGTGGATTGTTGCATTGTGATGCTATGCATTTGCTAAGATGCTTCCTCCACCAAAATGTTGTGGGCAGATTTTTGGCAGCAAAGGAAACTGTATTGTCAACAGAGAATGACATTTAAACTGCCAATACATCTCATTTGTGATCAGCTGTACAAATAAACTGAAATAACATATTTAATCATATTCAATCCCAACATGGAAAGACATGATAAGACATCTTAGCAGCAGAGATGTTCACAACTGTTACTAGGGCAACCAGAACAAGGAAGAGTTTCTACTAGAAACTGAGCAGTAATGACTGGCGACATGCAGTGACCAAGTACTGGCAGTGCGAACAAGGCTTTAGTGAGTGTGGAGCGCTGGAAAGCAATTTGTCAGTTGGTGACAGAAATGCAATATAGACAAGCTTTTGAAAAAAAAAAAAAATTATATAGTAAATGTTTCTTGAGCAGCAAATCACCATATTAGAATAATTGGTGATCATGATCATGACAAGATCATGTGACACTGAAGACTGGAATTTTTTTTTTTTTTTTTTAGCTTTGCATCACCGGAATAAATTAATATTCCTGTTTTTAAAAAACATTTAATTTAAATACATTTAAATACATTTACACACAAATGATCAAGGCAAGGCAAGGCAAGGCAAGTTTATTTATATAGCACATTTCATACACAGTGGTAATTCAAAGTGCTTTACATAAAAGAAAGTGAAATAGTCATTCACAGCAATAAAAACAAGGAATTAAAGATAATAAAAACAAGGAATTTTAAAAAGTTTTAGAAATTGATTTAAAATGAAATTTACAACAGTTAAATAGAATATGATTATACATAAAATGCAGTGCAGTCAGTTCGGACGTAGCACAGTGTTCATTCAACAAATGCACAGCTAAACAGATGAGTTTTCAGTCTGGATTTAAATGTGGCTAATGTTTCAGCACATCTGATCTCTTCTGGAAGCTGGTTCCAGCTGCGGGTGGCATAATAGCTAAAAGCGGACTCCCCTTGTTTTGTGTGAACCCTTTGAAAGCCAAATTTAAATCAAGCCAAATTTAAAACTAATAAGATATTTCATGTAAATATTGTGTTTAAATAATGCAATAATTAATATCATGCATTAATTCATGTTCAGTGTTGGGGAGTAACTAGTTACATGTAACAGCGTTATGTAATTTGATTACCAAATAAGGTTACACTTTTTTTTAAGGTGTCCTTGTTACAGTGTAATTATATTTAAGTGCTGAGTAATATTAATTAACTACTTACTTTATGGTTAGGGTTAGGATTGGGGTTTGGCTTAGGGTTACTTGCATTTGCAAGTGTTACCAAAATAAATGTAACTGTAATCTGTTACAGTTACTAAAAAATGTGTAATTAAATTACAGTTACTTATGAAAATGTTAACGGTTACAAAGGGGGTTACATCTGAATACTTCTTGTATTAATTGTTATGATTTTAAATCTGTATAACCTTAGAAAGATCTCAAAGTAAAAAGAGGTGCTAAAGTCTGATTTTGTGGTGGCTGTAACATTAAATTATTATAATCTTAATTCAATTGATGAAGGATTTTAAAAGTCTGACAGTAGTCATTGTTGAGTACTACTGCAAGGTTAACCCTGCCTGCTTTAAAATGTTTAACAGTTGAAAACATTCGTTACAAATGTAGAAAAGTAATCAAATGTAACGAGTTATTATACTTTAATAAAGCAACTGAAATAGTTACACTACTTATTACATTTTAAATATGGTAACTTGTAATCTGTAACCTATTACATTTGCAAAGCAATCTTCCCAACACTGTTCATGTTGCTAATTTACAGTATAATCTTAAATGCCATTCTACATTCAGAAATAATGGTCAAATGGTGTTTGAAAGCAGACAATGAACAATTTTATGTATGTATTTCATGCAAATAACACTATTTCCAACATTGTATTTCTAAACATTAAGTAAATGAAAGGGAGATGAATCATTCATTATTTTCATAGGATTTTCTGCATGGCGCCACTTGGTTCTTGAGTGACTTTCTAACGAGGCCCATTCTGACGATGACTCATTCACCTTTCATCAGTATCAGATCAGCGGCTCAGGCTTTATTTCGTTTACAGTGCCTTTCGTCAAGAGGCTCCTAATGAAAATATAAGCCAGGTCAAGGACAGCTGCGTGAAAGAGCGATTTCAAACCATTGACAGCACGGTGAGCTCTTTAAATTCACAAAAACACATCCATCACCGCATGTGTCTGCTTCATATCTCTGGCCACAAACCGGTTACTGGAGCACTGATAACACATCGAATTAAGCCCTAACTGAGTGGATGGAGAAGCTCACCAGCTGAGTCCACTCGAAGAGCAGGCAATAAGAAGTGAAAATGTGCCCCCATGCAGCATTAATGCGTATACTGGGATTTTAGTAAATGAATCTTTCCAGCAAAACGATCTTATGAGAAAGGTCAGCGTGCTATATTGCAACCCCGCTCTGCCCTGTGGAGGAAGAAGAGTATTCATCATAGCGGTCTCTCAAGGATTCTCGCTGACCCGATCTTTCTGCCCCAATTTTCCAGCCTTGGTGTGGAGAGAAATATGGCAGCCTGTTGTCTTTATCACCTTAATTGGTACAAATCTCAGCCGCTGCTGGACCAAGATGAAATGAGACCTAAAAATAGACTCTGGCCTCATGAGCGCTGGGTGTACGGCTCCCAAGAGTGCTTCAAGACTGATAGATATGACACCGGTATATACTCTGCCACTGTCAATATCTCCCACAGACACACAACGTACTGATTTGTGCCATGTAAAGTGCCTACCACAACAAACCAAGCCAACCAAGCAGATATCTTGGCCTTTTTGTCATTTTTGTGACTGTTATTTTGTGACAGTAAACAGTCATGAACCAACCACCCTTTGCTCAAAGAGTGCATGCTAAGCGCTACGGTTATGGTTCCAACAAGCCTTGCATTGCTATTCATATCATGCTAATACTTAAGCTGGTTGCTGTGTGCAGTTAAGCTACTTTTATGTTCTAGCAAACATCATATTAGCAATTTTCTCTTTTAAAACCCCATTTATTTCAGACTTTCACTTCAACACTTACTGAAGTTGGCTAAACCACTCTATTTCTATTGATTTTCTGTCTCCACTAGTAAAAGGTTGTAACGGTTCACATGCTAACTGTGTTTATTACTGTTGCTGGATATACCATGTTTCTGGATTTATACCATGGATATGCTGTATTTGTTTGGACCAATGTTGTGTTAGTAATATTTATATGGTATTATAGTTTTTCTTAAATTAAATGGATTTAATTTGAATACTTTCAGTTTTCATTTAATTTGTTATATTTTTAGTAATTTTGCAATGTGCCTTTGTCATGTTTTATATTACCGTTTAAGTTGAATTTATTTTATTTATATTTTATTATTTCAGTCAGTTGCCAAGGCAATTTTTTTTTTAGTTTTTCCATGCACCTAATATTTATATTTTATTTTATTTCAGCTTTATTTCAATTAACAAAAATGTTTTAAGAGTTTATGATAGTTAACAATAACAACCCTGATTTGGACATGTACCATCCTAATACCATGGTATTTTCTGATGAACCTTTAAGTGCAAATACTGTGGCAGTACCACAGAACTAGGGGCATTTAAAAATACCATGGTACTACCTTGGTGTTATGTGTATGTGTCTGCTTAGTTTCCTGTTTGCCCTTATTTGGTTATGTTCCGGTTCTCATTAGTTTGTCATTCATTCATTCTCATCGCCTGTGTTTATTAATCATCTTGTTTGCTCCTTAGTTTGTCTGTCCTTATAATCCTTCAGTTTGGTTATTGTCTTTGTCTCGGTTTAATGTTGTCAATGAAAAGTGTGTTGATGCCGTTAATAAATATTCCTATTCGTCATCTTGCTGTTTGCTACAACCACAACTCGTAACACTTGGTAACTTTCAGTATTTTATTAATTAATTAATTTATGATTATAAGTTAACCATGGTGCATCAATTGGTAATCATTAAGAAACAGGGTATATATCATGGTTAGTGCAACTTTGCTGTTCCAAAGTTTTTTAAAAAAAATACAATTGTGTACGTTTTGTGCTATTCGTGTACATGAATATTGCAATCATTCAAAAACATGGTTTATATGAATGTACCACAGTATCCACTATTTCAGCCTTTTGCTTCATTACTCATCAGTTTCTGAAGTCGGGTAAAGAACCCAATTGATTTTCTGTCTCCATTAGTAAAAGGTTGCAACGGTTCGCATGCTAACTGTGTTTACCTTTAACCGTTAGGTTAGCCAGTGGTGTTTGCCAAACCAAGCGTCACTATTACTGCTGCTCATACTTAAGACTAGTATTCCCACACCATCTGCTTCTCAATTTGCGTGGCTTCTTACTCATTTCATTTTACATAATCAATCTTATAATAAATTATGTTTACAGACACACATTTTCTTGAGAAAATGCAAAACAATCTATTCCTAATTCAGGTTTAATTTAAACCAATATGAGTCTGTATGCCTCAAGCAAGAGTACAATAGCATAAGAAAAGGGAGGTGAGGAGTGTTGATTCCCAAAACACTCTGACGGGAACACTTTCCTTGAAGTACAAAATAATCCTTCAATTTCTGACATTCATGCTAAGCAATCTGTGAATATCTCTGTTGTAGCTTTAACTTATGAGGCTTTATCACACTCTTACTCGTAATCCAAAAAAACAGACATTCAGAGGATGCTGTTCTTTACCTAACGCTTTTGTAAGTCAAGGACGCAGAGTGACATTGTCAGACTTTACTTTTAAAAATGCATGTAAGAATAGTCAGTTTTACTCCAAAGGAAAGTTTTATTGCACAAAGTTTGCTCTTTTGCAGCGTAGAAGACATGGGGTTCTTAGTATCGCTTTTATCACAGATGTTTCTCTCTTAAATTAAAATGAACTCAAGAGTCAATTGTTGACATACTATTCAAAAGTTTGGGGTCAGTAAGATTTTTTTTTTTAAAAATGAATACTTTTATTGAGCAAGGACGCTTTAATTGATCGAAAATGCCAGTAAAGATATTTATATTGTTATTAAACATTTCTATTTCGAATAAATACTGCTCTTTTAAGTTTATATTCATTTATTCGTCACCATTTCCACAAAACATGAACTGTTTTCAACATTGATAAGAAATGGTTCTTTAGCAGCAAATCAGCATATTAGAATTATTTATTGTACAGTTACTTTTAATTGTAATACTATTTGACAATATTGCTGTTTTTACTGATTTTATATTTACTATTTACTACTGACAGCATCAGAGATTACTAGGGTCTTTTCCTTAGTATAAAGAAAAACAAGTGCGATAATAAAGGGTTTTTATTAAAATAAAATAAAAATATAAAAAATAAAAAATAAATAAATGAATGAATGAATGAATGAATCTCATTAAAGGGTTACTTCACCCCAAAATCAAAGTTTTGTCATCATTTACTTACCCTCATGTTGTTTCCAAACTGTATGAGTTTTTTTCCTTCTGTTTAACACAAAATAAGATATTTTGAAGATTGTTGGAAACCAAACAGTTTCTGGTCTCAATTGACTTCCATAGTATTTTGGATACTGTCAGCTGTTTGGGGTGCATAAATGATGACAGAATTCTCATTTTTGTGTAAACTGTCCCTTTATTGAGATTCATTATTTTTTTCCCCCTGTGGGACTTACTGTAAAATTCTAAGTGAAACTACATGAATATGGGTATTTCTACATTTTAATTACAATCTAAACTGGGTTACAAGTTCACAAGTTCAATTTACTCAGAGTAGTAAAATTGCAAGTAGCTGCAGAACATCATCATTAGAAGCAATTATTCTGGATAAACAAATATGAAGTCTTGGCAAATACACTGCAATCATTTTAAATGTGCCCTAATTAGGTTAGCGCAGAAGTTTCATGCACTATTGACGAACAGCCGCTCTTGGCCAAAATATGAAAAAGACACAAACACACACACACACAAAAAAAACGATGATGACCCTATTTAGTGTGCAAAAAGCCTTATGCGAGCACTTGAACCATATCTAAAATAATGGCTTCCTAGTTGCTAATGTGTTGCACGCAACCTGCAGCAAATCCGTGTAATTCTGACAGAAAACACAGCATCCCATTTCACCTTAAATCATCTTTCCCAAATTCAATCCGGAGAGAGCTGACGACAGTTTAGCAAGTAACTAATGGATGTTCCCACAGTGCATTTCAGCCACCTGTCATGTCTCGAGAGAGACAGGTAAACACAGACAGAGACAGTGACAAGTCCTGCATCTGGCGACAGTTCTGAAGGAAGGAGCTGATAGTCTGAAGAAATAAGCTAATCAGAAGAGTGAATATGGATAAATAAGACCGAGAGGCTGTCGGCGTCTGTGTGTAATTGCAAAATTGCAGCGTTCGAGCCCCCGTGTTAATCGGGTTATGGCGGACGTAAGCATGATGATTCATCCCCTGGATGATACTCTATATATCGGCTAGATTGTAAAACCGATTAAGTCCAGCCTCACTCAAACGGCCTAAACATGGGGCTGCATCTTATCCATCCCAGATGGTTTCGCATTAACATTTGTGCAGACACGTAGCGTCGAGGCAAGGGATACAACCTTGATGGGATCAGCAAGGTCACGGTGAACAATTATGGGCTGCCTCATTACTTTGCTATGCGCTCTTTGGTTCCCATGGAAACCCTTATGAGGTGACAGATGAGTGGAGCTGGAGTTGGCCTCCCACGCGCCGTCACGTCGAGCGTTCCCCGAAGACTCCACTCGCTGATAATAGTACGCCCAGGGGCCGAGACGCATTGTTTAAAATAAAACAGATATTAGGAGTGGGATGTTCGAGTGAGATATTGCCGTATACAAATAGGTCATTTTGCCATAACTAGGACATAGTTACAGAATAACAACAAGACCTAGATATGATGTGTTTTTTTTTTTTGTTCTTGTTGCAAAGAAGCATTTATTTCACCTGTTGCAAGGTTATACATTAGAGCCAGATGTGACATAATCTGTGGGTAATTAAAGCAGCATTATTGTATTTTATTTATAGATGGTTTGGAGAATTTTTGAGGAATGTGAATTCATAGATCCATGTTGTTGTGGCTTTTATATGAATAACACCACATTTAGATTTTGTCTCGTATTGATTAAAAGTCATTGTGGAACAAGATATTTTTTCTTAATAATGCAGGATTTCAACCAACCAGTTTTCATCCAAGAAGACAGTTAGCAGCCCTTCCTTACAAGAAAATACCCAAGTATGACCATGTTTATTGGTTTACTGTGGTAATACCATGTTTTTGGATATTGTATTTGTTTGGACCATTGCTGTTTTTGTATTATTTATATACAATTATATTTTTTATTAATAGTTTGAATTAGCTTTAGTTTAGTTTAAGTTTTAGTTTTGTTTAATTTTTAATTTTAATTTTATTTTATTTCATATTTATTTTAATTAACAAAATCTTTTAATAGTTTTGGTTTTAGTTAACAATAATAACCATGATTTGTATCATCCTAATACCATGGTATTTTCTGATGAACCTTGAAGTGTAAATACTATGGCAGTACCATAGTACTTATAGTACTTAATATATACTTTAGGTAACACTTTATTTTAAGGTGTCTTTGTTACACACATTACATGTACTTACTGTTATAATAACAATTAATTATGCATAATTACACGCAAGTAACCGTAACCAAACCCTAATCCTAACCTTAACCATATAATAAGTACATGTAGTTAATTAATATTACTCGGTTCTTAAATGTATAATTACACTGTAACAAGGACACCTTAAAATTATATATAAAAATAAAAATTATAAAATACCATGGTACTACCATTGTAACTTTGTGTTTTTTTTTGCAAGTTAACCATGGTACATCAATATGATAAACATTCAGAAACATGGTATATCATGGTATCAACTATTAGTGTATCATGCTTACATGGAAATACCATGGTATTCTACGTAAATGGTGTACTTTTGGGTACCATCTAAATAACCTTTTAAGAAGGTACTGGGGCAGTACAATTGTACAGTGGTAATACCATGTCAAACTATGCTTACCGGGGTAAAGTTTTGCAAGGACAGAACAGTCTGGAGTCGGTCACCTGGGCCATTTCAATCTCTCCAGCTCTCATCTCTTTCCTTTAAGGCATTTTGGTTTTGAATGGCACCATTCATTACAATAATCCCAACAACACACAGTGAGAAATATTTCAGACAGAGCTGTCTGTGGGACCCTGGACTTCCATAAAACCTGTCCAGACAGCTGTGAAGAAACTGACACATGAAGAGAAGAGATGAAACGCCTCATGAATAAAGGTGAAGAGTGAGTTAGTTATTCAGCGGCGTTTGAGTGATGCCAAAGGCTACAGGAACAGGTTGAATGCAGCCAGGTTGAGGAGAAGCAGGGTCTCTAGAGACTGACTGATCTCTCCTCAAGCAAAACGCTGCGTGTCGATGCGGCAAGTGTGTGGCACAACGTGATGTGGCAAAACTAGAACGCTTCCATTATAATTAACCGAGCTGTTTACACCTGAAGCGCGTGACGCAATAAAGAAAAATTGAGAGTCATGATGGTCTATTAACCACCAACTAGCGACTAGCAATTATGTATGTAGGCCTATATACATCATGACTTTTTATACTAATGTCCACTGAGGTGATTTTCACTATTAACTATTTTTTCAATTTTACTATTTCACTATTTCAATATTAATTAAAATCGTGTGAAGTTGCATTTGTATGAAAGAAGAGAAAGTGAGTCCACAGTGTGTAAGTAGTAGCTGGTTAACCATATGCACAGTCTAATATACAGATTGAACGGTGAGATCTTTATGGAGATCTGTATATGAGATTGTTCATATGGGTAACATTTAGATTGTATCACTTTAGACGACCGATGTTTTTAAACCGGCACTTTAGATTAAGTCATATCAAGCATTTTTGTTTTCAGTGTGGACAAGCAAATTACTAAACATGATCAATTCACAACAAATTAACAATGCAGTTGATTAAAAAAGGAGAAATCTAATTTAGTTGCATCACACTGCTCTGCTCTATTGCAGTATAAAAGATATTAGAAAGGAAGCATTTTGGTATTCAGTGTTGGATGTTCACACAGGTTTCACACAGTATTACCATGGTCTTTGGACATGGCACCAAGGGAATGGGTTGGTTTTTGGAAGCTGAAATAATGCCTTCGGTTGGAATACAACCTAAGGTATGAATATGTGATGCATGAATATAGTCATTTAGTACCATAGTAATTTAAAATATACAATACACATGTGTATGGTTATTTTCTGAATTTGAGAATACCTATCATTTTTCCATTTATATAGGCCTACACCTTATCTTGAGGTAGCTAAAACATGAAAATATCATACATGTGCATATAACCCTTTGCATAAGACCTGCATATTGGCTGCTCTGAAAGGCCAGAAGGATTATCCGGCTTAGAACATTAATCAAACACCTCTGTGAGGTTTTGAACATCTTGGGTTATTATTTATTCATATGAGAACCAGGCCAGTCGATATTATAATAAAACGCATCTTCATGCAACTATCGTCAACCTTCCATGGGGACAGGGGGTTTCTGTTCATCTCGTCTCTGGCAATGGCTCCTTTCTGACCCGAAGCCAAGTGTTTTCTTTGAGATGGAATAGCTGGAATTGGACATTCAAAGCCTCAAGAAGGACCGTGATGCTGCCATTAGTCAAAAGGTGGCACTGTTTCACTGCTCACTTCAAGCCTATATTTCATCTCACAAAGATGCTTTTGAAAGTGTCTCGAGATAACACAAAATGAGACAGATCTCCGTTTGAAGGCATGACAAACAAAGGAATCTTGTACTAAGCATGACATTAGCTCGCCACTTTTAAATCACAGAGAGGAACAATAGATTGTTACACAATAAAGCCCAAAGTCTCACACTAAGTTAAATATACCAAATGACATAATTAGCACACTGATTAAACTCATTTATGGTGAGGGCTGATGGGCTGGGGTGGCTGAATCTTGATGCTCAGATAAGTGTTTCTATTTGGATGAAACCAGCTTGATCACAAACTCAAATGTAACTGAGCGCGTCATCTGAGTACATGAACCACAGATTTAAGCAGTTCGGGGATGTTATGGGCGGGTTAGAACTTGCATTGTTGTATAACATTTGCATATTACACAAACTATAGACCAATGCAACAAAGACCTGACAATCTGTTACACAACATCAGAAAACAACATCAGAGAAAACAGCAATCAAATGAGTCCTGTTTATTGTCTTAAAGACATTTTATAACCAGAACACCAGAACTGGTTTTACTTGCAGAATTAAATGAAAATCAAGACAAAACACAAAATGCAAGAGAGTTGCAAAACATTGTTTTTATAAAAACATGGGTCATAACCTTAAGTCGAGAACCTGAATATTGCAAGATGTGTGATCATACAGCATTCACAACCCAATTTACTTCTGTAATGTGACATATTATGAGTGAAACAAGATATGTAATGAGAAAATACTGCAGGGTGTGACTTGGAAATAGATTTGATTGTAAAATGTAGGCGTTCATATTAGATCCGAACCTGAATGTAAGTGTGCAATGTCATTCTTTGGAATCATACTGTATAGGCCATAAATGCGAAATTTCAATTTCATGTTGGCTTTAATGTGTTTAGATGGAACAAACCATAAACCTTTTTTATAAATAAACATGACTAATTCAACAAACACAAGCATTGCCTTCCAATCCCATTAGTGCACATCTTCCTGTTTTTGTCAAGGGCTTTATGCTTGGAAATGTCAGTTTTATTTTATTTCAGCGCTGTTAACATTGCCGTAGTCCTCGATGATAACAAATGTCCATCCCATAGGTGATCTAACCCTTTATCTAAAGTGCATTTCTGTAATATACACAAGCAAACAGTCACTTTTGTTTACTGTTTGCTCTCTCTCTCTCTCTCTCCGCTTCTGGATGCTGAAGCGTTACTCTGCTAAGCCGTGCAGAGTGCATTGTTTTATTGCTGGGGTCTGTCAATAGGGAGAGATTTGTTTTTAATAAAGCACCCAAACAAACTGTTGAACAGCTAACTTTGCTTCTGCATGGACCACGTCAAACAATGTGGCAAAACAAAGATATGTGGCCATGGTGACAAGCTGACAAGCAGGATGTAGTTCCATCCAAGAAAACATTCTCTGATTAAGATGGTTTCAGGATTGGACTACATGCCTTCCTAGAATACACCTGTATCTGCCAGTACAAATGTACAAAAGTTCAGAATGGAATACTAACTTTCCACTTGCTATGAACAGTCTACTGCTTTTTAAAGTACTGCAAAATTCAAGGGTGAGACTTGAATTTATCAACTGGAGATTGATTGGATTGTGAAATGTTGTAAAACTGGTACAAATTATCAGTGCACAATAAGACCATAAATGTGTACTAAGAATTAAATTGCCTATACATTTTGACTTTTTACACAGTTGTATGCTACACTGTTGTCATCTTATCATGTTGCACTGATGTCCAGTTATTTGAAAATTAAAACAGCATTTCGATTAAATTTTTCTTTGTCACACTGGAAACTGATGGTCAATTTGAGCACATTGAATTGTGGGATACAGCATGGGATGGCATGCAATGCTTTGCTGTATACAGGTGCATCTCAATAAATTAGAATGTCGTGAAAAAGTTCATTTTTTCTTGTAAGTTATTTCAAAAAGTGAAACTTTCATATATTTTAGATTCATTGCATGTAAAGTAAAACATTTCAAAAGTTTTTTTGTTTTAATTTTGATGATTAGAGCTTACAGCTCATGAAAGTCAAAAATCAGTATCTCAAAATATTAGAATATTTATATTTGAGTTTCAATTAATGACCATCCATATAGTATAAATTTCGGGTATCTCTTGTTCTTTGAAACCACAATAATGGAGAAGACTGCTGACTTGGCAATGATCCAGAAGACGAACATTGACGCCCACCACAAAGAGGGTAAGTCACAGAGGGTCATTACTGAAAGGTGTGGCTGTTTACAGAGTGCTGTATCAAAGCATATTAAATGCAAAGTTGACTGGAAGGAAGAATTTGGGTAGGAAAAGGTGCACAAGCAACAGGGATGACTGCAAGCTTGAGAATACAGTCAAGCAAAGCTGATTCAAACACTTGGGAGAGCTTCACAAGGAGTGGACTGAAGCTGGAGTCAGTGCATCAAGAGTCACCACGCTCAGACGTCTTCAGGAAAAGGGCTACCAAGCCACTTCTGAACCAGAGACAACATCAGAAGCGTCTTACCTGGGCTGTGGAGAAAAAGAACTGGACTGTTGCTCAGTGGTCCAAAGTCCTCTTTTCAGATGAAAGTAAATTTTGCATTTAATTTGGAAACAAGGTCCCAGAGTCTGGAGGAAGAGTGAAGAGGCACAGAATCCATGTTGCTTGAAGTCCAGTGTGAAGTTTCCACAGTCAGTGATGATTTGGGCTGCCATGTCATCTGCTGGTGTTGGTCCACTGTGTTTTCTGAAGTCCACAGTCAACGCAGCCATCTACCAGGAAATTTTAGAGCACGTCATGCTTCCTTCTGCTGACAAGCATTATGGAGATGCTGATTTCATTTTCCAGCAGGACTTGGCACCTGCCCACACTGCCAAAGGTACCAAAAGCGGGTTCAATGACCATGGTGTTACTGTGCTTGATTGGCCAGCAAACTCGCCTGACCTGAACCCCATAGAGAATCTATGGAGTATTGTCAAGAGGAAGATGAGAGACACCAGACCCAACAATGCAGATGACCTGAAGGCCGCTATCAAAGCAACCTGGGCTTCCATACCACCTCAGCAGTGCCAGAAACTGATCACCTCCATGCCACGCCGAATTGAGGCAATAATTAAAGCAAAAGGAGCCCCTACCAAGTATTGAGTACATATACAGTAAATTAACATACTTTCCAGAAGGCCAACAATTCACTAAAAATGTTTTTTTTTATTGGTCTTATGAAGTGTTCTAATTTGTTGAGATAGTGAATTGGTGGGTTTTTGTTAAATGTGAGCCTAAATCATCACAATTAAAAGAACCAAAGACTTAAACTACTTCAGTCTGTGTGCATTGAATTTATTTAATACACGAGTTTCACAATTTGAGTTGAATTACTGAAATAAATGAACTTTTCCACGACATTCTAATTTATTGAGATGCACCTGTATTGTGCATTTTTTACGTTTTCATGCATTTGCATACTACATACTGAAGAAATTGTAGTTTGTTTGTATGCTATTCTGCTACAGTGCCCTCCACTAATATTGGCACCCTTGGTAAATATGAGCAAAGGTGGCTGTGAAAATAAATCTGCATTTTTTTATCCTTTTTATCTTTCATTCAAAAAAATTACAAAATTCCAACCTATCATTGAAGTAAAACAATTGAAAGTGGGGGGAAAATCTCACTGTGAAATAAATTCTTTCTCTAGTTCATGTTGGACGCAATTATTGGCACCCAATTATTGCAACATCCTTTTCCCAAGATAACAGCTCTGAGTTTTCTCCTATAATGCCTGAAGAGTTTGGAGAACACCTGATAAGAGATCAGAAACAATTTTCTTCATCCAGAATCTCTCCAGATCCTTCAGATTCACAGCTCCATGACGGTGCTTCTTCTCTTCAGTTCACCTCACTCATTTTCTACAGGGTTCAGGTCAGAGGACAGAGACAGCAATGGCAAAAGATTAATTTTGTGCTCAGTGACCCATTTTTGTGTTTATTTTGATGTTTGATTTGGATTGTTGTCCTGGTGGAAGATCCAAACATGGCCCATTATAAGATTTCTAACAGAGGCAGTCAGGTTTTGATTTTTTATCTGTTTTATCTGATAGAATCCATGATGCCATGCATCTGAACAAGATGTTCAGGACCTCTGGCAGAAAAACAGGCCCACAGCATTAAAGATCCAGCAGTATATTTAACCGTGGACATGGGGCACTTTTTATCCCTGCTTGTACTAAACTCATCGGGTGGGTTTGCTGCCTAAAAGCTCTTTTTTAGTTTAATCTGACCATAGAAGCCAGTGCCATTTAAAGTTCCAGTCGTGTCTGATAACTGAATTTGCTGGAGATTGTTTTTGAATGAGTGAGGAGAATTTTCCTTGAAACTCTCCCGAACAACGTGGTGATGTAGGGGATGTTTGATATATACGTATATATTTTTTAGGTTTCTGACCCCAAGACTCAACTAATCTCTACAATTCTCCAGCTGTGATCCTTGGAGAGTCTTTGGCCACTCAAACTCTCCTTCTCACCGTGCATTAGGACGATATAGACACATGTCCTCTTCCAGGCAGATTTTTAACATCTTTAGTTGATTTGAACCTCTTAATTATTACCCTGATGGTGGAAATGGGGATTTTCAAAGCTTTAGCTCTTTTCTTACAGCCACTTTCTATTTTTTGTGTTCCTCATATTTATAATCCTGTGGAACAGGAAGTCATGGCTGGACAATTTCATGCTCCTAGTCACCCCGGTGTGCTAAAAAAAAAATGTAAATATGAATGGGAATATACTTCAGAGATATTTTACTCATAAGAATTTCTAGGGGTGCCAATAATTGTGGCCAACATTCATTGGAAAAAAACATTTATTTCATCATGAGATTTTCTCCCCACTTTCAATTGTTTTATATGAATTTGCAGTCTACTTTTAAGACTCATTTAATTTGTGTTTACCCACTCCCAGCTGCATCATAGCATGTCAATACCCAGTTTTGTTGACCATAATTTGATTATAGCTACAAGGTACGCGTTAATCCCGGAGCAGCTTGATTTTGATACACACCAGCTGAACCAACAGCAAACATCTCCTCGCTGATCAAAGACAACTTTCTGCGTCAGCAGCCCATCCAAAATTGAATTTTATTCTGTAAACATTTGAGCAACTTTTCATAATCAAATAATTCCTACGTGCAGGGAACATTGCAGAACAGATTCAAAGAGTGTTTCCCCTCTTTTTAATGCACTTGAAATTACTGAGGCACATTCAGCAATGGATGCAATTTTACTCTCATTAAAAAGCCAGTGAAATAAAATGCCTGGGTGATGTGGGGAGCCCAAGCTGTTTATTCATGTTTAATGGTAAGTGACAGAGTAATAAGGGGTTGCACGAGGCCTCCCCATTTCTCTTTGCATTTAGATCAGACACCGCAAACTTGATATGTTGAGGCCGTCAGCCGGATCTAAACAACCCAGTCGTTTGTTCTCGCGCTCTTTTTTCCCCTCCACGCTCGCCTTCGGTTTTCCCCTCGGGTGGCTTTTCGACGTGGGCAGAAATGTAATGCGATGCAAGGTGTGCCAACTGGAGCACGACCACTCATCCCCCACCCAACATACCCACACACATCCATCCTCAAGCACACCATGTCCCCTCCGTGAAACCCCTGTCAGGTGTGTTTTCCTCCCGTCAAGTGCAGCGGTATCAGCGTGAGCCGAGTAAAGAACGACAGGAAGCACCTAATCAGACAAACGCCACCGTGCTGTGAGAAATAAGGCTGCCATCCAACCACTAAGCTTCTCTCTAATTAGATAACTGAATATTTCATGGCTGAGAAGGATGGGAGTTTTTAACAACCAGCTCACCCACTGTATAGACACAAACTCACGGCTAACGGCTGGCACACAATTAATAACATTAGCAAGAGCATTGATGAATAATGCTTACAAGTGCTAGTTTACCTCTGTGGTTATCCAAGAATGCTTAGGATGTGATAGGAAGGAAATTAGCGAAATTAGAAGTTTTGGCTGAGGTATTTTGATATGTATCTTAATGCACTGTGGGAATCTAAAGGAAGCAGTCAGATTCGGTAAGCTAACAGCGTGATCCAGTGATGACATATTTTTGAAGGCCAGCTCAGACGTTGGCATCGCTTTAGTTCCATTGACAAAAAAAAACAGAAAACAAATAGAGTTTTCCATTGGCTTTTGGATTATGGCAGAAAATAACCTCTGTGACCTACAAAAGTTTGTGATTCTTACACATTTTTTTCATTGTTGTAAATTTTACAAATGAACACAATTTTAATATATTCTTTTAATATATTCCTAAATACAATTTCCAGAAGTAAAAAGCTAAATGTGGGTTATGTATAACTTCAACAACACTACTATTTAAATCTTTAAGTCTTTATAAAAAAAAAATAAAAAAAAAATCTAAAAGGTTGAGTTAGAATAGTTTGCAAAGCACGATTATACACCTAATAAGGCTGTAAAAGTGCGCTAGTGAGTCGATGACTTTACCTGTTCGGCATAATGTTGTTTGTCAACATCTGTAGTCCCATTTATCCATGTATAAGCAACTGCCTTTTTTCAAGACAAGTAAAAGCTTTAAAACAAAATCACAAGTGCTTACTACTGATGTATTTTATGTCGTAGAATAAAATGTGTGAGTAAAATATCTTTGCGTCAACCACAGACCTTAATTGAGGTATTGACTTTGGGTGCTAAAATGCTAACTCATTTCCTGGTTTTGGCCTACAAAAATACATCATCCCTGCAGCACAAAAATCTCAGACACAAAAATTCTGATGCATTTAAGAGAAAATATTACTTACTCACCCTCGTGTGATTTTATGTCAAGTTTACTTTAGCCTACAGCATGTCCACAGCTATCAAACTCCAAAAAAAAGAACCAAAGAAACGCCAGAGAATAAAAGCAGTGTAATATACTTAATTTAATCAAAACCCAAATGTATTTTAGCTTGGGTCTGTATAATAGCATACTGCTTAAACTTGGCTAAATAAACATTTAACAGATATACGATGTATAGTCTTTCTTGTCCAGGAAAACAGAGAAGAAAATTGGACCCATTTGCATTCAATCTTCATGTTTCAACAGGAAATACTTAAACAGGCTCTGAAAATTACAGGTGCACTGTATACTATGTTTTTTAATTATTATTATTTAAGTTGATATAGTCACTTGACATTGATTGGGCTGCACGAAAATCCTTTAAATTCTGTATTGCGGAAAAATAATGTAGCATATTGGTCTGGAACAAAATTAGAGTCAAAAATATCATTTTTAGGTGAACAGTTTCTTTAAGAGAACTCTCGCATTGACTAGACAGTGACACTGCTGTATATTTTACCTTAACTCTCCATACGCTGTTCCCCTCTCCATTCTAACACACACACCACACACTTTGAGTGTTTTTGATGGCCTGTGCGATAAAATAGAGAAATGAGGTCTATGGTATTCATGGACACAGCTGGCCCAGATCTGCCAGTAGTTCTCAGCAGAGCCGCCCTGAACTGAACAGCTCTCTCAGCCTCAGAGTTGACCTGGCATAGGCGAGTCAAATTACTAACTACCCATTGGCCAAAAACGGGTTAGAACTACTGCCAGTATGCAACGTCAAATCAACAAAGCTTTCATCTAATTTATATTCAAACCGCATTATGCAGTATATCGCAATCATATTTCAGTTAGGGCTGCCAACTGACCTGTATACATGCTAATAGAATTGCTTCAAGGACGCTAACAGCTAGATAACTTTTCTGTGGAGTTTTCGCCCATCATAATGTTTTTTTAATGCTGATATATAAACACAATCAGTCCACTTTCAGCATTTCATTGGGGCGTATTTTTCACTGGATCTGTTGCTCTGTTAATTAAAATATCTGTAATACAAAACACTTGAAGTTGAACTGCAAGTCTATTCATCTTGAAATGTATGTGTACAGTCATTCTCTAGTGTTTTAATGTGGCTAGGTTGAAGCTGAATTGATATGTGTGTAATAGTGCGTGACACTTTAGTTTGGCATTAAAATTCATTTATTTTTACAACAGATCCAATGAAGTCATATGTCAATGAGCCAAAAGTAAACTGATTGTATCTCAACTGATTGTCTTCTTTTTTTGTATGTAGCATTTAGTTTTTTTTGTTTATAATGTCATCAGTAGTCATGGTCATGGGTTACTTCAAATATTTTTTTAAAAAGAAAGACAATATGTTGGCAACCCTATTTTCAGTGTTAGTGATTTAGTGAGTTAGCGAGTGAATGTTTATCACCTATTACTGTTTAATGTAACAGTAGATAAAAAGGAAATATTAAATAACTTAAAGGAATTTTGAAACCAGCTCCTCATCTGTGACATGCTGTTGATTACTATAGACAATAGTTTCCAGTATTGCAGTTACAGTGGAAGTCTATGGGCAAGACATTGCAGAGCGTTTAAAAACAAAAATGTGGAACTTGTATTTTTGTTAAAGTGTTTACATTATTTGTTTCATACAGAAATGTGTGTTTTGAGCTGTAAAGATGGCTTAATTGCCCTTTTAGCAGTACATTTTTAACGCATTTGCCGACAGAATACTTGTCGGTGGATTTCTCTTTTCGATATTGCTCTCAAAGATGGTGTCCATAGAGCTAAACTTGAAATAGCGTTCATTTAATATAATTAATATTAGGCTGGGTGGTTTGTGGCCCTTAATAAGCCGAGGTCTTGAGCTGATTAAATCCTCAAACCACCGTCTTACCTCTTCTTGGCTACATGAGGGTTTTATCACACTTTAATGAAGTGTCAATGCACATTTAACACATTATAATAAACCCAAGGAACATAAGTAATGAGGAAGCAAGGAACGGCTTTGAAGACCAGGGCCCGTATTCTTAAAGATTCTAAGAATCCTTTTAGAGAGCTCCTAATTTAGCTTAAAAATTTCTAACTAGGAGTCTTAACTTAAAAGTGATTCAGGACCAATCTGAGAGCAACTCTGAGCAAGGAAAAGACAAAAACATTTATCTTAGTGAGGAGGCGGGGCTGACCCCGTTGCTAGCTATGACACAGTCTTTTGAAGACTGTGATTGGTTGGTTGTCCAAGAAGGAAGTAAGAGCGCTTTTAAGAGTAGGGTTTATTATAAGCCTTCACTTTGAAATTACAGGTGTATTTTTTTCCTGTTTTACAATACTCTCTCTCTCTCTCACACACACACATTATATATGTATTATTTATTTTTTATTTACCATGCTGTCATACTTAACGTATTTTATAGGAAATGAACAGCGACACAATAAGGTTCTGAAAGTGCTGTAACAGACCCAAATCATCACTGCTGCATAGTTGCATTTTTCCAGTTGCCAAATATGTTAATGTAGTTAATGTAGTGATTACGTCCATTTCTGGTGCTATGGCATTTCTGCACGGTGTCAGAGATGTTAGTGTGTCTCTAATAAGCTCAGTCACAAACATGATCCCTGCATGATCTAATGTGTAGCGTCTTATTAACTCAGTCATGCATTGTGTGCAACACATTTCTTCTCCCTCTTCATGTTTCATCCATTTTCTCCACTGCTAAAGAAACTCTTAAGCCTCTTAAAAGTCCTCGTCCGTACTCCTAACAATTTTGGACCTTAAGACCTCTTTTAAGGGTTAAGATGCTTTCTGAATTACTTTTTTCTTTACTAGGATCTTTTCTTTAATTTTAAGAGGAAACACCCACATTTCTAAGAATTTTCTTAGAATTTTGTTACTAGGAGCAACTCTTAGCACTAAGATTTTTCATGAATACGGGCCCAGATTTTACTGAAGCCCTCTGAAATGATTGTTCACTAATATCATATTCTTCCTTTTGGATACAAAGAAAAACTCAAAACGCTCAGCCTTAATACATCAGACCTGGTGTGAGGGCAGACTGCCACTGAGGATCTGGGTGAGTTTATGAGTCATCATTAAGGTGCTTTTACACCAAGTATGATAACGGTAGTGCCTATCCACACCAACGGACCATAGCGTTCTGTTTCTTAAACGTGCACTGCAGATCTGCTTTAAATGCTCAAGCTCACAGGGAATCTGAGTGGCTATCTACTGTCCTGTTCAAGAGCTGACAAAATGGTCAAAAATAGGATTCCAATGGACCCTTAAAAAATTAGATTTACAATGTTAATAACTGTGGAAATGTGTCATCACAGTCTGTGAAAAGTGTCCATGATGTCACTCCTCTGTGAGGAAAAACTTTATAATTACCATCCATGAATGGCCATTCACTCCAAGTTATAATAACTGTTTCAGTTCTATGAGAATAGGGAAGTCCCCATCTATAACGATAACAACAGTGAGAAGCTTTATTTGAAATCACTTTCAAAACAATTTTTTCAGGCTAAAGACCAATACACTGATTGCCAATCAGAATCTACCAAACTTTAACGCGGCAGATAACATACTGTAACTATAGCATGTTCTTTTAACAATTGGTACAGTATCATCCAATAGTGTGGACTACTAGGATGACCAGACAGTCCTGGTTTTTGGTCCCCGGAAATGTCCCTGTTGTACGGCACATTTAAAACAGCCCACAGATATGCTGCAAAAATCCAACCATCATAACCTGCTAGTTACCAGAGCAATTGTGTAGTAATTGGGCAAATTCCAAACAGAAGTGAGCATCTTTATGCCCTACTCACTCCAAAGGGCAGAGCTTTTGAAGTGCAGACTTCGGAGGGAGCAGGGCATTTAATGAAGCTGTTTGGAATGCACTTGGCAAAGGGAGCAATGAAAGACAATGTAATTTCCTCATTATCTTCACTGGGAATATTACCATGACAACCCAGCAACAACAGAAATATCCTATCTTATTTTAATGTGTAGCAAATAAATATACATTTATAATTAAGTTTTTTAAAATATGCTTTATATGTGTGTGTTCCCTCTCTGCTCTTAACATTATAAAACTTGCCATCTTTTCTTTAAACCCTGCAGTTATAGTGACATAATGTATATACAGTTTCTTACTTATTAAACTCATTTAAATTATATGAAATGTATTACGAAAATGTGTGTAATATATCACAACAAAACAACTTGAATTATTCTGTTGATACATTAACTCGAACTCTCCCGCCATCTAGGTTTAAAATGAATTGCATGAACACTCCACCCTTAGTCACATGATCATAAACGACAAAATTACTTCCTTGAACTGACCATCATGTACCGTTCACTAACAGACTTGTGGAATAGCACTTCGTGAAGCGATTCAGGTGTAAAACTGTAACTTGAATGCAATATAAGTCGCTTTGGATAAAAGCGTCTGCTAAATGCATAAATGTAAATGTAAATGTTCAGTTTCGTTTGTAACCATCCTGAAGTGGTTTTAATTAACTGAGGGCGCAAACAGAAGGAGAGCAGAGCATTATCATGAATCATCAAAAAGATAACGTTATCGGCTACAAGGTAGTTACATACTAAACTGTTAATGTTACATTAAAGAAATACTGTTTGTATAGGGTCTGAACAGAGTGTGGGATAATTTTGCACACAATTTAAAGGTGTAGTAGGACATCTTCGAAAATGCTAACTTTAGCCTGATAGCACTGAAAGCGTACGTCTCACCCTCCCTGTAAATCGCCGACCAAAGCCACACCTCCTGAACGCATGAACGTGCACAGACCAGACGACCAGAGACAACATTATTACAATAAATCATGTGTCATTCACCGGTGAGAAAACTTTATAGTACAGTTAATAACAGTACTACAATACCAGGGAAGAAGATCAGGTTGTTGATGTTTGCCTGCCATTCTCGCTCTGTCTGCATAGTATACGTGATTGCGCTGATGACATATCCTGTCTACGCGAACAGGGTGTGCAGAGGTATGCAAATACATATGTTGACAGGCAGGTAGGAAAGCCTCTCATAATGTTCGAACCGAACATTTTGATTATATTTACATTTACATTTATGCATTTAGCAGACGCTTTTATCCAAAGCGACTTACAGTGCATTCAGGTTATACATTTTAGATTGATTAGATGAACATTTCTTGGTCCTAAGCCTTCCACAGGATATATAAATACATATAAATACATTTTGATCATTTAGCTTAATGATTGCTATCAGGATGTGAAGAGAAATTCAACCAACATAACAAAAAATGTTTCTGAAGGCAATCACCTATTGCACCTTTAAAACTTTCTCAAAAGTTCCACCGTCACAACACAGTAATTTCCACACACAAACACACACACACATCTTGCTTAACATATGTTTTCTCTCGCAAAACCTGTTGAGTTTGGACAAACACTTCCTGTTTACTTTATAGCTTGCAGTAGTCCAAACAGCTCTGTACATTCACAATGGAGAAGTTCATAGTTTTATTTTGAACTTGGACTCAAGTATAAAGAAATATGGTTCAAGGCAACATTTTCGGATATTCTGAAATGTTTAAAGTGGCTTAATGTAGTAAAACAGTGACAACACCCATCCAAGTGAACACTTGCACAGCAGTGCACAGTGAACAAAACACACACTGTGAACACACACCCGGAGCAGTGGGCAGCCTTTTTATTTTTGCTGCGGCACCTGGGGGGCAGTTGGGTGCCATGCTCAAGGGTCTCATCTCAGTCGTGGTATTGAAGGTGGAAGAGAGCGCTGCTGGTATACAATCCCTGCTGGTACCGAGACTCGAACCCTCAATCTTTGGGTTACAAGTCCAACTCTCTAACCATTAGGCACTTCCCCATTAAGCAATATTAAGCATTTTCTATATAGGCCTAACAGTTTGTTTGTTTTTTGTGGGGAGAAAATGCTTAATGTAAGCTTTGTGCATTGCATTCATATTCTGGGGTGATCTGCTTGCTTGTACAGTATATAATTTTTAATAATATACCAGATTTGCTATTTTTGTATCACTGTCTTCCTCCATTTAGCCATGTAAAGGCTTTATAATGATTTTATATGGTGGAGAAAACGCTTGCCCGTAAAATGGCCATTGCATTCATATTCTGGGCTCACTTACACAGTGTATGTTTTTAATAATCTGTATACCAGATCTGGTCTATTTATATTAATGTCTTCGTCCATTAAGCCACATTAAGCGTTTACTTTATAATGGTTTTCTATGGTGGCTGACACAGGACAAAAATGTCATCATCTGAGACAGCAGAGAGTAGCCAGTCAAGCAATGAAGGTTCTTTAAGGAATTGTTTTAAACTTAATTATTCAGTAAACCAATATGTTATTGCGAATATTATTGTTACTTGCTCATCATTGTGTCAATGTTTTATTCACAAGAACAGCATAGCGATGAACACGCTCTGTAGAGCAGTTTGTCCATTTAGGGCTACTGTAGAAACATGGCAGCGCAAAATAGTGACTAGTAGACTAGAATAGTATGTAGATAGAAATTGCTCATTCTGAGGTAATAAAAACATAATGGTTCATTTTGTAAGGTCTTTATACACCTCTGAAAACATATTTGTGTATATTATATTGCATTTCTGTCAATAGATCCTCCTAAATATTACACACTGCCCCTTTAAGTTTTCACCACTAAACTAGTAAATTCCAGAAATCTGGTCACTTTAGTGTGGACAGCATATACATTTTTGGTTGATCTATTCCTTTAAGTCATAGTTTATAGTTTATAGTTACATGAATCTTGTGCACATATAGATTTGCAGTATGATATTATGAGTTCTTATTTAACTGTCTGAAGTCAACCAAAAGTTTACTGTAAATTATAATAAGTGGATTAATCTAGAGAACTTCAAGTGAGAATGTCCTCCAAAGCAATTTCATTGTCTCTAAGGGTTTTTTATGAACATATCCATATCCTTTTCCTGTCAAAACACCTGTCAGAATACTATTGGCGGATGAGTGCATCTGTTGGCTTGAATTTAATATTCCATATTCAAACATTAATGTCTTCCCTTCTCGTTCAAATAGAAAGTTACGAAGTATCTATTTACATAGAATTTGTTGTAACAATGAGGAAGTCTTTACAGTCATTTTTTTTATCAATTTAATGCAGCCTTGCTGAATTACAGTATTAATTTCTTTATAAAAATGAAAACTCTAAACTTTAGAAAGGTATTATAGTATGTTCAGTATACATTTTAATCCTTATGTGCTAAGATTGATTAGAAGCATTTCCATTGTGTTGTATGGAATAGAGCAGCATGAACATTGTGCTAAACATCTGCCTTTGTGTTCCACAGAAAAAAGTAAGTCATAGACATTTGAAATGATGAATGGGTGAGTAAATGCCAATTTCTAATTTAAGGTAAACTATTTCTATATCTATATCTGTAAATATGCAAAGTGACTAATAATACCGGTAAGATAAAAACGATCACTGTGTGTGTTTCCCTGGAATTGAATGTGTAACCTTGGTTCTGCAACCACCACATAAGCTCTAAAAAATACAAATAAAAAAATATATTTTGCATGAGCAGCACTATAAGAAAGTAGTGCTTTAATTAAGAGCTTCGTTTGAATATTACGTTCTTATGACCAAAGGATGATACAGGAAGTGACTGCGTAACGCAGAGCAGAGATAAAAATGGATCTTGCACGTAGAGCCGCAACTAATGAAAAACTTTAAATCTGCATTTAGTCAGCAACTATTGAAATTACCAGGATTAAGAGTTTGTCCACCAGGACCGGGCCAGAGCTTGTTGCTAGGTTACTAGATCCTTCAGAGAAATCGACGAGTCTTGGCCCTTCTTCACTGCACTAACCTGATGGGACCAAGCCGACCGATTTTCACACCAATGATTTCTGGCCCCTGTAAATGAGAACATGACTTCTATTTCTTCGCTGATGGAGAGCTGCCATCGCTTTCGGAGGGAGAGGGAGGGAGGCTGAGGAGCTCGGCCATGCCGTGAGAGCCGGGGAGACACTAACCAAGAGATCAGACCATGGAGACACTCGAGGATTATCTACAGTATGCTGAAGAAATCCTGAAATCCCCCTCAATCCGCTTTGAAACAGCAGAAGCCCAGAATCAAACCAAAACACAGGCGCTAACTAGCTACACGGTGTGCGTGAGTGCGCGTGCATAAAGGTTGCATTAGGAATGATAACGAGGTGTTGTGTGAAAAAGTTTAGTCAGAGGTGCTAGTGTAAGGACATTAATAACCCTTTGAGGGAGATTCACACCAAAAATCAGTCGCAGAGAATGCTCATTTGAAGGAACCACAAAGGAGTCGCTTTACAGTGCAAAAGATGTTTTATTCAAAAGTATCACGGTGTACTTTTATTAGGCATAATTTTTCATACAGATCTGAGATTTTTGGCAGCCACGTTGGAAGCGGCCACCAAAAGGAAGCATTCATATGAGAACTGATTGTGTGAATAATCTTTTGTAAGTACTGAAGTGATGCATACGCAAGAAGCACTCACAGTAATATATTTTATTAATGAAAAACATTTGCATCTCATTTCACCAGATCATGGCTTAGTAGCTGTATGGCTCTCCCGGAATGAAAATGCATATTCATTATTACCTCCTCATTAATATTGATAAAGGCACACAGTACATTTCACTTTCATGTTCAGCAATGATAGTAAGTGCACAATAGAAGGAAAATGACTTTGATATGGCAGTACACTTTGAACATTACATCTCCAACATACAGACGTCTGCAGCAGAAATATATTTACATTACAGTATCAGTGTTGTGATTTGGACACAGTGTCAGATATTGTATTTTTCCCCTGTACACTGAATTTTATTAATGGTAAATCAATGAAAAGAGGTTACAGCATCGCATACGTTCTTCTAAGAAAACCCAATTTAAAGAGAAAACACGATCCAGACCACACAGCAAATATAAAATATTGAATCTCAAAACATTTGTTTGGTTTTCAGTGTTTGGTGAAAGAAACTAAAACAAGCTCAGAAAACGTGAAATGTATGTGTGCGCTAGGCTCGGAATAGAATTAAGCACAGACTTCATTTATGCCTTAAAGCCCAGCTGTCATTTTTTTTCCATTTAGAATTAAAACATATTGCATTGAAACAAATCAAGTTAAAAGCGTATTACAATCACAAAAAGCCCTGGCTAAATCCATTCCATTTTCTAACTTATTATTGTTTCCTCTCAATGCAGGAGGATCGACTAAGAACAATTTGCACAGATTCGGCACCTTTGTCCTCGGCAGCATGCCATAGGAGTTCAGGCTTGCGTGGCACCTGGATAAGGGGGCTTTTTGTCATGCTTGTGTAAGAACGTGATACATAACTCTTTATCGGCAGCGCCTGCCTGCTAATCTTATCCCGGCTTTAAAGCTGCTGCACAAGTTGTTCTAATGAGGCTCCCCAGGCCGGAAGAATCCGTCGGACGAAGACGTGCCCAGCATCCCAAGCACACATACACACACATTCAGATGGGGGTAGGGGTCCTGACTTAACCCTGGCCTCCAACATATACGTCACGCTGAGTAGATGTGGGCCGATGCTTTGGCTCTACGATGGTATTCTCCTTCCCGTAATGGGGGGATTGTGCAATATTTTGCTCTCTCTTTCTCTGTGTGCATCTGACTCCTCTGAAGTGTCATTAACCTTGAGGCGTGATGCACAGTATGCATACCAAATTCATCCTTCCCTGAGACGTGGCGAGAGAAAGAGGGGCTCATAAACCTGATTACGAAAAATAAACAAGCTTCTCACCACACATCTGCGGCTAACTGTCTATGTTCCCCTCGTGCAAAGATGCGCTCTGTTCCAGAACCAAGTGAGCTGCCTATTGAGGAGGCATTTTGAGGGATCAAAGGCGTGAAGGCTGTTCCAAAAGGTAGGCAAGTTAATTTTGTTGCCTTCTAAGATGCCTCGTTTTTGGCCCAATTGTAAAGCAGCACCACATGTATCCTTTGCCAATTTCAGAGAAAAGATTTGAGAAGGCCGATCCCAGAATGCACGGCAAGACTATATATATATACAGTATATATATATATATATATACAGTATATATATATATATACAGTATATATATATATATATACAGTATATATATATATATACAGTATATATATATATATATATATATATATATATATATATATATATATATATATACAGTATATATATATATATATATATATATATATATATATATATATATATATATATATATACCACACATACACAAATTCATATTGACAATATATATTTGTAATAGTATTAGAATCAAATTATATATGTGTATATATAATTGTATTATATATAATTATATGTATTATATATAATATTTTATCATTTTAATTACATTAATATGTATGCTAAATAAAATATATAAAAAAATTATACAATTTTTTTAATTTTATATAAAAATTGATTTTAAAATGTTATTATATATACACACATATACAATTTATAATTGTTCATAATATAGGCTTATATAATAAATATTATTTTATAATAATATATTTTTAAAATATATATTATATTTAATAAAAAATAATATTTAATATTTTACAAAATATTTTCTAATGTATATAAATTATGTAATTAAATTTATTAATTATTTAATTCATTATTAAATTGATTTAGCCACGGACCGTTGGCTAAATGTCTAATGCATATGGCACACTTATCTGGAAACACTTCAGGAGTGTCGAAGTCGTCGTCGGATTGGTTGAATTATACAGGATTTCTGGGAGACGTGTGTGTCGCATTCTTTTACGTTCCGCCTGGAAACAAAGATGCCGTTGCGCCAAACCTCCTCACGAAAGACGAAAGCTGTCGTGTTTAAAGCTGACGACGAGCGCTTATCAGGGTCAACTAAACGCTGAATTTTCAAAAGTATGTGAAATATTTAAAGTTCACGGCATAGAATCTTTAAAATACGTCCAAGAGTATTACACACCGGTCTGTTATTGTGGTGACATTTCCATGCCCCGAAACGTGACGCTGAACGAAACGAACTGTGATTGGTTGTTTGACATGTCAGTCAAACGGCATCATGGGCGGGCCTTGGCCAATGAAAGCTGCCATCTATTCCAGACCTTCAGCCGTCAGTCTAAAGGTCTGGCTACGTGAGACTATCCCCCGGTTTCACAGACAAGGCTTAAAAGGGTCCTATTATGCTCTTTTACAAAGTCTTGATTTTGTTTTGGGGGTGTACTAGAACATGCTCTCATGCTTGGTGGTTCGAAAATCACATTATTTTTCACATAATTTACATTATTACAATAACTTTCTCCCTAGCCTCACACAAATGGCTCGATTAGTTCCGGGTTTGATGAAGGCCCGCCTTCTGAAAAACAAAATGTGTTGTGATTGGTTAGCTGTCTCAGTGCGTTGTGATTAGCTAACAGCTTAGGCGGTGTTTTAGACGGCAAATTAATTCTCTGCCAGCAGGAGGCGCTGTTGGAGCGGAGAGAGCGAGGTTTCCTCCAGAGCTCCTCTCACAAATGCTGCTTTATCAGACATTATATGCAAGATGAAATGAAAATGACATCCAAAATGTTCTGAAAACTGTTGGTTTCCATCAGAAATACAGTGATATAAAAACACCCGCACTGGGTTTCGATTTTGAAACGTGTAGTGCTCAACCAAGCGTTCTCTCCACCCGCCAACCATTCGAATTTCTGTAGGTGGGATTTACAATTTGTGATGTCACAAATACAGGAAAACAACTTTGTAGTCCAAACGAGCCATTCGTTGTAGTTCTTGAAAAGGGATTTTTTAAAAACAAAATATCTCCCTTTGGAGTGGACTTGTAACTTTGTAGATCGTTTTATGCCCAAACATACACACTACACACTGACTAAAATTCAAAGAAGTGAAAAAGCATAATAGGACCCCTTTAAGACTAGTCCCAGACTAAAATGTAAATCTGAGCTGTTTCAACTGAAATAAACTTGCACTGACTGATCTTAAAACATATCAGTGCCTTTGTTTTGTCTCAAGATGCACACCAGTAATGTTTTTTCTAAGGCATGTTAATAAAAATTACTTAAATGTCCTAATTGAACTATGGCCTAATCCTGGCTTAGTCTAAGCCCTGTCTGTGAAACCGGGCCTATATGTAGATAGACAGATAGATAAATTTCCTCAATATAGTTTTTTTTCTTATTCATTTTATTAAAAAAAAATTATGATTTGTTCCAAATCAGTTATTCACGAGGTTCCATGATTGTTGGGATGCTGTCTTAAGCTTATTTAAAAAAAATAATAAACAATTATTGCTGGTGGTCACAAAACACTTGCTTGAATGGCATCCATTTCTACTCAGCTAGTGGAGTAAACCTATTTCAAGCTGTTGCTGCCAATCTAAGCAGTAGACAGCGAGGCATCTCACTAGGTTGTGGAACAGACATGAGCACACGCACACACATTTTGAATCAACAAAAGTGCCATTAGCTCGGCTGAAGAGGAGGAAGCTGCCTGATGAAGAGCACAAGGTGAGCGGAAAAGGGCCTCGCACAATAAACGTGGACTGCGTTCGTCTTCATGTTCCGTCATACCTGTTAGGTTATATCTGTATTATTTAGAGCACTGGGAACAGTGCGTACTACCCAGTCTTGCTTTCCCTTCACACCCCTCCTGACAGCACGCTGGAGCTCACTGCCTGCGCGATTCACTCAAATGAATAATGCAACTTTGTGCCTGGAACAAAGTGAGGAGCTTACAGCGGCATAGCGCCTGCCACGGCTGCTGATTCAGGCGGAGGAAGATAATGCCAAAGACAGCCAGAGAGAGGGAGCAAGGAAGAACGCTAAGCTGCTTCATCAAATCTCCCAAATGAGACGAAACACACAAAAGCTGCTGAAAGGGTGTGCGAGTCAATCTACACAAAAGAAAAACATAAGGCTCGCGGTTCCGTCTGTATGTGGAAGCCAGCGGAGGAGACAAAAGTTCCTAGCCAAATGAGAGAAATAGCTCTTTATCGAAACGAAACGATATAAATGGAATCATTATGCACGATGGTTGCACACATGCTCTGTAAAGAGCAAATGCGACGCGCTAATGAAAAAGACAACAAACAGATCAATAGGGCGTACCTCATTGTGCAAAGAGCAAGAGGCATTGTGGGAATGAGAAGATGGATTATAATACAGATACTTTCCATTGTCCGCACCGCGAGCTGTCGAGAGAAAGGCACATTAATTAAGACAAATGAATGATTGTTTGTCTCCCGCAACCTCGAATTAAATGGGTCTGGGGAAACTCGGCAGCCGTCTCACATTCCGGCATGAAGTGAAAGGACTATTCTCACTGCAATCAGTGTTCATCTAAGCTCCCTCCTCCCGTCTGATGGGGAGGGGGAAAGATAGACAGAATTTCGGGGAGGTGTAATTGATTAACTCATGGAAAGCTGATTAAGATGAACTATCGGCGTGAAACCAAGAACGGTTATTTTGCTGGCGAAAACTTTATTCCGAACTTGCCCAATGCATTTAAAAGCAATTAGAATGACTTTTTCCCAATCTACCGTTCAAAAGTTTGGGTTTGAGGTTTCTCCTGCTAACCAATGCTGCATTTAGGCTATTTGATAAAAAATACAGTAAAAACAGTAATACTGTAAAATATGATTACAATTTTAAAAATAACTGTTTTCTACTTTAATAGATAATATGCAATTAATTCCTGTGATGCAGCATCACTACTGTGTCATCAGTGTCACATGATCCGTTAGAAAGCATTTGCTGCTCAAGAAACATTTATTATTACTGTCAATGTTGAAAACAGTTGTGCTGCTTAATATTTTTCTTGAAACCATCATACTTTTTTTCAGGATTCTTTAATGAATGTAAATCTCAATAGAACTGCATTTATTTGAAATAGAAATCTTTGTTACATTATAAATGTCTTTACTGACCCTTTTGATCAATTTAAAATTAGAATAAGGATTTTCCTTTCACAGCCATTTTACTTCCATACTATGGTGCATTTCAGAGTGAAACAGGATTTTTCATTAGAAAGAAAATGTAGGACGGGACTTGATTTTTCAAACAGGGTTTGATTGGATCACGAAAAGTGGTTGTTACATATCAGAACGGAGTCATGCATTTGTAGAGGAGAGCTGAAAAATAAAATAAGACTAGTAACATCAACTGGGAACATAAATTGTGGAAAATTATTGTATTTCAGTAAAACATTATGAAGAACATTTGTTCTATCTTGAATAAAAAGCAACATTTACACCAGGAGTATGTGATAAAGTAAGAAGCATCAATTTAGATTTCACGTTGGCTTCGATAAACAGTGGTTGGCACAGTTTATTGCAGTAATGATTGCAATAGCAACTATGGTATTTTGGTGGAAACTATGGTTACCATGGTGAATTTTCATTAGGGATAGCTTGTCTCATTATAATGTTGATACAGTCTCTCTTAAAACTGCTCTCGAATCACATCTTTCATTTCTGATGGCTGAGTTCCGCATCAGTTTGTTTGCATCAACTCACTATCCTCAATATATTCCAAACTATTTAAAACAGCCTGTTTCCAAACAACAATTTGCACAAATGAGCCGCATTGCAGACATTGATGGTAGTTTCGACAGGAGAAGGAATTCAAATTGATTCTTCATTCCCACAACCCTGTTCATTTTAAAGTACGAAGCGTTTTCGAGAGGATATGTGATCTTCTGCACCAAATGAATTATATACTTGACTTCTATTTGAAGCTGCTCTGGAAGGTCTGACAACATTCAAAAAGCCGACGGCGATCTGAAAAACGAATGTTTAAAGCACATGCCAACAGCACTTCGTCTAAAGAACATTTCCATTTCCTATTAACTGGCCATATTCACATGAGGGAGACGGCGGTCGTCCCAGGCTGTTCGTTTGGTGTTTTTCTACCTTCTTGCTTTGGGTTTTTTCCTCATTTGGCCGTATTCTTGCCAATGAGGCTGCCAAGTCTAGTTTGGTCAACTCTGTGCAGTCAGGCCCCCATCTAGTATGGTGGCGTGCTCCATTTTCATCTTTCACACATTAAATTGGGAATTAAACGTCTGTGGGTTTTATCTTTCAATCTCTCCGGTCTGCCCTCTTACTTTGACACATTCTTTAATGGTTCGCCCGCGGAAGCGCCACCCACCGGGCCTCTTAACACACGTGTCCAGCCGCTTGATGTATGAAGACTCGCACAAATTGGCAATCAGGTGAGGTTGGCTTGGATGGAGGCTCTGCTCGCTGGCATCCTGACTCCAATTCCCTTTTCTGGCTTCAGCGTCTGTTTTCACCAGGGCCCTGACAGGTGCTCCTGACAAAATCCATTACCTTTGCAATTACACAATCTCACTTTCCCCGCTCACCCTACTCTACCAGAGACTGCCATCGCCTCACCTGTCCATTTGGACGATTGGCTAATTAGGGTAACTTAAGAAGAGGAAACCCACTTTAATTTTCATTATGCTGAGGAGACATCCCGACTGTCACCGCTGAGAGGGACCACTGCCATCAGCGAGAAGAAGCGACGTGTATGACCTCTCTCTTTGACTCTCATTTAGTCTCTCTCGCTGTCTGCTTTGGAGGAACGTGAAACTTTTCATGGTGTAGTTGAGAAATGAAGCATGAGACGCTTCGTTTCGGCCCGATGGCGATCTCATCTTCAATAAAGAAAGAAGCCCATAAAGAAATAGATGGCCTGAAATGAAAACTTTGTCATCATTTACTCACCCACATGTCATTCCAGCCTCGTATTATTATTTTTTATTCTGTGAAACAGAAAACGAGATGTTTCATTTTCCCTACAACAAAAGTGGACTGTGATTTTTACTCCAAAAAGGATAAACACTGCAAAAAATGAGTTTTAAAACTTGTATTAAGACTTGTTTTCAAAGAGAGTATCTTGAATAAAATATGGCAAAAACTGGCACAGGCCAATTAGATATTTCCCCCCACTTATTTTCATCTTATTTATACTTGAAGGGATAGTTCACCCAAAATGAAAATTTTGTCATCATTTACTCACCCTCATGTCGTTCCAAACCTTTATGAGTTTCTTTCTTATGTTGAACATAAAAGAAGATATTTTGAAGAATGCTGGTAATCAAACAGTTAATGGTCCCCATTGACTTCCATAATATTTCTTTCACTTCTATGGAAGTCAATCGAGACCAACAATTGTTTGGTTCTTCAAAATATCTTCTTTTGTATTCAACATCAGAAAGAAACTTATACAGGTTTGGAACGAAATGATGACAAAATATTAATTTTTGGGTGAACTATCCCTTTAAATGAGTGATAAAAAATCTACCAGTATAGTAAGACAAAAAAAAACCTCTTATTTTATTAGATATTGTTGCTTCTCAATTTTTTTTATATTTTAACTGGAAAATGTAACATTTCTTTTTTTGTAAAGAACAGATGTAAATTTAACTTATTGACAACAAATCTCATTTGCACTTGTTCAAAATGGTGCCTTTGGATGCAACCTTTAAAAAGGTCAAGTTAAAATTGTGCAAATTAAACACTGAGGTCATAATTAAATTTTGGAGTTAATGAAAAACTGGTTCAAAACCGGACAAAATCTGCAGGAGTGAACTTTCTTGCGACGCGCGTTTTGAGAGAGGGTTCTATCAGAGGTGGTGAGAGACACGCAGCCAATTAGCATGACTGTAGATAATTTGAGGTCATTTGAATCTCTTGCTCATTAAACCAGGTCCACCCACAGACAGAGCAGATCCACTGCGATAAACAGACATTCACCTCTGCGAAATCGATTCGGCCTGCGCTCGTTCGAGATGTTCGTATAATGGATGTGAAATTCAACTCGCCAGCTTTTTAAACATGCCTCTGGGGGTCAAAACAAATTTCCGAGAGAAAGTAAAACGCAATCAGAATTAAAGCCATTTCTGACATAAATACAGCCTCGGAGTTCTTAAGTTATGAATACAGAAGAAAGCTGATTAAAGATTCCCCCCGTAATAAAAACAAAGCTAAGCTAAAATTGTTTTCATAAGCCTTTGCTTTAAGGCGATTAGCCGAAGTTTCAGTCTCTGACTTTTTTCCGCCTTTTGTTTCGATGACATCAGATTTAGGGCATCCGTCATCCTGGACTGCTTCCTGTTGAGAAAGATTAATTGTGTCGCCCCATCCGCGCGTGCACGAACTGCATAATCACCTCCGCTAATGAGGGCTGCCATTTACCGCCACAATTACTGCTATTTTCAAATCCATTCAAACCTCACACCCAAAGGCCAAAGTTTTGGTCAGACCGGTTGCCATGGTGAGTTTTTTTTTTAAATTCCACTTTAATTGAATATATTAATGCCGAGCTGACGGTTATTCACACAGGCTTGGGGGTACACGCGCATAAATGTACTAAAAATAGTGACAATTATGGATCTATGCTGGGCAGAGGAGGATGGCCAGAGAAAATGGCTCCCGTCGTGGTTGTAGGCCAACTTTTGTGTTGCACAGTAAATCATGGTAAATTACTCCTGAAACCACATTAATCTTTGAGGGGAAAAATAGAGCCGGAAATGTATCTGGAAATAAACTTCCTATTTATCACCCTACAGCAAAGCCTGCGCCTTCAGGGGGGCGGTCCATGTGAACAACCTGAGACGGCCAAATCATTTTTTTTTTTTATTGGAAAACGTTTCACGGCCACAACTATCGTGGCTGTGCCAGCCGGTTCTGGTGCGGTATGATTAGTAAGGTCCAATTCACAGCGTGAATAAACCTCTCTCTGGCTGATTACATGCTTTGATGTAGTGTCGTGAACACTTTCCAGGCTCACTTCTCCCTAGGACACACAAACGACACCCATACGTTTCATTCAAATTCATGGTGCGTCGTCTCCAAGTTCTGCACAATAATTGAGGGGAAGTCAGGTGAAACATGCCCAGGGCCAGATCTGAAATGTTATTGAGAAATGACAGATGGTAGCCATCCTTTACCGTGGCGGTATTTGCAAATGGACCGCTTGGATCTCTCCAGGGGTCCTTAATTACCTTGGAGGCATTTAATAGGCAAACTGGTAAAGATAAAGGCACCATATCTAGGTGCTATAGACAACTGTTAATGTTATTTGTTGAAAGAATCAATTTCCCACCATAAACTATAATTATAGCGAGACATTGCTTCTAAAGCCACTATATAAAATATATCTGTAATAATAATAATAATAATAATAATATGTCTGAAGATTTTTGACTTAAAGACTGAAAGTGTTCCATTGCCTCCAGGCGTATTTGCATTGAATAAGTAAATATTTAAACGTGTTAAATGGTAATCAGTATTCAACATTCAGCATGTGTTGAGGCATATGCTTGCAAAAAAATACCCTATGGAATATATATAAAATAGAATATAGAATATACATTCTATTCTGTACTCTAGAATATAGAAGATACATTAATTTAGTGGCCCCAAAACTACTTATTTTCACGTATTTGTAGCCACTTTTAATGCATTAGATGACAACATCTGATATTATTATATTTGCTAAAAATATTAAAACAAGTTACATAAAGCAAACAAAAGATTTAATCAGAACAAACATCACTTTTAATTTTAGTAAAAATATGAACTCACATTAACTATCTATTAACCTGTTTTTTTATTTGAACTTTTTTATATTTTGCAATCTAATGTAATGACTTTTAAAAGTGTACAAATACTTTTTGGGACCTCTAAATGTGAATAGAAATTTTAAAATATTTAAAATTTAATTTTTAAAGTGCAACCGTACGTCCCTGCACCTTTGTACTTTCGACTGTTCTTTCCGTGTTTAAACTGTGAAAATAAACATCATCTTACAGGTAGTACAAGTACATTAAAACCATGAACAGGGTCCTGATATCGCCTCTGTTTCTCAGCCCTGACATCTGGGCCGATCCGGCACCGAGGTCACATCCTGCATCTGGTTCCCTTTGTAAGCTACTGAAACCTTGAGAATCTTCCCAGTCCAGACATCATCTCAAACCTCAGTTTCATAGTCCTGTTGTGGTTGTCCCTCTTGCTCCTTTTTCTTCTTTTTCCTTCCGCAGAGGCCATGAAGGCCGCAGAAGCAGGCAAAGGTGAACTGAGGCATAGTCTACCTATCTCTGGATCTCCACAAACCTGCAGAGATGGAAAGAGAGAAAGAGAAATGTAGATACCAGTCAAGATCATGAATCATGGATACTGGCAAATCTCTGTGCTCTTCAAGTAAAAGTGTGAAGGAAAAATAATGGGAATCAGGTAATAGCGCAAACATAACACATTGAATGCAATTTTGACAACTTAAAATTATTAAATTAATCTCAAATATTTGTGTATACACACACACACACGTATATACTGTATATACACTGCCGCTGAAAAGCTTGGGATCAGTAAGATTTTTTAGTTTTTTTTAAAGAAGTTTCTTCTGCTCATCAAGGCTGTCTATTTGATCAAAAATACAGGAAAAAAAAAACATTTTTTTTTTTTTAAAAATTTATTTGCAATTTAAAATAACAGTTTTCTATTTTAATATTAATTTAATTTTAATTTTAAAATATAATTGATTCCTGTGATCAAAGCTGAATTTTCAGCATCATTAATCCAGTCTTCAGTGTCACAAGATCCTTCAGAAATCATTCTAATATGCTGATTTATAATCAATGTTGGAAACAGTTATGTTGCTTCATATTTTTGGGGGGGACCTCTGATATTTGTTGTAGGATTCTTTTATTAATAAAAAGTTAAAAAGAACAGCATTTATTTAAAAAATAAATTTTATGTTACAATATACAATGCTATTCAAAAGTTTGGGGTCAGTAATTCATTCTTTCTTTTTTTTTTATTAAGAAATTAATACTTTTATTCAGGTCGGATGTGTTAAATGAATAAATGTCACAGTAAAGACTTATATTGTTGGAAAAGATTTCTATTTTGAACAAATGCTGCTCTTTTTAACTTATTTTTTATCAAAGAATCAAAGAAAAATGTGTCACAGGTTCCAAAAAACAATATGAAGCAGCACAACATTTTCAACACTCATAATAAATCAGCATATTAGAATGATTTCTGAAGGATCATGTGACACTGAAGACTGGAGTAATGATGCTGAAAATTCAGCTTTGCATCACAGAAATAAATTCTATTTTAAAATATATTAAAATAGGAAACCGATATTAAAAATTGCAAAAGTGAAAATTGCAATAAGATTTCACAATATTACTGTTTTTTCTGTATTTTTGATCGGATAAATACAGCCTTGATGAGCAGAAGAGACTCCCTTAAAAAACATAGAAAATCTTACTGATCCCAAACTTTTGAGCAGCAGTGTATACACATATATATTTAACATTTAAATTTAAAATCATTATTTACAAAAAATCTAATTTTGTTTAAAAAAGAAAAATGAAACAATTTTACAATGGAATTACAATAGAACAGTAGAGCATGGCGCTAGTATGATCTGTAATAAATGTAATTTACATAGGAAGGTATGTTTACACTAAAATATTGATTATCACTTCATTTAAATACTAAAAGTGGCACAGTGCTGCACTACCACAGATAGTGTGCGGTTAAACTGGATTGCAAATGGCTGGTGAATAAGACCACGCGCAAAAGAGTTTAGTGAATTTGCCGCTTTATTCTCTCACAACAAAGCTTGTTAAACACTGGACGTCATGCGCTGAAAATGCAAGAGTCTCTCAATTATGAAGTTCAATAATGCAATTCTGAAGGGCCATAATACAGGCAAAATGCACTAAAGCAGCATCTCAGCGTGACTGGCGCGTTATCGGCACTGCATTGTTTCAGGCTGTAGGTTTGCTTGTGTTCTGCAGAGAGGAGATTACATGCTGAATACATTTCGGACTCGGCTGGCAGAGCCGAGCGGCTCATGCGCTGATGAGCTTCCTGTGAGAGGACAGGGCAAAATCGCAGCTATCATATCCTGTGCAGACTGCAATTAACTCGAGTGCGGCTTTCGCTCTGGGAATTGAGATGTATGAAATCTTGAGTCTTAAGCCTTACGGAAGCAGGAAGGTCAAGCACCACACACGTGCATGTACGTGAACGGCAGTGTGTTCATTTATAGACCCCCTCAATAAGAGTCTATATCCTGCCATGTATGGTAAACAGACTCATGCGTACGCATATGGAGAGGTGCTGGGAAATTAGACAGTGTGTGTCGAGATGTGCGGCAGGACAAGGACAGAAAAGCAGTACGACTGGGTTGGACTGCGCTGAATGGATTTGACTTTGCAGAACCGTGGATGGTCCCCACGGTCCCATTTGGGTACTTGCCACTAATGGCTGAGGGCACTCCAGTGATGAGGACTAAACGTGTAAGCACCTTAAAGCCACTAAACCACAAGCACCCGCGTCCTAGACAACGCAGACATCCAGTTGCACTCATGAGGGTCCCTAGTTTAGTCAAACAACTCATGAATTAGTCAGACACTCTGCAATGATGCCAAATCAAATGTGCTGGTGAGGAAAAGATTTTGACCACCCGGGCCTCATTTATTAAATGCAAACAGAATTATTTTTTCTTTGAATTATTCTTAAAAAAAAAACATTTAAGTGTAAATGATAAAATCGATCATAAAACTATTATGTAATTTGTCGCACTGTCACAAAATCATTCATAAAACAGAAATTTGACAATTAAAAAAATTTGGAAATAGGTTAATGCAATATAAAAGTTCTGCTTAAGTTTAATCTACTGTATTTTGCATTTTGTCATGTAATTGTGCATTATGAATATATATTTGCCAATATTTACCAATCAATGGTACAAAAAAACTAAAAAAAGCTGTGTGTGTGTGTGTGTGGGGGGGGGGGTATTAATAAATCTGGAACAAAATATTCCTAAAGCCAAACTTATTGTGTTGTTTGTTGCATAATTGAGCATGACAGCCGAATTTAGTTAAAAGTTACATAAGAGAACGATTTGCATACCTTTAATATTTTGTTTGTCATGTTATTGTGCATTATCACTCAATGGGGAAGTCATGGCCTAATGGTTAGGGAGTCGGACTCGTAACCCCAAAGGTCACGTGTTCGAGTCTCGGGCTGGCAGGGATTGTAGGTGGGGGGAGTGAATGTACAGCGCTCTCTCCACCTTCAATACCATGACTGAGGTACCCTTGAGCAAGGCACTGAACCCCCAACTGCTCCCCGGGCGCCGCAGCATAAATGGCTGCCCACTGCTCCGGGTGTGTGTTCACAGTGTGTGTGTGTTCACTGCTGTGTGTGTGCACTTTGGATGGGTTAATTGCAGAGCACAAATTCCGAGTATGGGTCACCATACTTGGCCACTTCATGTCACTTTCGTCACTTTTTCATTTACATCAGAATGGACTTGTGAATGAGTTGCACAGACTATATTGTTGTATCCATCATGACTCCATCTTCTAGGTAGCGGTCACCTGATCTGATCAAAACTTAAATTTGAAAACCTGATTTGAAAACCTCACAGATATTTGGAACCAAGACTGAGCGTTCAGTTCAAGGCTAAAGTCCAAGTAAATGTGGCACGTCTGTGATTATTTTCAAATCGAGGTCAGTTCGGCAGGGCTTCTGGGAGAGTGTCCCAGATGCACACGGCACTTGAGTGGCACCCTTAGCAGTTTGAGAATTGAGTGGAAAAGCAGCGGTTGCTGAGTTTGCAGTCAATAAGTGTTATTATTGTCATTATTTTGTGTCAGGTGCAGCTCTGTAACTACAACAAAGCAGGACAAATATGCAGCAATGGACGAACTTAGCACGAAAAATCCTGGAGAAAGCTTTTATCTGACAGCTGAGGACTCATGCGTTGACAAATTAGGCAAGTCTTCATGGTACGGCGAACCAGTGGTGGTTGGTCTGACTGCACACGCACACACAAAAAAACCTTCCAGCTTCAACACTGCTAGATTTTTATTTGTCCAAATCACTTCTTCTTTCAGTTATTCCCCCAGGTAGCACAGCCACCCCTGCCCTGATCACAATAACAAGCAGAGGTGATATCGCGCCTGGGAGGAAATAAAACATTAACATTTCACTTTCTCCGTGCTGCTCCCAATGAGTCTAATTAAGAGAGGGAAGCTGGTGATAAATACTGCAGGCTTCGTTAAAAACAGCCTGACTCAGCAGACGGCTGTGGTTGTTTGGCGCTGTGCTTTTGACGCTCGGGTAAAACTGCCAGACACGGGAACAAAAACCAGCCACAGTGCAATGGGGGGCTTGCAAGCCTACAGACACAGTGCCCAAGGGCACAACTTGTGTGTGTATGTGTGTGACAGCGAGAATGAGAGAGAAAGGAAAAGAATCACGGATTATTGTCAGTATTGTGCAGGCTTGCCACATCCTGAATGCTGTAATGTCATAGTTGTCAACGAGAAGAAAGTATGTTTCTATTCATCGCAGCTACATATCTAATTAGCCCATCACAAGCGTGACTGCACTCCGGGATTCAATGCTAAGTTCATTACGAAAATGGATTCACGATAGTTGAGGTGCTGTTTTGTGCTGGCAGAGAAGTGAAATGTAACGCACAATGATCCACAAAAAACACTGTGGAACAAGGAAACGCGCTGTGGTGGTGCTACGGTGCGCACCATTTTAATGGCTGAAATCAAATTGCCGGCGTATATTAACTCATCTCATTTCAAAAACGCACACATATACACGTTCTGATTATTAACGGAATTGTTTCTTGTATATTATACAAAATAATCAACGGGTTGATGACGTCATGCACGGTTTCCTTCTGATACAATATTTACAAATGTATCCAGATGTTTAATATATTGTGCAAAACTTTAAAGGGTGCCAATTCTTCAATTACCAAATTTGACCAACCCTGATGAGAATATATTTATTTTCTAATATACTATACATTTTCAGTATATGAGTTTGAATTCAAATTGAATTGAATTGTCGGCACACCACAGAGAGTTAAATTGGAATTTTGAATGATAATTAGTGTAATTTATTGAATTGCAAATCAACATTTTTTTAAAGGAAATGGAATTCTGAGAAATGAAGTTTAATCAAGCCAACATTGAAAGTGTTAATGAAATATATATATATTTATAAAAACAACACTTTTTTTGGTTATACTTTGAATTTCAGTTGTAGTTCCTGTTTGCCACAACAATTCAAATTCAGGAATTGAAAAGGAATTAAAAAACCAACAAATGATGCACAACCCTGACCGACTGCAATTTTGTTGCTTTACACAACAATTTTAGCTTTGAAATGCCATTTTCCTGATGAACATGAAATGGCATTTGCAGCTTGATGCAATTCTTTAATTTGATGAGTGAAAAAATATATTTTTAATGAGAAAAAGTGATGAGCAGGACTTCATTTCATCTATCGGGAACTGAATGGATCATGAAAAATAGAGGTGGTTGGTGGGAAGTGTTTGAAAAGCCAAATTAACTGAAATAAATCATTTTAAAAGTGTAATGTATTGAATAAAAATAGAAATAATTGAATTTCAATTTCAATTACTGAAAATCATAAACCTGCTTGGTTAGGACATGAGGCCAGTTGAATAAACTTAGCCACCATGTTAAGACTGTGTCTTAAGAACTAGTTTGACCAACTAGCAGTTGCCAAGGGGTAATCAGTCTTACTTTTCCAATACAAATAAGACCAATCTACCTTTTCATAACTGAATTTAAAAGTATATGACCAGTCTTGAAGAAAAAAATTAGATGACTAACTTTTTAAGACTAGTTTAAACAGTTTATGCAACCGGACCCTGGTGTTGAATGAAAACACTTTAGAAACGTTCAATTAAGTTTGCCTCCATGTGGTAGGATGGTTCAAAACCTTCTCAGGTGGTCCTCAGTCTTTCAGTTGAGCTTCCACTCTGTACCCAATGGCTTTGAACCCTATGTGACATGGCAGAAGAAAATCACATAGGAATAGAAAGCCATAAAACACAGCAGTGACCAAGTGAGACAGCCAAGACACTCCAGCCATCCCATCATACTTCCTTCCTTCCCGACCTACGCTTCCCCACCTCAGAAGCCCTCCGGAGAGACTCTCAATCACTCTCTGTGTGGCACTGACAAGCCAGCTGAACGGACCAGTGGTCCCACGATCCCTCAGCACCAGTCTGTCTACCGTGGAGAGGAACTCCAATGTGGGTTTAGCTAGATGTGGCAGCGTCAGATAAAACCATGGGCCGAAGCGCTGACAGGAAGACCACTAGCAACAGCCGCAAAACATGAAGAGTGAAGCTGATATCTGCTCCTTGGAGTAAGTGACTCCCTGAATGTCAACCCCTCAGGGGGGATTTTATTTCTTGACAGACTAGCGAATGAGCTAAGCTAGCACTGCTTCACTGGCCTTAGCAAAATTTGAATATTCTGTTCAAACTGGCTTTGTTTTCACCTCATTTTTTAAGGGAAGTTGAAAATACTACTTGTGAGGCAAAAAATATAAATCCTATAATAAATTATTAACCATCCTAACTCGAATGACTCAACATAGTGCACTGCTAGCTACAAGCATCAGCATTTCATTACTGCCGTGTTGAATTGTTTAAGCTTTTCATAAGACTTAAGTACCATTGAATTAGACCTAGTTTCTATTAAAGTGAACGTGACTCAGAACATTACATAGAACATTAGAGAAAGAATGGGGGCGGGGCTTGATTTATTTATGAGGAACTGATTGGATCATTAAAAAAATGGGTGTTGCTAATTGGAATCAGATGATTGGAGGGGTTCAAACAAAATAGGAATTTGGTGATGTCAGTCAAAAAGGAAATAGATTTTGTAGGTGGAGAGAGGTTACATTTTGACGAGCAAAAATGTATGTGTGCGTTGTTTTTTTAAAATAAATTATAGGTGGAGCAAGTTAATACATTTTGAGGAAATGTGCAGCAAAATGTGTTAATTTTTATTTAATTTTAATTATTATTATTTTTTTTTTTGAAGAAATTAATACTTTTCTTTAGCTTTCAATTAATACATTTTCTTTTCTTTAAACTGGCAGTAAAGACAATTATAAAAAAAATAAAAAAATAAAGGCTGTTCTTTCGAACTTTCTATTCATTTAAGAATCCTGAAATCACGGTTTACACAAAAATTTTAAGAAGCACAACTGATATTAATAATACTAAATATTTCTTGAGCAGCAAATCAGCATATTAGAATGATTTCTGAAAGATCATGTGAGACTGAAGACTGGAGTAATGATGCAGAAAATTCAGCTTTACATCACAGGAATTAATTACATTTGAACATATATTAAAACAGAAACCAATTATTTTAAATAAACTAAGGTTTTTGATCAAATAAATGCAGCCTTGGTGAGCATAAGAGACTCCTTTCAAAAACAAATTATTACTGACCCCAAACTTTTGAATGGTAGTATAGATAGATATATAAAAAGACAGACAGATACATAGATGGAATAGGGAATATGATAGATTGGCTATTTGCTGGAGGAACAGCTTAATCCTCACTTCCTATTCAGCACGGGAGTTCCTTCTGACTTTGTGAGCTCCACAGAATGACAGAATGAAAAAAAGAGGGGGAAAACAGATTTAAGTCCTTCCCCAGCTTCAACATCCTGGGGGAGATAGGTTTGTGCAGAAGGGGATTCTAAGCTGATTTGTGCCATTATCAAGATCTCTGTGGCAACAGACAGTAGTCTTATTTATTTATTTCCCGGGAAGACAGAAAAGATAAGTCACGGTTTTCCATCCGTGGACGTGAAGGACCAAATCCGACAGCTAATCCTAATGGTCAACAGAGAAACAAAGTCTGACCACAAGCCTATTACCATTGTCTTTCTCTACAATTTAAAGCCATCCATCTGATCTCAGAGCTCTCCGTGTCGCCGGGAACACGGGCTAAAGGGCACGCGGGAACAATTTGATATACAGTTATGGGTCGGCCATGATAAATTTCCTTACCCTCTTTCTAGCCACTGATCAAATTCCGGCGTGAACAACATGTTTCGATCAGGTTATCGGTCATTTCGAAAAAGATCCACAGAGAGGGCAATTGATTAGTTTTGTCTCGTGTGCGTCAGTCTTTTCAAAACGCAATGAGGGGGAACGAACAAGCAAACAAAAAGAAGTCAATCTCTCTCCCTCCGCAGATCTATTTGGCCAGTGAAGAATGAAATGGACGGCGGCCAGAAAAGCACCCTGAGAAAGAAGAAAGTGTCTGGTAAAAAGTGAGACAGAGCGCCATTGATCAGTGGCGCAGATCTGTCTCAAGACTGTCTGAAAAAAGAAAGAGCGATGGAAAGGAAGACAAGGGAAAGGGGAGAGGAGAAGTGAGTCATACTCAACCCCCCCGAAAAGAAAAGAAAAGTTATAATGAAAAGCCACACTGTTTGCAAATGCACTGAGGCGGTAAGTTCCCTTCCTCTGAGTGTTTATTAAGGTTAAGACAACTCTGGAAATTCAGTCGAGAAGCTTTTGAATTCACTTTTGTACAAAATAGACACGGATAAAAGCATTTGGGAATCCACAGGCTGCTTATGTTTGCAGCACAGGGATCCTGTCTCCTGGAATAGCACTAACATCTCACCATCAACAGCCACCCCTTGTACCTTCACTCTAGAACAAAATTAGAGTATATTATTGAGAAAATATACACTTTAGTGACTTTCAGAATAAGTCATTAAAAGATAAACGAGTAATACTGGAAAAAACATTCACACATAATCCAAACGCAATAAATTAAATTAAATCAGCTACATTAACTCTCAAAAAGTCAAAAATATTACTTACTATGCTCAAATCGATCAGAATACACAACGTTAGAACAATCAAAGTCACTGATATAGGTCAAATTAGGTTAAAATTTTATAATGCATTTCCTTTTTACAGTCATTTTTACCAGTTTTGAACATTCATATATTGTTGACAAAAATATACAATTTAGTTATTTATTACTTCTAGAATAAATTATAAATTAGAATAAATTATTTATAAACTATATTTTTTTTATTTAACATTGTAAAGTTGTAAAAAGTATTCACACCTTATGTTGTCAGGTAATCTAAAAACACTAAATTATATTAAATTAGCTAAATAAAAAGTCAAAAAAGTATTTACTATGACCAGAATAAACTAGGTTAGACTGATCCAAGTCATTTTTAAACGTCGAAACAGGTAGAAATTGTTTTATGGCACATTTTCTATTTTTGCAATTTTTTATCATTTTGATCAAGTGAAAAGCCGACTCCAGAAACTAATTTGCATGATATGCAACAAAAACAATCTCTAATCGTATTGAAGGGGTAAAAACAGACCTTTCCTCTAGCTGTGCTGAGCGTTCTTGGTTGATCCTGTGGGCCACACATCCTCCCTTCCACTAGTCTCCAAGAAACTACCCCAAAACCTCTCTAAAATCAGGCTTTTCTAAGAAAATTCAACACTTTGCTCTCCTGTTTCCTCCCAAATCTCCAGCTCACCGTCCTCCACAGGTGAGTACGGACAGCTGGACAACCCCTCCCTCTGGTCTTGTGTGAAAAAATGGAAGACTGGGATCGGGGGGGAGCTAGGAAAAAAGCTTTGGTTGTTCAAACACAAAAAGCTGGGCAGGGAAAGCGGGATGCGAGCCGGACAGAGGCAGTGTTTGTGGAGGTGGTATCTCACCGAGGCATTTGAGGCACCAGGGGGGCCAGGTATTACTATCCATCACTGCCCTCAGCCCTCTCATGCTGGGTCCTGGCCCCTGTAACAAAGCCTCCATTCAAGACACTTACAGCGCTGTTTTTTTTTTTACCCTTCCTTCTTTTTTCCCTTCCCTTTTTTACAGAGGAGGAGAGCACAACCAAACAGCTCTTTGTGAAGGCCACCGGTGGTCAAAACTAGCATTGTAAACGAGGGCTACCTGTCCGTCTAGGTTAAGTCGATGAAGTGGCAGCAAATAAGAAACCACAGGGTGCGATGTCCTCTTTCAGATATGACCTTAAAAACACAAAACTGTATTTTACGCTGCTATATCATGACTGGATGCGACAGCTCCCTCTAGAGGAAGACAATAGAAATTCAGAACCTCTTATGGTTAGGGCTTTGTTGCGGTTTTTTTTTTTTCTTTGGTACTTGTTTAGTGCACACACACATTTTACAGAGGCAGCTTATTTATACTAGCACCATAATTCTGCTGTGGCAACCTGCAGTTTAATGTCTACCTCAAAAGAGCAATAGAGAAAGAATCTCTTGCACTCTTGATTCTCTTCACTCTTGAAATATTAAAAGAATATATGATATATATATATACACATACATAGATAGATATATAGATATAGAGGGAGAAACGATAGACATCGCCGCCAAAGACACTGATAATAATGTATAATATAATAATATATTATCAAAAATATTATCTTTAATACAACATTTAATAAGTTAATGATGTTTAATAATACTTATATTTGCATAATAATTTAAATATTTAATATTTAAAATGTATTAAATAACTTTTTTTTCAATACTTCAAAAAAAAAAATCAGGAAAAATCAAATGACCAAATAAATGACAATTAATTTAAAATTATTGCGATATTCATGTTGTTAGTAAACTTGGTATTACTAACAATATTAATATTAACTAATATTACTAACAATAAACAATTAGTACAATAAACAATTAGTAATTAATATTACTAACAATAAACAATATTAATAAAAAAAAAAAAAAAAAACAATATTAATATTAAATGTATCATAAATGTATGATATGTTCAGTATTACTGTTGATTGTGTTCATTATCAGAACCCACATCCGTTCTGTTAGCAGCCCAAATCTCAAAACTGCTAGGCCACCATAACCTTGCTAAGCAGCACTAGGATATGGCAAATTGATCTTTCACAGGATTAAGCAGAGCGGGGATATGAAAGAGCGATATGAGAGAGAGAGAGAAAGAGAGGGAGAGAGAGGACTCTCTATTTGGTCTTTGTGCTGCCCAGCACTACAGAGCAGCTGCCTTCAGCATGAGCTCTTTTGAGATGTGCACAACCCTATTGATAAAACGGCATGTAATTATATACACACTTCTTGTAGAATGGCTTAACCGCTACTCCTTAATAGTCATAACATAATTATACAGTCCCATTTATCGGGCTCACTAATCATATGGAAAGATCCTGGCCCACATAGTAAAGCTCTCCACAGAGAGCACATTCAAAGCGAGAAATTCAAGCGGCCGATTGGAATGAGGAACTCAAAAGGAGGAAAAGCCTATTTCGGCCTCCTGTGGAGACCATCTGAGATGCTAGATCTGATCACTCTTAATAAAAACAGTGCTGTGCGGGTAAGTGATGTTGTGCTTTGCTCACGAAGGATTATCTTCAAGCAACCAGGTACAAAACCAAGCAGCGTAACCAGGTAAGAAAAGGTCACAATGCTTTTACAGAGAAGCCACAGATTCAGAGTTTCACTATATGACTGGTGAAGCCGAACCGGATGTCAGCGAGGGGGAGGTGAGTATAAAAGAAGGTCTGTATTCTTAAGTGAATCTGATTTAGAGATATTTCTGATCACCGCATGGCTCTAGGGAAGTACTGATTCTGATTGGCCAATCATGGAATTCTACAGTCAGATGTTATTTGCATAATGGAACGTTGTTCCAAGCAACGTTGTTCTAGTCGCTCTCATTTAAACTTAAAATCAATAGTTCGCATTCATTTTTTGTGTTTATTTTGTTGTTAAGTTATTATTATACTGACTCGTTGTATATTACCCCTTATATGTATTATAGATCTAATGTCGGCATGGATTTATGCTAACAATTTGTCTGGATTTAACGCTAGCGGTCACTATGACGCAACGCAATGCAGTACCTCAAAACCATACGGATAAATTTGCAAGAAACTCACAGAAATACTGAGAAAAACATTTGGTGATTGCAGAGGAGGTGCAGTTTCCTGCAAACAGCAGGTTTTGTAGCTCCTCTGGTTATCATTTCCGCACAAATGCTCTATTTGCATAGGAAAATGATACTGTTACCAGTGGATACAGATGGCTCTTGGGAACTATAATTCAGCATCAAGCTAATATGTAGCCAGTTCACAGCAAAGTATCTCTCATCAAGGTCAAAAGTTGAGATTCCTACCACATATTACCGTTTTGTTTTTGTACACTGTCACTTTATATGGTAATCAAGTCCCCTGGTGAATGCAGAACACCCTCTTTTCCTCCTCTAATGAGGACATCCTGTCACCCTCCCAGTTAGGAGACAGGAAGGTCAAGGTGATATCGGAACACGATGGAAGGGGAATCCGAAGGCCCTCTCACCTGCTACCTGTCTATAATGGGACCAAAGGCTTTAGAAGTTTTCATTATAAAACAGGTGTGTGTGTGTGTGTGTGTGTGTGTGTGTTTTTTTTTATATATATATATATATATATATATATATATAAAAAAAAAAAAAAATAAACATAACATAAAATTAACAAAAATATAAATAATCAAATAATACTTACAGAATAAAAAAATATTTGATTAAATAATATAAAAATATAAATATATGCAAAGAAATATGCAGAAAATGTATATTTAACACTTAGAATCTGAATAATTACATTAATATATATAATGAATATTTTGTGCATTTCTACGATTACTCAAAAATTGCTTTTATTGAAAACTCAACAACAGAAAGCAAGCAAGCACCTCATAATTGCAATGCTGACTTGGAAAAACTAATAGTTTAGAGCTAATAGGCCTGATTTTCAAATGAAATTCCAAGTAGAAGTAATCGTCAGAAGCAGTAAGTATTTATTATGCTCTGGCATGAGTCGAAAGTGCCGATCTGCTTCATTTGGCAGCGGCGCGCTTCACGCGAGGAAATTCCCCACCAACCGTGGGGGCCATAACCTACGCAAGTAAACATACTTGCGCATATGTGCGCATAAACAAGCCGCAGCCTAAAAGTCGGTTCGGAACAGCAGTGGGCTCGCGGAATGAAGAGAAGAAACGGAAAGACAAAAAAAAGATAGATGGGGAGCAAGAACTCTCACTTCTAATCAAGGTAGCCGCCTTCTCAATCTCTCGCAGCAGGTCCCCAGTGACAAAACACAGCACGCAGCTCAATGCCCTCCTTTCACAGAGTACCTGACCTTCCACCAACTGCTGTCCTCTATCGCATTCAACGATTCTTTCTCTGTTTCTTTCTTTTTCCCTTTCTCTTTCACTCCATCTCAGTCTTTCTCGTCGGCCCTACCCCCTGCGCCCTCCGTTTCTCTCTCTCTCTCTCGGTGCGAATGGATGAGCTGTTGGCGATTCATTAATCTTGATGCAGCACCTGCACTCTGGCCGAGTGGGAGCGTCCACCGCCAAATGTCACATTTCATCAGATTAAATTAGCTTTATCTTCCCAAATGCCTTCCCCTGCAAGATCGCACTGATTTTTTCTTTGCACCTCCCAGGAGTAGGGGGCCGGCAGGGGAGGCATCATCATGTATTCATTCACCTCAGGAACGTTGGCGACGAGTTAGCCTAATTGACGGGAGAGAGTCATTACTGGCAAAATGAGAGAATGGATAAATAAAAACGGGGGAGGGAGGCGTCGAAAGGAGGCTGGTGGGTGACGCGCCCCTCTTCCCAGAAAATGAGTAAAAGCCAGGGAATGTTAGGGAGTGAAGGGGCCTCAGTATGAACACACTTCTGTATGCTGGAGAGCTCTCATCATTCAAATGTAGGATGCTCAACTCTCCCCCTCTTTTTCGCTATGAGACTGGCAGCTGCTATGCACTAGGCAGGGTCCCCCCTCGAAAACACAATCACATCATGCCCGCCTGACAAAAAAAAAAAACGAAACAAGCTTAAGACATAACCGGGGGGTGCCACAACTATATTGTAAATGTAAAATCAGGATAAATTACTGACTGGTATTTAATACTTTGGAAAAATTATATATTTTTAAAGGTACAGTTCACCCAAAAATGAAAGTTCTCACTTTTATGTTGTTCCAAATCGGTTTGACTTCTGCAGTACACAAAAAATATATTTTGAAAGCTAATTTGATATTTTGTGTTATACAGAATTGGAATGATGCAAGTGAGTTGAGTAAAATGATCAGAAAATTTACATTTTTTGGTGAACTATATTTTTAACTTCTTCGACTCGAACTCATTGACAAACAGACAGAATGATGGCTGTCAGAGAGAATGTGCCACGCCCTGAATGTGCAGCTGGGCAGAGGAGGTGTAAACAGCGATTGGATGGGGGCGGCAAAAGTCACGCCACCCTTCTCAAAGGGTGACGCCCACAGCAACAGGCTACAGAATGATGTAATGTTTATTGCCTATGGGAACCAAAATTGCATTTTAAACCCATTTTTAGTAATCGTTTATACTTTAGTAGCAGCAAATTACGATTTATATCCTCCAAAATCACTGGAATAACCACAAAAGAGCGATTACTTGCAAACCATACCGATTTAACCAGATGTACTCTGAATTTAAGTTTACTTGTCTAGGACTTGGGCAGCATCTTGAAACCTGTCCTCAGGGTCACTGAGTTCCCTGGAAAACCAGCGTAGGAAACCAAACGAGTGCAGCTGGAGAGTTGTGAAAGGGACAATAGGGCAATCGGAGACATTGTTCGAGGCGGATGATAATCTCTCGGCAGAGTCTGATACTGACAGCGGGGCTGTCAGGGGTGTCATCTTAAGTATCTGAGCGCAGAGGTGTGGAGGAATTGCCATCTCTGGACACCGGCATCTCAGTGAGACCGCCAGACCCTGTCGCTTCCGTGCTTCCATTCTGCCACTCTTGGTATTTTTAACACAGAAATCACTATTTTTACTACGGGCTGGCTATTGTTACTGCTGGATTGTATTTTGTGTCACGTAGGGTGCGTACAACTATCCCTCAACCTTTTGGACCCCTTTGTTCATGCAGACAGGCATTCAAACGAGAGGACAGGATTCAGAAGACCTGCTGCTTTTGAGACGACAACATATATCGTAGTCTCCGTAGGTGTCCGTCCCCGCTGCATAGAAAGGATAGATCCAACCGTAATGTGTCTGAACCAATTTAGCTACTGTCAATCGTCTCTCGCAGCATGTGTGTCAGACTCCCCTACCCTTCCCTCTGCTCAAACACACACAGAGACACATTATACTTTCCATCTCGAAGTGGCAGGGAAACCCTGAATGTAGAGGGAATCCTGTTTAGCTGTGAAAAATCCACTTTACGATGTCTTTTGACTCTGCACGACCGTCTACGGTTCCATTTGTTGTCTTATATGAGCTTAAGCTACATTTGCTGACATTTTGTGAGGAGTAATAAGGAAACATGTCATTCTTTTGTATCTGCGCCCATGCAGCAAATAAAGATAAACTTAAGTCGACTAAGCTGCCGCAAGAAACGCCAGTGGAAACCAAACAACTTGAATGCAACAATGTTAGACCAAGGTCTCTATAGCAATCTACAGAACAAAGAGGTTTTAATGTGATGGTAAAAAACAGAAAACAGTAGCAGACGGTAACCAATACATACTGAACAAAAAGTAATATATACGTATATATATATATATGTGTGTGTGTGTGTGTTTATATATACACACACTGTATATAAAGTATTATAAAGTATTTACAATAACAGATCTTAGCATCCAATAAGAGATGAGGGTATTGGTGCAATATGTGGGTGATCCGATTTAGGGATGAGGTTTTTTTTAGGGAACAGCTTTTTATGGGACAAATGGAGAGACGGCGGTAAAATATGGTAAAACACACAAAACCTGTACAATTTAAATCTACCTTTGCTTGTTTTCAGTCTGTCTTTTCTTTGTCGCCATTAAAACACTGTTTTTTAATTCAGTTTCTGTTTTTACACAGAAGCCTGGTCGTGCGTAACACCTTTTTTCCATGGAGTCTTGGTGCTTGTCCTGATTTAGCTTGGGCTCTATTTCTGTCCAGCCCTGGGGATACACCTAAATTTGCCATAGTGAAATACATGTTTTCTGAGAGTGTGTTTGAGAATGAAAGTTAGAAGTTTTTAAGTACATATTAATATGTATGTGTTTAATAATGTGAGTCCTGTGGCTATGCAAGGATGCATATACAGCAGCACTACATAAAGAGGCACCGGTCAGTGATTCTCTCATTCTGCAGAGCGCTTTGGAGGCAACCACAGCAACACTCCAAGAGAGGCAAACGCATCCCAATCAGACACACACACTCTGATAACCAGCCCAAAACTACATTCGACCACCAAAAACACCTGCCAGGAGCCAACCACCACACACCAGCGTACTCACACACACCTCCAAAACAATGAGGAAAAACACAAAAATCACACTTGTGTTAGACAACAACACAGACTTTGAGTATAAGTAAACGAACACAATGATGGACATTCACATTCAGAGAGCGATGTCAGAGACAGGGTGGGCAACGGCATTCAGGATGCATTTGACGGGACTCACCTCTGCCTTCCTCTGTCTGGCGAGCAGTGAAAAGGACTGGCTTCCAGCAGCACTGTTGCCGCACACAGAGACAATGAGGCAGGGCGAGAGAGAGAGAGAGAGAGAGAGAGAGAAGGAGGGAGGGGGATGAGAGAGTGAGAAGTGGATGAAGGAGAGTGAAAGAGCAAGAGGAGGGAGCCAGAGAGGTTCTGAAGTAGACTGCCAATCAATGTAGAAATCAGCGCGAGAATCTGATGAAACGGCCGTGGATTAGTGATCAACAGCTTTCAGCTACCGAAAGGAGGAAGGGGGAGCGAAAGTGCCCCAGTGAATGACTTCACGTAGAAAGAGGGGGCGGAGGCAAAGAAAAGGCTAGGGAAAAAAGTACAATACAGCGCAAGAAAGGAGTCCCAGTCTTGTCCAAGTTTCTTCAGAGCCTTGGAACTGAGCGCAAAAGGCCAATTCGTGGTACACCTGCTTTTTTCCCTCAAATTTGACTTGTTAAGACAAGAAATGAGGGAGGAGATGATAGTTCATCTATTCTTGCTGGTTTTGAGCAGATACCAAAGACGGTCAAGTGTCTCAAGATCAGAATGGTCTCTCATTGTGTCAGGTTCATCAAGATCTCGGATTTGGGCTCAAAGACTGAGTTCGCTTTGGCTTTCATCTCCTTGGAGGTCTCTCTTTCTCAATTTCTTCTTCAGCATATCTGGATCACTAAGGCCCAAGGCTTGGATGGTTGTGCCCCCCTCCCAGAGGAGATAAAGTGATTTGCAAAAAGGGAGGGGGGGGGGATGGCTCCTCTAGCAAACACTGCACCAGGTGTGTCCGGATTGGTCCAACTTGCTGCTGTGGCACGGTTACAGTGGAGTCCAAGGCTCCAATTATTTAGGTCCAAAAGGAGGGAGACCAAGAGGGAAAAAAGGCTTCTTTTCGAGTCTCGGCTCAGAAAGGAATTAATTAGATTGAAAAGTGCTTTTCAGAGCACAGTCCCAAGAATTCTTCACAATGAACAGCCAAAACGTCCCAAATCAGAGACGAGAGAGGGTGGGAAGGGGGTTTCGGAGATGCGAGCGAGAAACAAGAGATCGAATTAAACAACGCAGAACGAGTTGAGAACAATCTGAATGTTAGAAAAGAACAATCGTCCCCTCCCTCAGGTTTTCAGCGCGGCTCTTTTTTTTTCTCTCTGGCATTCCGAGTTCTCCGCTCGGGATAATCCATCAGGAGGGGAACGGCTTCTTGCAGCTTTGCGCTCCACGTCCGGACAGAGCTCTCCTTGTACCGTTGTTCCTCTTTTTCTCTTGTGGCTTGTCGGCCGATCATTTTCTTTTCCTTGGCCGTGACAAAACGAGTGGGATAGCGATGTGTAGGAGAGCTCGGAAAAGAGAACAAGGGGGGAGAGCAGGAGAGAAAATAAAATAATCATAATAAAGCGGAGGGAGGTTGACATGAAAATGACAAAAGGAGGGAAGAAGATGAATTAATTAAATCGGAGAAGTGGGTCTGCTGGTGGAGGACGGGAATGGGGGAGAGGGAGCAGTGTGGGGCGTCCCGTCCCACACTCACTCCCCCGTGCCAAGAGAAAGGAGTGGTGAAGTGGCGGAGGTGGTGGTGATTCAGTCGACAACCTCGTTCATCCTCTCTCTCGCTCACTTTCGTTCCCTATCTGCGATTCAAGAAGAGAGCCGGCTTACAGGAATCCTCTCGGATCTCCTCCGTCTTCCCCTCCCTCTCGCACATGTTTGGTTCATTATCATTCACTGGTTCTTACTGTGACACGCTTCAGTAACCCACTCACTCAGACGAGGCAGAAGAGATGCTGAATTCTAATGCAGGAGTGAGAATAAGAGGTAGAGAAAAGGAGAAGCAGGAGGGGGCAGCGCTGTGGACCAGCAGGTGTCCTCTCTCTCACTTTCTGCTCCATCTGTCTGTAAAAAGAAGCCGAGTCCTTCAAGAGGCCGTTCCACTTTATTCTGTTAGCGTCTCTCTCTCTCTCAAATGGCCTCGACACACTTCACCCAAGGCCAGAGCTGTACAGTCCTTGTGAACAGCTCTGGAATAGGAAGACAATAATGTGTATTACACCAACAGGTTTGTGTAGTTCTTGATTTTAGAAAGGCAAAACTATAGTATTTGCATAGTTATTTCCACACCAAGGTATAGCTGTAGTTACTATATCTTTAAACTCTGAGTGAGTTAAAGGTGGTTGTTTACTGGTCCAGCTCTTCACCATAGTCCTTGTGAACAGTTCTGGAAAAGGAGGTGGAAGACGATTGTATTACATCAACAGGTCGCAGGTTTTTAGGCTTGACTTTAGTAAGCTAAAATTTTAGCATAGCTTTCATTACACACAGGTACAGCTATTGTTACAAGAGTAAAATGTGAGTGGTACTTACCTGCTCAAAAGAAACATCGGTGATGCTGGTGTTGTTAGGTGGTTGCTAGAGTAGGTTTTTTTTGTGCAGTTTTTAAGCTTAATTTTAAAGGTTTACCTTTATAAAACTTTACTACAGTCTTTATTATATATATGTGAACGGCTGTGAAATAGAAAGAGGAAGAAAACATCAATAAGTTTTGAAGTTCCTAGACTTCATTTTAGAGATTTTACTCTTATTAAACTAATAATTGATGATTATAGTTTTCTAGATTTACAGTTTTGTAGTACTTGAAAAGGTTTTCTAGTTCTTAAGTTCGGTTTAAGAGGTTTTCATCAGAAAAATTTACCACTACTGATTATAATTTTCACCAAAAATAGGTAGTTATTGTTAAAAGCATTAAAATAACAAAACATTTTTTGAAGACAATGTGAGTGCTCCACACGGTTGCTGGCATATTTCATCAAATCTGATTTGGCCACAGCCCTTAAGAAAATAAATTGGAATAAATGAATCGCAATTCTGGGTGTTCATATTTTTTACCCTGGCGCATAAATCAGCCAATAAATCAATAAAACCTTCAAACTTAAAGACTTTTTAAACTTAAAAAAACAACAACTTTCAAACAAGTCAGTACTGTGAATTTCTTTGAATCTACTTCCAACCTTAATTGAAATTTAATTAAAATTCAGGAACAAAATATTCTCAACTCAATTCTGAATGGTGCACAATGGCAGGAGTCAAACAGCATGTTTTTGTCATTTATCTGTAATTGCATATGTCATTTAATTTATTTTTGATGAAAAAGTACCCACGGAGAAACCACAAATGAGACCTCTTTAGTATCTCAAGTTGACCCTTCACAAAGCTCCACCCCCCTTCATTACTGTTACTATGGCCGACAAGCCACGTTGCTCTCACGCCACACATCATGTTCTCATGCAGTGAAAAATACAATGCAGAGCAAAGAGCAAACTGACAACGTGCCGACAGACAAGACAGAGTAGGTTACTTTAGGTATGAAACAAAGTGTCAGCTTTCAAATTTTGTCATTTTTTTAAGAAATTCAAACAATAAATACCGTTTTATGGCTCTTTAATGTGTTGTGACAGATCACTGTAGCGCCTCAGTTCAAGCGGCTCGTGAACTGATCATCTCTTCCTCTTTACTAGTTATAGCATGAAATAAACATGAATAAACATCAGAAGGTATCTTGCTTCAACTGCAGAAAGATGTCAATACACACAATCTTTCAAGTTAAAGTCCACTGACATTAATATACTCTCCTGTCTGGTTTGTTTGTCAGCCAAAATGGCGAATATGGCGTTATGATTGGTCAGATCGCCTGTCGATCAAACTCCCTGCGAACGGTCAAAGTAAAGCGATTATAAGGAGAGCAAACAGAGAAACAGAAAAATCACCTGCTATTCAGAGGTTTCTCCTCACAGATAACACATTGTAGAAGAAATCTCGACACCTTTGTAAACTGCGCTCAGGTTTGCAATCGAAAGTCCTATTTTAATACGAACTCCAACAATTATCATCCAGTTCTTCCAAGAGCTGCTATCCACATTCATTTTATAGCTCTATATTCTCTCTGTATGTCAACAATTGACTCATTTGTGTGTTTTTATTTCTCCCGAGAAAAGTTTAAGCTTACATGACACATAACTGAGAACTTCCTCAAGAGCAACCTCTGACAATAACATTTTCCTATGGGTTGCCATAATGTTTGTCCTTTTTTGTAAGAGTACAGACTGTTTTCACGTGAGTTTCCTTGAAGCTAACTCACCGCGAAGTCAGAGAGGAAGTTTGACCAGCATGATGCTTATACTTGCCATAATTAGATGGCTTCAAACTCTCTTAGCCGCGCAAATCCCACTAAAGGGCAACTGTGCGCTATTCTAGGGTATTTGTTATCCGTGTTGACGTTATGAGAAAGTTTGCTTATCTTAAATGTCAGAATATAAAGGGATGCCCTCGCCTACTCCTCCGGCGGATCCAGGTTATTATTATTAAAAAAATCATTGTCATTCACCGTATTAAGAGCCAGTGCCCTTTTCACAAATATGATTGACAGAAGTGAGGGGCCAGAGGCATGGGGAGGGGAAAAGGGGGATCATAGAGTGACAGCCAACGATTTTGTCTCCCTCTCTCCCTCTCTTTCACAGACTCTCGCCTCGCGCTGCTGTGTATACAGAAATGCAATAAAACTGTCATTCGGAGACCACGGCCATCACTTCGACTCGATTCCCACAGGAAGCGATTAAGGTGCACGCACACACTTCCAGTTCCCACACCTACACCATCTGCGCTTCGACACCCTTCACCTAACCCTCATTTAATTAAACCGGGATTCAGCCGGTGATCACACACTACACACACCGTGACAGTACGACTGCTTACAGCTGACTCTTGTTAGTCGATCCAAAGCTGAAGGCACACGGTCCTCTGACTAATTTGAGAACTCGGTCGTCATCCACTCTGACTTTTCGGGCAGCGTACAAGCAATCAAACAGCCATCACGGCGCTGATGAAAAGGAAATTAGCTGACAGGTAGAGCACCTACAAAGACTCAACACCTCGCTCCTCACGGTAAACAAAGCACCGCTGTAGGATCGCTCTTCTTCTTTTTCCACGCCAACACAGTCTCGATCAATGGCTCTGTAATAAAAGCAATTAAAAAAGAGGGGGGGGGGATGGGAAGGCTCAGAGCTGCCACCTCCTTCGGCTGAGCCCTCAGCAAAGTTTATCGCTGAGGATTATTGGGAAGGACACATCACAGAGCCGTCCCACGCACCCGGAGCCAACCGGCGGTGTCTCCAGACGCCAACGCTCCACCTTGTATTCCCTTTCATGCGGCTGCTGTTAGGTTACGTGCTGATGAAAGGCATCAGTGTAATCCTACACTTCATATCAACTTTACCGCAGGATGCCACAGTCACTGTGAAGGGGGAATGATGAGCCCCTACGAGCGAGAGGCTTTTGAGCATGTCAAATATATGCCAGAGATCATGAAAGTCCACCGACTGCCTTAAACAGCATCTTAACTCACTTCAACTTTGTGATTTTTCTCACCACCCATCTTATATGAATGCAGTCGTACGTTCTGGCGTTTTTCACCTCAGTGGAGAGGTCTCATCTGGCTAAGGTTACTGGATTTTACAATGGTGGGCCTACAAAGATGAATTGAACATGTTAGATCCGTCATTTGTTAAATAAACATTGCTTTGGAATGTGTAGGAAACTATGAATTACCAAGCATGCTAATGCTATCCATACCTTGGTGTTTCTTCAACTACAGGCAACTTGTGTCATAGGAATTGTTTATTATTAACACCAAATGATTCCAGCTTTCTCTTTGTCATGTTAAGGTCACATTTAAACCATGCCACATGCCTTCATCCTTATTTTTTGTGCTATTTTATTGTTTTACTCTTGTCCCTGATGTCACGAATCCAGACCACGAACTTCCAGCCACTCACCTCTAGAGGTCACTCACCCCCCACTTGGACTTTCACACCGTCACAGATCACACTAAGGACTACATTTCCCAGCATCCACTGCACCCACACAGCTGTTCACCATTTATCCCGCACGCACCTGCAAACAATCACGCAATCACCCAATCACACGCACACACAAGCACTATAAATACCATGGACATTCATTCACACGGTGCCGAGTATTGTTAGCCAGTCTACTTACCAAGCGTTTTCCCAGTTTCCTAGTTTCCCGAGTTTGATTTCCTGTTTCCTGATTCCTGCCCGTGTTCCTGGTTTCTTCTCTCTGCCTAGCCCTCTGGATACTGTTCGCCGATCGCCGACCCACGCTTGCCCACGGATTATTCTCTGCCCTGTCTTCATCGTACCTGTTTGCTCCTGTCTGACCCTGCCTGTGTGACCATGTTTAATAATAAAGCCTTGCGAATGGATCCACCTGTCTCACGTCTCGTCAAACCCATAACAGAATACTCGGCCAAACAAGGATCCAGCGGCTTTTCACATGGATATTGGCCAGGTATGGACATTGCACGAATGCTTTTGCACCTCGAGCAGGGCTCGCTACCACTCGAGGATTATGTACAGGACTATTTAGATCTCGCCCATCTCTCTGATCTGCCAGACTGTGTACTCATAGACTTCTTTTGTGACGGCATTAACCAGCCGCTCAAGTCACAGCTAATCCGTGAGGGTCCCCGTTCATCTCTCAGTCAGTTCTTGGACTATGCTTTGCTATGTGTTGGCTCTTCGTTCACTGTGGGGATCGCGGAGGAACGAGACACCGCACCCAATTGTGTGGACACAGCCACGCTAGATCACGCTCACAAAATGGCGGCAACAACAACACCCCATGGCGCCATTGCTGCCAATCACAAGCCAAGTCAAGTCACCGCTGCTGTTAAAGAGTCAAGTCAAGTCACCGCTGTTGTTAAAAAGTCAAGTCAAGTCACCGCTGCTGTTAAGGAGTCAAGTCAAGTCACCGCTGCTGTTAAAGAGTCAAGTCAAGTCACCGCTGCTGTTAAAGAGTCAAGTCAAGTCACCGCTGCTGTTAAAGAGTCAAGTCAAGTCACCGCTGCTGTTAAAGAGGCAAGTCAAGTCACCGCTGCTGTTAAAGAGGCAAGTCAAGTCACCGTTGCTGTTAAAGAGTCAAGTCAAGTCACCGCTGTTATTAAAGAGTCAAGTCAAGTCACCGCTGTTGTTAAAGAGTCAAGTCAAGTCACAGCCGATGTTAAAAGATCAAGTCGAGCTACAGTTGATCGTCACAAGGCAAACCAGAGCACGGTTGATCATCACAAGTCAAGCCAAAGCCCAGCTGATCATCACAGGTCAAGTCAAAGCACAGTTGATCGTCACAAGTCAAGTCCAGCTACAGCTGATCATCACAAATCAAACCAAAGCACAGTTGATCGTCACAAGTCAAGCAAAGCCACAGTTGGTCGTCACAAGTCAAGCAAAGCCACAGTGGATCGTCACAAGTCAAGCCAAAGCACAGTTGATCATCCCAAGTCAAGCCAAGCCACCAGTGATTTCCGTGAGTCAAGCCAAGCCACAGTTGATCGTCACAAGTCAAGCCAAGGCACAGTTGATCATCCCAAGTCAAGCCAAGCCACCAGTGATCTCCGTGAGTCAAGTCAAGCCACAGATGATCTGCATGAGTCACGCCCTGCCTCAGCTCTCCAGCCAGAGTCACGCCCTGCCTCAGCTCTCCAGCCAGAGTCACGCCCTGCCTCAGCTCTCCAGCCAGAGTCACGCCCTGCCTCAGCTCTCCAGCCAGAGTCACGCCCTGCCTCAGCTCTCCAGCCAGAGTCACGCCCTGCCTCAGCTCTCCAGCCAGAGTCACGCCCTGCCTCAGCTCTCCAGCCAGAGTCACGCCCTGCCTCAGCTCTCCAGCCAGAGTCACGCCCTGCCTCAGCTCTCCAGCCAGAGTCACGCCCTGCCTCAGCTCTCCAGCCAGAGTCACGCCCTGCCTCAGCTCTCCAGCCAGAGTCACGCCCTGCCTCAGCTCTCCAGCCAGAGTCACGCCCTGCCTCAGCTCTCCAGCCAGAGTCACGCCCTGCCTCAGCTCTCCAGCCAGAGTCACGCCCTGCCTCAGCTCTCCAGCCAGAGTCACGCCCTGCCTCAGCTCTCCAGCCAGAGTCACGCCATGCCTCAGCTCTCCAGCCAGAGTCACGCCATGCCTCAGCTCTCCAGCCAGAGTCACGCCATGCCTCAGCTCTCCAGCCAGAGTCACGCCACGTCACAGCTGACCAGGCAGAGTCACGCCACGTCACAGCTGACCAGGCAGAGTCACGCCACGGCACAGCTGACCAGCCAGAGTCACGTCACGTCACAGCTGACCAGCCAGAGTCACGTCACGTCACAGCTGACCAGCCAGAGTCACGTCACGTCACAGCTGACCAGCCAGAGTCACGTCACGTCACAGCTGACCAGCCAGAGTCACGTCACGTCTCCGCTCCTCAGCCAGAGCCTCTCCACGTCTCAGCTCCTCAGCCAGAGCCTCTTCACGTCTCAGCTCCTCAGCCAGAGCCTCTTCACGTCTCAGCTCCTCAGCCAGAACCTATCCCACCCAGAGACTCAAGGTCAGTCCTTCAAGTTCCCCGGTTGATATCCAGCGTGAGAGATGCACCGCTGGTGTCTGCACGCGCTGCTGGTATCCCCAAATCCACTCACCTTGGCCCTCCTACTCCTGAACTGATTTCCCTGTCGGAAGCGCTTCCCATGATAGGGGTCGCTCTATGTTGCATTTGGGCTGCGTACACCACTATTGGACTGCCTGAGGTAGCAACGCCCACTGTAATGTCTCCAGAGGTGACAGCACCTGCTGCAGCACCTTCTGAAACAGTGGTGCTCGTTTCAACTCCTTGCAAGGTGGTGGCGCCCAGCAACGTACTCTCACTCGGTCAGGTTACCACCGTAGAACCTCCAGAGGTGGCGGCATTAGCTGCAGAACCTCCAGAGGTGTCGGTGGTATCCTCCAATGTACTCTCACTCTGTCCTGTCACGGCTAAGGAGGCCGTCTATGAACTCTTGCCCTGTCCTGCCCCGGCCATGGAGGCCGTCTATAAGCTCACGCCCTGTTCTGTCACGGCTGAGAAGGCCGCCTGTGAACTCTCGCCCTGTCCTGTCCCGGCCAAGGAGGCCGTCTATGAACTCTCGCCCTGTCCTGTCCCGGCCAAGGAGGCCGTCTGTGAACTCTCGCCCTGTCCTGTCCCGGCCAAGGAGGCCGTCTATGAGCTCTTGCCCTGTCCTGCCCCGGCCATGGAGGCCGTCTATAAGCTCACGCCCTGTTCTGTCACGGCTGAGAAAACCGCCTGTGAACTCTCGCCCTGTCCTGTCCCGGCCAAGGAGGCCGTCTATGAACTCTCGCCCTGTCCTGTCCCGGCCAAGGAGGCCGCCTGTGATTCCCAGATCTGCTCTGCCACGGCTCCTGAGACTAGGAAGGCTCTCCCTGTCTTGTCTGTCTCTGTTCTCCCAATGTTGTCTGTTTCTGCTCTCCCTGTGTTGTTTGTCCTTGTGCTTCTCTACTTCCAGGTGCTGTCAGGGCTACCTGCCCAGTCTGCTTCCCTGTGGTGGTCTCTGGTCCCATCTGTTCCGCCCTGGTGGGTTCCGGGTCCATCTGCTCCGCTCTGGTGGGTTCTGGTCCCGTCTGTTCCGCCCTGGTGGGTTCCGGGTCTGTCCGCCCCGCCCTGGGGGGCTCCAGTCCTGCCCGCTCCGCCCTGGGGGGCTCCAGCTCCGTCCGCTCTGCCCTGGCGGGCTCCAGCTCCGTCCGCTCCGCCCCGGCGGGCTCCAGTCCCGTTCGCTCTGCCCCGGTGGGCTCCAGGTCCGTCCGCCCCACCCTGGTGGGCTCCAGCTCCGTCCGCTCCGCCCTGGCGGGCTCCAGCTCCGTCCGCTCCACCCTGGATCATAGGAGCGTCTGGAAGCCGCTCTTTGGGGGGGGGCTATGTCACGAATCCAGACCACGAACTTCCAGCCACTCACCTCTAGAGGTCACTCACCCCCCCACTTGGACTTTCACACCGTCACAGATCACACTAAGGACTACATTTCCCAGCATCCACTGCACCCACACAGCTGTTCACCATTTATCCCGCACGCACCTGCAAACAATCACGCAATCACCATCACCCAATCACACGCACACACAAGCACTATAAATACCATGGACATTCATTCACACGGTGCCGAGTATTGTTAGCCAGTCTACTTACCAAGCGTTTTCCCAGTTTCCTAGTTTCCCGAGTTTGATTTCCTGTTTCCTGATTCCTGCCCGTGTTCCTGGTTTCTTCTCTCTGCCTAGCCCTCTGGATACTGTTCGCCGATCGCCGACCCACGCTTGCCCACGGATTATTCTCTGCCCTGTCTTCATCGTACCTGTTTGCTCCTGTCTGACCCTGCCTGTGTGACCATGTTTAATAATAAAGCCTTGCGAATGGATCCACCTGTCTCACGTCTCGTCAAACCCATAACACCTGACCTAGACTAAAGTCTTTTGAAAAAAAAAATCCCATTACAATATTTATATATTTATTATATATTAATATTTATTACAGTGTTCCAATAATACAAATCAAGGTCAGATGACCAAAACATCGCATTAAATATTGTACGTTTTTGCAAGCTGTGGTACTGAATGTAATTTTTTTCTTCACTGTACATTACGTTTTTTTTTTGTTTTTTTGAGGTATGAGATTTTTAAAATGTAAAATCTTAAAAATAACAATCCATTCTGAAAATGAATTATTATTATTACTGTAATTAATTAATGTAAATTAATATTATATATTATAATATTATAAATAAGATAATTAAAATTAGTAACATTTTTAAAGAGTGAAATGGACCATTTAAATATTTATTGTATGCAAATTATTTCTAAATGTTTTCTAAAATTCAGAAATAAATAAATACTCCTCAGTTGTGGTGTCATTTTCACCACAATCACAATAAACAATTTTGTCACTAATAGTTTTTCAATAATTGGTGTGCTTTACCTGGTTACCAAGGAGACAACAGTGTTGGTGCAGAGCGTGAGAGACATTTGAGACAGTGAAGAATACAGAGAAAAAACAAAGTTAATATCAATTGTGAACTGAATTTTTTAGCACGCATCAAGCTGTAATTGTGTGAAATTATACTTAAAGAGTGCATTATATCATTATATTATATCAGTATATATTATATACTATTAAACATAGTTAGTAGGCAAATCTCATTCACTAGTGATTGAGTGAAGTCCACAGGACCAAAAGCACCCACAGACACATCCATAACAGCTGGGAAGGCAAGGTCTACACGAGCGATGCAGGAATGTTATTCAAGGTGTAAGTGGGCCACACAAAGTAATGATAATCGTAGTTTCTGCAACATCTGGACTACAAAGAGCCCCGTTGTTCTGAGTAAAGGCAGACTGTTATCTGTTGTCTTTGCTTTTAGAATTTGGAAGAATGCATTTGAATATTAAAAAACTTCCTGTTGTGCTTCCCTCGCTACGAATTATCAAAGCCCAGCAGGAGGCAGATCTAATCAACCACTGTCTTCCTCCGTCAGTCCGACCGTCTCCTGAGCCGCTCGCTCGTGGAGGAATGAAACAGGGCAGGAAGTTTGTCGCAGTGAAAAAGCATGAAGTTTTTAGAATGAGACCTGTAAAACAGAACGAGGGACAGAGGCCCATGTGGTTTCCAATGACCTCCAAGTTGAAGAACAAAGACTAGGCAACATGAAAGGAGACATATGGAATGCCCTTTAATCAGGCTTTCAGAGAGGTAAACAATTATTTTTTGAAGTACACCATCGGTTGCGTCAGATGAGGGCTATACGGACACATTCCTGCATTTTCTCGGAAGAGGAATTAAGCTTTGCTCTATGAAGCCATTTGCATACAGGCAATTTTCAAATCCATTTGTGGATAAATACGAAGCCAGACATTTGCCAGCTGCTTCTTTCATCAATCCCCTAATAAACCCACGGAAAGCAGGAAAGGGGGCAGAAAAAAAGAATCTTATTAAGGCTTTGTATTAGTCAGATATTAAAACCCAATCTTTAATGCGAGCCAAGGGGCATTTCACACTCGATGTGTAAATTTCCCATGAATCACTGAGGGCATCACTTCACACGCCGGCTGAGGGAAACCCCCCTCGAGGGAAACAAGTCAACTCTTTCATTTCGCAACTCTTTTTCTCTCTCCCTGCTGCTGTCTCCTTTTTTCTTCCACTTTCATCAGTCTGGTGTCACTTGAAAGGCAGCAGCGAGAAACAGAAGAGGAGAACTCTGAGTTTCCTTTAGAAGATGCGCTGCGCGAATGCAGCTGGGTGCACGAGTTAACCGTGCGAATCGGCCAGTAATCCTTTGAGGATACCGGCAGGTGCAGGTGCCATCTTTTTTTTAATGCAGCAAACTGGGAAAAGGAGGCTGGAACCAGTGCCACCCAATCCCATAATGCACACTGCTTCCTGCACCCACATCAGACACGGTCGACCCTTTGTACTCGTCTTTTTCGCCCCGTGGACGTCTGACTGCGGGACTGGCAGTCACGGTGCACGGAGCGGGAAAATGCGATAGAGGCGTTTGTGTGAAATTCCTTTCATGGGGGACTAGGTTGCACATTTCCCCCTCTTCTTCTGGAAGCCACAGCTAATTTTACACACCCTTATCTGGCCCCCTTTCGCTGGCAAGGCGCCTGCTTCTGCATGGGTCGGAGGCACTGGGCCATTTGCCATGCTCAAAAACGGAGCGAGAGAGAGAGATGCTCCTTGGGGTCTCTCCCTCCTTGGAGGATGTGGGGTGGCTCTCCTCCTGTTTCCATGGCAGCGCCTGGCTTTATTAGAATCCCATTCCAGATGCGGCACAACAGCCTTTCGCCCCTGCCCCCTCCGTGTGTGAGCCATCTTTCCCCCCGCCTCACGCCCCTGACTGTTTTCCAGCGGTTAAGAAACTTGTCCAAAGTGATGGATGGCACGGTGTGTTGATAAATGAAGCGTAATGGGATAACCACCGTGCGATTTCACACTTCGATAGCCCGTGGCACTGCCACTACTCAAGGCAGCCTGTTCCCGGTGCCACACGGGGGGAAGCAACCATGCCCGAGTCTTTCCTATCAACAATATCCCTCTGGCCTCATCCTCTGCAATATGACACCTCTGCCAGGGTGGTGCACAATTCAGAATTTAAGAATTGACTCCATTTTAATTCATGAGTGTGGATTGGAAGTGAATTGGGCACAACAGACAGGAAGCTGGAATTTTTAGTTGGAATGACAGGGAGAGTAAATTTACTGAATCGCAATTCAAAGAAATTCAACACAGGTAATGAATTCTGGGAAATTAAGTGTTCTTCCACCCTGGTCTACATAAGTGAATGTATTAAAGAAATGTATTCTCTGCATTTAACCCATCCTAAGTGAACACACACTCGGAGCAGTGGGCAGCCATGTTTCAGCGCCCGGGAGCAGTTGGGGGTTCAGTGTCTTGCTCAAGGACACCTCAGTCGTGGTATTGAAGGAGAATACTACCCCCACCAACAATCCCTGCCGGACCTGAGATTCGAACCCACAACCTTCCGGTTACAAGTCTGACTCGCTATCCATTAGGCCACAACTGCCCCTGTATATATTTGATTAGAGCTTACAGCTCATGAAAGTAAAAAATCCAGTATCTCAAAATATTAGAATATTTCCTAAGATCAATCAAAAAAAAGGATTTGCAAAACAGAAAAGTTAAAGTTATTTAAAGTATGTTCATTTATGCACTCAATACTTGGTCGGGGCTCCTTTAGCACAAACTCCAGCATCAGTGAGGTGTGGCATTGAAGCGATCAGCCTGTGGCTCTGCTGAGGCACTACTGAGCCTTCAGCTCGTCTGTATTGTTGGATTGACTGTTTCTCATCTTTCTCTTGAAAATATCCCATAGATTCCATATGGGGTTCAGGTCAGGCATGTTGGCTGGCCAATCAAGCACTGTAATATCATGGTCAGCAAACCACTTGGAAGGTGCTAAAGTCCGGCTAGAAAAGGAAATCAGCATCTCCATAAAGCTTGTCAGAAGATGGAAGCATAACGTGCTCCAAAATCTCCTGGTAGACGGCTGCATTGACTTTGGACTTGATAAAACACAATGGACCAACACCAGCAGACGTCACGGCACCCCAAATCATCACTTGGTGTTTGGTGATGAGTTTTTGACTCAAGGTCTGCATTTACAGTCACACCAGAGGTATTAAACTGGGATTAGGATTTGGTTTTATGCAGACCAGTCAAGTTCTTCCACACTGACTGAATCAATAATTTCTTCTTGAACCTTGCCTTATACGCAGATGCATTGTCACGTTAGAATAGAAAAGGGTTTGTCCAAACTGTTGCTATAAAATTAGAAGCACACAATTCCCTAGAAAATCATAATATGCTTAAACATTAAGATTTGTACTCATGGAAATTACTAAAGTAGTCAAACCTGTTCATTAGAAGGGTGCGACCCAATACTTTTGGCAATATAGTGTATATACATACATACATATACAGGTGCATCTCAATAAATTAGAATGTCGTGGAAAAGTTCATTTATTTCAGTAATTCAACTCAAATTGTGAAACTTGTGTATTAAATAAATTCAGTGCACACAGACTAAAGTAGTTTAAGTCTTTGGTTCTTTTAATTGTGATGATTTAGGCTCACATTTAACAAAAACCCACCAATTCTCAACAAATTAGAATACTTCATAAGTAAACTTAATTTTTAGTGAATTGTTGGCCTTCTGGAAAGTATGTTCATTTACTGTATATGTACTCAATACTTGGTAGGGGCTCCTTTTGCTTTAATTACTGCCTCAATTCGGCGTGACATGAGGTGATCAGTCTGTGGCACTGCTGAGGTGGTATGGAAGCCCAGGTTTCTTTGACAGTGGCCTTCAGCTCATCGGCATTTTTTGGTCTCTTGTTTCTCATTTTCCTCTTGACAATACCCCATAGATTCTTTGGTGAGTTTGCTGGCCAGTCAAGCACACCAACACCATGGTCATTTAACCAACTTTTGGTGCTTTTGGCAGTGTGGGCAGTTGCCAAATCCTGCTGGAAAATGAAATCAGCATCTTTAAAAAGCTGGTCAGCAGAAGGAAGCATGAAGTGCTCCAAAATTTCTTGGTAAACGGGTGCAGTGACGTTGGTTTTCAAAAAACACAATGGACCAACACCAGCAGATGACATTGCACCCCAAATCATCACAGACTGTGGAAACTTAACACTGGACTTCATGCAACTTGGGCTATGAGCTTCTCCACCCTTCCTCCAGACTCTAGGACCTTGGTTTCCAAATGAAATACAAAACTTGCTCTCATCTGAAAAGAGGACTTTGGACCACTGGGCAACAGTCCAGTTCTTCTTCTCCTTAGCCCAGGTAAGACGCCTCTGACGTTGTCTGTGGTTCAGGAGTGGCTTAACAAGAGGAATACGACAACTGTAGCCAAATTCCTTGACACGTCTGTGTGTGGTGGTTCTTGATGCCTTGACCCCAGCCTCAGTCCATTCCATTCCATGTGAAGTTCACCCAAATTCTTGAATCGATTTTGCTTGACAGTCCTCATAAGGCTGCGGTTTTCTGTGCATCTTTTTCTTCCACACTTTTTCCTTCCACTCAACTTACTGTTAACATGCTTGGATACAGCACTCTGTGAACAGCCAGCTTCTTTGGCAATAAATGTTTGTGGCTTACCCTCCTTGTGAAGGGTGTCAATGATTGTCTTCTGGACAACTGTCAGATCACCAGTCTTCCCCATGATTGTGTAGCCTAGTGAACCAAACTGAGAGACCATTTTGAAAACTCAAGAAACCTTTGCAGGTGTTTTGAGTTGATTAGCTGATTGGCATGTCACCATATTCTAATTTGTTGAGATTGGTGGGTTTTTGTTAAATGTGAGCCTAAAGCCGTGCATACACTGTGCGATTTCTGTGTGATTTCCGTGCGATTTCAGCAAGGTATCAACTCACACTGTACGAGAAGATCGCATGCGATGTAAAGCCAAAGCTCATGATTTATGTGCTCTCACTATACGGTCCGATTGTCGAGCGCGATTTATGTGCTCTCACTATACGTGTGAAATACTCGGGTTGCGCTTGTGCAGACGATGACACCGTATATGGACGATAGCCAGAGATAACTTAAAAAAAGAAAAACTATCGGTGATATCTTGAGGATTTGGCATTTCCAATTAATGAATTAAATTATTACTATTATTATTATGGTAGTTTTATTATTAAATGTATAGGTCTACTACAATTCATTTGGCCCGAAATAATTGCGCTGAGGCGCAGATAATAAAACGGCTATATGATTATATCAGTACTTTCACAATAGCCAATGTGCGACTGCAAAACAGCTGCTGTACGGCTCCGTTGGATAGTGGAGATGGAGGAAACTGCTTCTTGCCATTTTGTAGTAACATGACTGTCTGTATAATGAGTCGAAATCGTATCACAACCGTAAGGAGAAAGAGAAGCGCCTGGGTGAAATCGCCTCAGTTTTGAATGTACCGGGTGAGTGCAGAAAGATGCTAGCAGGCTAGCTAACATATGTAAACATCACTGAAATATCAATGACAATCTGCTGCGTGAGATCACGTGAGGCGCTCCCTCTGGCATGGTAATCTTAATAATATCTTGTAGTGTTTGATGCGGCACGATTTTCAAATCTTGTAGTGTGTGCATGTTTAAGATTTGAGGGAAGATAATCTGCAAAGATTCTCCTATGTGTGTGCTGCAACCAGATTTCATAATCGGTTAGGATTTTAAAACTCCTGTAGTGTGAGCCCGGCTTAAGCGTGTACAATGCTGATTATGCCGATTATGTTCATGCGTGAGCTCTGAGGGCATCTGGAGCATCGTGTTTTCTGACGTACTTTCCAATCCAAGTAGGAGTTACGTCCCGAGCTGAAAATAAAGAGCAATGGAAAATGAGATGATTTAGCAGGCCATTATGGGCTATTATTTTTGTTAGACAGCCCTCTGGGTGTGGGGTGCCAAAACGTGGGCCTGACACCCATTAGCCAAACTCATCCATGTGCATGTCACGGTCAATAAGACCCCACTAAAATGTCATCGCCCTAATAGCTACTTACTGCCAGAGCACACACAGGACCCATCTCACGCTCCTCTTATCACCATCACGATGGTTCGCAGGCGTCCCATGCAGCTTAGCAGGAGATAATAGCTTTCCAAGCATCAAATCAGCGTCTGGAAAAGAGAGAACAACTTATTTTTCTCTGTTCATGAGTACGGTTAGCATGATAGTCTTTCCCACTTTTTTACAGTATTGTACAGAAAGGACAGCGTAGGGAATAGGGATGCAGTGATGGATGATGGCTAGAATACTAAACACTCCTCTGGGTATTTACAAAAGCCTGTCTTACAGGCGGAGTTAAATTTGTTTGTATTGCCAGCTCAAATACTAAGGATTAGCGAGAATGTGAGGAGAATTTTTAAGTTGGCAGATGTGAGGCGACCTTGTCACACACAGGAAGGACGGCCGTTTGCAACAAGGGAGACAATGGTTATAGATATAACGCATTCATGCGAGAATATCAGGCTCGTATTGAGCATATGAGTGCGATGAAGCTCTGCCATTTCTAATGAGCGACGTGTGAGAAAACTGGAAATGTGGAGACATTAATGCGGGCCAATTTGAGGTCATGCACCTTTGCTATTTTCTGGAAGGTGATTTTATTAACAAACCTGAAAAAAGCAGCAAATAACATGTAGATCGAATAGAAACGCATGGTATTCGCAACAGTAGGCTTATGGGTTCGATTCCCAGGGAGTGCATGCACTGATGCAATGCAAAGGTAATAATTTATGCAGAATCACTCCCGCTTTTAAATGCATTTGTCACTCCTTAAACTTTGCACTGTATGGCTTATGTGAGCATGTTAATTGCCTTTGTAATATTTAAAACCCAATAACACATTTGCCAATATAAACATGCATGTACTATGTGCAGATAAACAGAATTTTTTTAACAACTCAATTCTGTATATTTAAGAAACAATATATGATATTAATATACACTTTTTAGAATCTTTCTTGTTATATTTTAATTGTATTTAATATTTATGTCATATATTACAGTTATATCTAATATTTATTTTTATGTATGATACAAAATATTATATACACTATGACTTATACACACACTTATCTATCGTACACTTTATGTACTGTTTGTAATATTTCTATATTTATGTTATCATTTGTTTATATTTTAATTGTATTTTTGTGTAGGCTAAATGTATTTTTCATAAGTACATATATACATTTATTACTAAAGATACAAAAATTATAAATACATCTTGTAATATTTATTTTGTGATCATTTTGTAAGGATCCACCTGCTAGTCCAAACAGCGGAATCCAGCGGCCTGGTCGAAGGTTTAATGCATGTTCGGTCTTTTACTTGCGCCTCTGAATTTATCTGGATTTAGTTTCAATTTTAGTCTATTGTCGTTTTCAATCTGACTCCAATTTTAATTGATCATTAAGTTTAGGCAAAGTTTCTAATTAAAAACTGATCACAAATATCGATTATGTATTAATTTAGATATTTGATTATTCTAGACATCCCATATTTTCAATTATCCATTCAATGGGGACCTAATGTCGCACAGAGTCTCACGCCTCGGGTTTTGCGTAGATCTCACAGACACAAACTCGCCAGTCTGAAGCTAGTCAGAGGGTGTAGGTAGACTTATACCTGTTTTGTCTGCCGCCAACTGCTTGCTTATGACAAAAAGTGTAGTTAATTTAGTCCTTTCCCATACAACTTGCTAACACCAGTGATAGACAGAAATCTGAGGTCTCCAATGACGTGCCTACTGCTCCGTTCATTCATGAGCCTTCAGTTTGACCTATCCTGGCCGTAGATTTGCTGTAACAAAAGCGTCCACACAGTCTAATAGTCATAATGATTTTAGGACAGTACAAATTAAATCAAATATAACAATTTATTATTAGACAGGTAAAAACGTGTCATGCTAATTGCATAATTAAACAATAAGAAGCCAATTCAAAAATAAGAAAATACATAACATCAGTAGTTCAAAGATGAATCTAAGAGTAAAATGTTTACCTGACTTCAGGAAGATACATAGTGTGGAGCATATGAAATACACTTCACACTACGGGCTGATCTGGCTACAGAATCGCCATGACGGATTTGCAACTTTCCCTTAAATACTACCAGAACAAAAGGGCCATAAACATCTATTCTTGGCCCCCCCACAGATTACATCTGTGTATGGGGAATGAGAAGCCTCTGTAGAAGCTGCTCTCGTGCCCCAAATGGTCACACCTGATGTAGAGCATCTGATGTTTATCAGATTTTGAAAGGAGACCGTCCACAACAGAAGTACAGAATTCACTTAAGTTTTCAATACTTCTCATAATCTAAGTGACTACTGTGAACTTGAGACCAGTTTACCAATCGCACAGACACCTTTAAAATGATACCAAACATGAAAGGGAAAAAATAACATTCACAAGATATAACATTTGTGGCATATGGACATTCTTGCTTTTGGGGAAGAAGAGTGAGGGGGGAGAGTCAAAGGCAGGGAGGGCAGGGGGAGAAGGGGGTCGTAAATGAACAAGGGGAGTGGTGCTGTTTGTTGTCTTTGGAGATCTCTTCTCCAGATTAGCTTTGTGGTTTTATTGCATGGCATCTGTGAGTTCGTGAGTATTGGCTTCATGAGGAGTTAATTTCATAAAGGAAATAATTTCACTCCCTACAATTTATTATAGTTTTAACATTCGTCTATATTTGCATCTGGCTTGCACCGTGTTCACACATACTCTTGGAATTAAACCCTTAGGCTTGTTGTTGCAAACACTATGCTTTTCTATTTGAACTCTGCTATTTCAACAGTACAATTTACAGTATTGTTCAAATAGTATCAATATATCACATATTTTCTGATTATTAGATTAATGTATCTGCCAAATGCATACATGTAAATTGAACTTATTAAAGGCCAATTAAACTGTACAGTGTATAGTTCAACTCAAAACCTGTGAAAAACTACCTCAGCCTTTTGCTCACAAAACTTGGTGGCAAGTTGATAGTTTTAAACAGCGTCATCTCAACAAGTATCTGCCTCATATTGCCTTTGCAAGCAATAGAAGCAGCGGAATGTGTTCTCTGCGTTTAAGTGCGAGAGTGACACTGGAAAATGCATAATTCATTTTCATTTGTGAGAAATAAATTGGGGAGGGTGAGGAGGGGGAGGCTCTGCTCCAATATTTCGACGAACGCCTCTCTCCGAGACAGCTGGATGCACGTGGCTGGGTAATAACATTAAATTGGTTCTGTCAGGTAATTTCTACAAGTGTTAGCCACACTGGAGGCTGGGGTGCAGCGCAATCAGAAGAGAAGGAATCTGGGGAGGGGGGGCATCGCATCATGGCTCATCCTAAACTGCTCTGCGGCCGCCTCCTCTCTCCTCACCGCCTGGCCTCCATGAAGGTAATTGCAATCTGGGCTTGACGCTGTAAATATTGACCCTCTTGACCTTTTTCTCTGATGGGATTCTAACTGGGGACATTACTTTTGGAGGTGTGTGGGAATGTGTGTGTTAGAGAGAACATTATATAGAAACACTGAAATTGAAAGATCAGATGCTACTATACACACACACACACACACACACACATATATATATATATATATATATATTAGGGGTGTCAACTTTAACGCGTTAACGCATGTGATTAATCTAAAAAATTTAACGCGTTAATATTTTTTTAACGCAAATTAATCGTTTGATAAGGTTTGACCCCAACTTCTTCCCGTCGTCGCAGCGCAGAAGGTTATCTATCAGTGTGTGATGAGCGTAGAGTGAACCAGTGTTGCCAGGGTAGCGGCTGTGGCACACACACAGGCACAAGTGTTCGTGGGCTATTTTGAAAATACAGTTGAAATTACAGAGCCGTGGGTTGCGGGTTTTCGGGCTACTTTTATAATCTACCGCGGCCGCCCAAAGTGTATATATACAAATAAAAATGAAAATAGATCTTTTTACTAATGTGTATCATACTTGGAATGTATACCTGGCAACTTCAGAACGGAGAGGTGCGCGCTTGTAACATCACAACGTGAGTTTCAGCCACAGCATACAACACAGCAGAAATAAACATGACAACAGCCACTATAGATTATATAAAATAATAAACACACGATTACGATAGGATATGGTTTCTATGTGATTTTCTTGAGATGAATGCGTAACTTACATCTGAAATGCTAATTTTTTGCAGCGATATAAAAGGCTATAAAGAGCATATTTTAACAACAGTAAACAACCAAATTCCACATGTGATCGCAAAAGGACGTTATTACAAACATTCGATGGTGGTTTGAAGTGAGTTCTGAGTAAAAGTGTACTATTAATCTCATAAATTGTCTTATGATGCTAATGTTAGCTCTAATGCACCAGAACAGGTCCAATTCTTCTTCATTATGCATTTTGTCAAAATACTTCACGTAAGGTCGCAAGAAATGTTTTGTTGTATTTATTTAGAAATATTTTTGATAACAGTTGGGTAAATGTATCCTGGGATTGAAGTGATGTGGTTTGGTAAACGTTTTGTACCGCCAGCCTGACAAGCGGGTCTGTGACCAGCGCTAAACTCGGCTGCAGGACCGGATGGCGGCTTGCCGGAGCTGGATTACCTCCCCTGTTGCAAAGTCGTTTGTCTATGTTGTGATTATGTGCTTTTGTTGCTGAGGTGTTTTTCCTGTTCTCACACTGTACTCCCCAAGGAGCATAGTCTGGGGGTTATTTTTTTTCTCCTCCCCTTTCTCATGTTATGCTGTATTTTTCTTCAATTCCCTGTCTTCCTGTCCTGTCTACCCCCTTGTCATTGTATGTATGTTGTGTATGTATGGACAGGTTGATGGCTAATTTCGCTGGTACTTGTGACTAGTGACAATAAAGGGCTACTACTACTACTACTACTACTATTGCCAGTATAAAGACTGATAATGGCTAAATAAAAACCAAAGAATAATGATAAAAGAATAATAAGGATTATGTCTCATACCTGGCGGAAGTGTGAAAGGTTATGTTTTTTTAAACTAGATTGTCATGCATTTCTTTATTTCAACACATTTACAGGTAAATCCTAATATTTTAAATTTGTGATTAATCATGATTAATCACAGTCCAGGACTGTGATTAACGCGATTACATTTTTTAATCGATTGACAGCACTATATATATATATATATATATATATATATATATATATATATATATATATATATATATATATATATATATAAATAATCACATTTCACAACCAAGTTTAAAAACAGCAGTTTAACAAGGACAAACAAAACTGTGCCTCTATCAGTAGAGAATCACAAAGTCTTCAGTGCCTGACCAAAAACAGTTGGTATTGTGATACAGTATCTACAAACCCGATTCCAAAAAAGTTGGGACACTGTACAAATTGTGAATAAAAAAGGAATGCAATAATTTACAAATCTCATAAACTTATATTTTATTCACAATAGAATATAGATAACATATCAAATGTTGAAAGTGAGACATTTTGAAATGTCATGCCAAATATTGGCTCATTTTGGATTTCATGAGAGCTACACATTCCAAAAAAGTTGGGACAGGTAGCAATAAGAGGCCGGAAAAGTTAAATGTACATATAAGGAACAGCTGGAGGACCAATTTGCAACTTATTAGGTCAATTGGCAACATGATTGGGTATTAAAAGAGCCTCTCAGAGTGGCAGTGTCACTCAGAAGTCAAGATGGGAAGAGGATCACCAATTCCCCCAATGCTGCGGCGAAAAATAGTGGAGCAATATCAGAAAGGAGTTTCTCAGAGAAAAATTGCAAAGAGTTTGAAGTTATCATCATCTACAGTGCATAATGTCATCCAAAGATTCAGAGAATCTGGAACAATCTCTGTGCGTAAGGGTCAAGGCCGGAAAACCATACTGGATGCCTGTGATCTTCGGGCCCTTAGACGGCACTGCATCACATACAGGAATGCTACTGTAATGGAAATCACAACATGGGCTCAGGAATACTTCCAGAAAACATTGTCAGTGAACACAATCCACCGTGCCATTCGCCGTTGCCGGCTAAAACTCTATAGGTCAAAAAAGAAGCCATATCTAAACATGATCCAGAAGCGCAGGCGTTTTCTCTGGGCCAAGGCTCATTTAAAATGGACTGTGGCAAAGTGGAAAACTGTTCTGTGGTCAGACGAATCAAAATTTGAAGTTCTTTTTGGAAAACTGGGACTCCATGTCATCCGGACTAAAGAGGACAAGGACAACCCAAGTTGTTATCAGCGCTCAGTTCAGAAGCCTGCATCTCTGATGGTATGGGGTTGCATGAGTGCGTGTGGCATGGGCAGCTTACACATCTGGAAAGGCACCATCAATGCTGAAAGGTATATCCAAGTTCTAGAACAACATATGCTCCCATCCAGACGTCGTCTCTTTCAGGGAAGACCTTGCATTTTCCAACATGACAATGCCAGACCACATACTGCATCAATTACAACATCATGGCTGCGTAGAAGGATCCAGGTACTGAAATGGCCAGCCTGCAGTCCAGATCTTTCACCCATAGAAAACATTTGGCGCATAATAAAGAGGAAGATGCGACAAAGAAGACCTAAGACAGTTGAGCAACTAGAAGCCTGTATTAGACAAGAATGGGACAACATTCCTATTCCTAAACTTGAGCAACTTGTCTCCTCAGTCCCCAGACGTTTGCAGACTGTTATAAAAAGAAGAGGGGATGCCACACAGTGGTAAACATGGCCTTGTCCCAACTTTTTTGAGATGTGTTGATGCCATGAAATTTAAAATCAACTTATTTTTCCCTTAAAATTATACATTTTCTCAGTTTAAACATTTGATATGTCATCTATGTTGTATTCTGAATAAAATATTGAAATTTGAAACTTCCACATCATTGCATTCTGTTTTTATTCACAATTTGTACAGTGTCCCAACTTTTTTGGAATCGGGTTTGTAGTTGTCGATAATCAAAAGAGGTTTTCTTTAACAGTTAGTGCAATGCTAAGAAAGTAAGCTGAGCTGGCAGCAAGCAAGCACATTTTCAATTTTTAGCTTTGGTGATACGATACAGTATATGTATACATGACATATACAGTTAGGTCCATATATATTTGGACAGATGGACACTGACACATTTTCATAATTTGGCTCTGTATGCCACCAGAATAGAATTATAGAATAGAATTAAAACAAATATGAAATTGAAGTACAGACTTTAAGCTTTAATTCAAGGAGTTGAACAAAAATATAACATAAAATGCTTAGGAATGTAATTAGACATAAATATAATCATAAATAAAAAGTTCATTTTTAATATTTTGTTGAGAATCCTTTGCAGGCAATGACTACCTTAAGTCTGAAACTCATGGACATCACCAAAGATTGGGTTTCCTCCTTTGTGATGTTTTGCCAGGCCTTTGCTGCAGCTGACTTCAGTTGTTGTTTGTTTGTGGGTCTTTCTACCTTTAGTTTTGTCTTCAGCAAGATAAATGCATGCTCAATCAGAAGATTGACTAGTTATTCATTGCAGAATTTTCCACTTTTGTACCTTGAAAACTCCTTGGTTGCTTTTGCAGTATGTTTTGGGTCATCGTCCATTTGTACTATGAAGCACTGTCCAAGCAACTTTGCTGCTTTTGACTGAATTTTGGCAGAGAGTATATCTCTATACACTTCAGAATTCATCCGGCTGCTTCTGTCTTCTGTCACATCATCACTAAACACCAGTAACCCAGGGCCACTGGAAGCCAAGCATGCTCATGCCATCACACTGCTCCACCATGTTTCACAGATGATGTTGTATGCTTTGGATCATGAGCGGTTCCAAGCCTTCTCCATACTTTTTTTTTCCTCTGTCATTCTGGTACAGGTTGATCTTAATTTCAACCATCCAAAGAATGCTATTTTAGAAAAGTCTAATCTGGCCTTGTTTGCACCTTGTGGTGAACCCTCTGTATTTGCTCTTGTGAAGTCTTCTCTTGATTGTAGACTTTGACTGTGACACGGCTGCCTCCTGGAGAGTGTTCTTCTCTTGGCTGGATGTTGTGAAATGGTTTTTCTTTACCACGAAGAGGATCCTCCGATCATCCACCACTGTTGTCATCCGTGGACATCTAGGCCTTTTTATGTTGCTGAGCTCACCAGTGCATTCTTTTTTTCTCAGAATGTACCAAACTGTTGATTTGGCCACTCCTAATGTTCCTGCTATCTCTCTGATGCTCAGATCCTTTGACCACATGATGTGGGTTCAGAGCAACAGCTTCCAAATGCAAAGGGCACACTTATGTAACGCTTCTTTTCCGACAGCATTCAAATCACAGACAGACACGGAGAACTGCGTTTCATGCGTTGTTTACTGTAACACAACAAGGAGAGATATACATCCTCTGGTGACAGTGGGCATTTATAGACATGTACATTCATCACCTCTCAGCATCGGATAAACTTCTCTGCTGGGGGTTTTAAATAAACACCAGAACGCGACGCAGCGCGAATCTGTCTCAACAGAACAGTTTTAACAGTCAAGATTCAACTATATAAACATACCTGTAACACAACAAGGAGAGATATACATCCTCTGGTGACAGTGGGCATTTATAGACATGTACATTCATCTAAAAGAGCAAACAGAAATGAGAAATAAACCTGTGTTTGATTCAAAAAGATGGCGTCAGCCATACAACGCACATGTTGAGCAAATTGAATCTAAACTCCACAAAGTTCATCAAATACAATCAGTCACTTAACATCTTGTTACACAACATCATTAACCGTTTATCTTAATATTATTTGTGAAATTAACAAGTGTCAAGTTACAAAGAAAACTCATTTTGCGGGAGCTAATTTTACCTACCACCTCTCAGCATCGGATAAACTTCTCTGCTGGGGGTGAGGGTGTGGTTTAACAGGTGAAAGGGCAATTGACCCACTAATTACTTAATATCACCACAAGAGGTCTCCAAACAATTAATAAATGAACAAAAACCAGTCATTTTGGTGAAAGTTATAACATTTAAAATAACATTTTTAACCCTGTTACATCCACCCCTGCTAAATTTCACCAAAATTGTATATATCTCAGAAACAAAATACACACGAAGGCTTACCAAGGCATAAGACAGGGTCCTGGAAAAGAACCGCCAACTATCAAAGTATCCCATAAGGATGGAATGGAAAGAGACTGGCGCCAGCGTCTCAACCCAACAACTGGCTGTAGGATGCCCATTTTACACCCCACTACTCTGTCACATAAATTATACAAGCGTGTACATTGTCTTGCAATATTTGGAAAGACAAAAAAAAATAAAAGAAATAAAAATAGTAATGTTCATACAGAATCAGAACATCCACAAACAAATCTTGTCAGCAAATAAAACTCTATTCTCGAAGAGCTTGAACAACTGACCTACAAATGGTTTTAACATAACTCTTAGGGTCATAGCTTACATCTTGTCTGGATATGGTATGAATCAGTCTGTTCACAGGTTTAATAACACGTCCAAATCGGGATGTCACTTGAGCAAATCCGCTTGGAACGTCGTCATTGACTCGCTCTTGAACAGATTGACTACCACTCGAATCACATAGCTGGTTTGGTAGTTTTAAAGTAACAGAAGACTGTTCTGGAAGAGCAGTAGATCCACCTGCCATTCCATCCACCACATCAGAATCATTGGTTACATTGACAGGATAAGACACCTCGCTTTGTAGACCAGGATCAGCTCGATCAGAGCTATCATCAGGCAACTGAGAGACCCATTCAAAAGTTCTATAAGTACAGTCTTTGACACAAGAACCTGAAGAAGTAGCCTCTGTGTGTTCACAGATATCCGTTTCATCCATTATAGGCACAGATTCAGCCGGATTGGGGACAAGACTAGCAGAGTCATTAACAGCCGTCTTGCTGGTGTCAACATTAGAACCTGCATTAATGGTCTCATCTGAACAGTTACCCTCAGAAACTCCAACAGTAATCCTATCTTGTGTGAAGCACGGGCTGGTATCATGCAAAGAGGCATTCTCAAAGATTGATGAGGGACTATCAGCTTCGACATCACTTGAAAAAGGCAAAGATGTTGAATCTTTACAGCAAGCATCTGTCACAGGAAGAAAGTTGGCCAACAGCAGCAAATTGCGGTGAACTACTTTTTCCTGTCCAGTGACAGCATTACGAATTCTGAATGTGTTTGTGCTAGGAATTTTGTCAACCACAATATAAACTGTTGATTCCCAACGATCAGCAACTTTTTTCTTTCCCCTCTCAGCACGGTTTGCCAAAAGAACGTGATCAGACACTTCTATATTGGACCCTTTTGCCTTTCTGTTGTACAGCACAGCATGGCGGTGTTGCTCCTTAGAAGCGAGTTTTTGAGCTATGTTCATAGCTTCAGAAAGATCCTTTGATAGGATGGACACATACTTAGAGTAATCTGATGATGTTGAGTCACTCAAAACACTTCGAAACATCATGTCTACGGGCAGACGGGGGACCCTCCCAAACATGAGATAAAAAGGGGCAAATCCTGTAGTCTCATGCACTGTACAATTGTACATGAAAGTGAGAGACTGTAACCGCCTCGGCCAATCATGTTTCTCACCAGAAGGTAACGCACGAATCATATTACCAAGCGTCCTGTTGAAACGTTCAACAGCACCATTGCCCATTGGGTGATATGGGGTCGTGTGGGATCGTGTGGGATTTCCTTACACCTGAGACTCTGAGAAGTTCACTGATAAGGTTGCTTTCGAAACTGGCCCCTTGATCAGAGTGAATCCTCTCCGGAAATCCATAGATGCAGAAGTATTTATCCCATAAAACCCTGGCTACCTCCTTGGCTGACTGATTTTTACATGGGAAGGCCTGTGCCAGTCTAGTAAAATGATCAGTCACAACAAGAACATCAATAGATTTGTTCTGTGAATTTTCTGCTGACCAGAAGTCAATGCAAACAATCTGCAGAGGTCTGTTGGACTGTATATTTACCAGAGGGGCTCTACCATCGGGTTCAGCAGTCTTACTGACGACACGTCGCTGGCAATGACGCACATATTCACGCACATCCCTGTCCAGATGCAACCAGAAAAAACGTTGCCTCACCAGGCTGAGGGTTCTGAATTGACCCTGATGACCTGCGTGGTCATGTGTGCCTTTCATTACCTCAGCTCTAAGGGAGTCAGGGACTACAAACTGAAACCGCTTCGTCCTCAACAAGCTGTCCCTAGACACCCTGTAAAGCACCCCATCAACAATCTTAAGTTTCTCCCAATGTTTCAAATACCTCACAACTAAAGCAGGCTCTTTTGCTCTCTCTCTCCTCGAGGGCCTACGACATCTCTCCACATACTCCAAAACACGAGAGAGAATTCTGTCACTGCATTGTTTGTCACAAAGTTCGTTCACTGTGTAAGCAGGAAGAGAGTCATAGTCAATGTCAACCATCTGAGGCAAACCCTGTATAGTCATTAGAGCACGGACTCGAGCTCCAGCTTCCCACTCGTTATGAGACTGCAGGACAGCTGAAACAACATCATGTGACACCAATGTAGAATTCTGGACAATAGAATCAGCGTGTGTGAAGTGATTAGCACAATTTGCTGACTGCCTGAAAGCATTTTGAACAGACACATCAGACATCTCATTCATATCACGCCTGAGACAATCAAACGATTCATTCAGCAACCTGTGTCCTACATTCACAAAAGGAACACGACTCAAAGCATCAGCAACTAAGTTCTGAGAACCTGGGACGTACTTAATATCGAAATCATAGCTGGCTAATTTAGCTACCCATCGCTGCTCACAACAATCCAATTTTGGCTTAGTCATTATATGGGTCAGTGGATTATTATCAGTGCAGACAGTGAACTTGTTACCTTTTAGCCAGTGGCTAAACTTTTCGCACACTGCCCATTTTAAGGCCAGAAATTCTAACCTATGAGCAGGATAGTTTCTCTGTGATCGAGACAGCGATTTACTAGCGAATGCAATCGGCCTAGCCATAGTGTCACCCTCTTGCACTTGAGATAGAACAGCCCCAAGGCCATCCAATGAGGCGTCGGTGGATAGAATGAAAGGCTGATCAAATTTTGGATGGGCCAGGACAACACTATTAATCAAGGATGACTTAAGCACCTCAAAGGCTCTGACGTGGTCATCAGTCCAGTGTTCACAACTTAGCTTACGACCCTGTGAAGATCGCTTCAACCTCCAGCCACCCTTCGACTTTCTTGTTTGCCCTGAAAGTAATTCAAAGAGAGGTCTAGCAACGGATGAATACTTGGGTATGAAATGTTGATAATAATTTACCATCCCAAGAAATGACCTTATGCGTTTTTGACTTGGAGTCACTCCATCCTGTTCCATCAAATCAGAACAAGTCATTCCAGCAATACTCTCAACTTTTCCAGGGTCAGTAGCGATACCCATCTCATCAACTACATGCCCGAGAAACTTCACTGACCTTTTGAGAAAATAACACTTCTTTGGCGACCGCTTCAAGTTGTGTCCACGCAATCTGCTAAAAACCATCTCAAGACGCTCCAAAGCAGTCTTCTCATCAGGAACAAAAACGAGAAGGTCGTCAAGGTAACAGAGTAGGCTTAAGAAGTTCTGATCACCAAAAATTGCTGTCATCATTCTCATGAAGCTACCGGGACTGTTACATAACCCCTGTGGAAGACGGTTATATTCGTACAGCCCCATCGGGGTTGTAAAAGCTGAATATTTCCTGTCATCATCATACAGGGGCATATTGTAAAACCCCGACGTGAGATCTAGAGTGCTGAATAAACAATTACCACCGAGTGCAGCCAAGCAATCGGCTTGGTGGGGAAGCGGGTACGCATCTTTGAACGTTCTTTTATTCAGCCACCGAAAATCAGTGCAGATGCGCAAGTCCCCATTCTTTTTCCAAACCAGCACCAATGGAGAGGCAAATTCACTGGTTGATTTCCGAATTATCTCTCTCTCCTCCATCTCATCAAGTACTTTGCGAAGAACCTGATACTGACTCGGGGGTACTCTTCGGTATGGCAAACGAAAGGGTTTAGTATCAGTAAGGTGAATTCTGTGTACAAATCCCTGAGCCTTGCCACAGTCAAGGTGATGGCGGGAGAAAATATCCTCATACCGCAAAACAAGGTCCAGAAGCTGTTTCCTACAACCTTCAGAGACCTCACATGTGTCAATGCTCAGTCCACCCAAACCGACACGCAGCAACTGCTCCTTTAACTCCTCCCCTCCAACCAGGCTTGTTGTGGAGTCAGCCACCTGAGAAGAGCTCAAAAGAGGAACATCATTACTAATGGGTAGAACATCTTCCATATCCTCAAGCGCCACACATGCAAACAGATCAGCGATTTTTGCATTGCGTCTCAACAAAATTGGTTGATGAGACATGTTAATGAGCTTCAGAGGTACCCAACCATCACCCCACAAGGGTGTGACAAGTCTTGCAACTAACACATGTCTAGGGGCTGATCTTGAAGTAGTAGGTTCAGTTATCACAGTACTGCCTGGGGAAATGGCACAAGACTTATCCAACTTTCCCCACAACAGGTATTCACGGCCGGCTTCCAGACACACTGCTGAAGCACATCTGACTGTACCGATCTTGTCTGGGATTTCCCCACCCTTCCAACGTTCCACCCCTGCCAACATGGAGAGAAATTGTTCTGATTCTAGATCAGTATTCAGACATGGATAAGACAATGCTTTCCAGTATGCAGGACAACGTTTAGACTCACGGATCACATGCTTGATTACGTTTGTCCCTATTATAAGGTCATCCAGTTGGCCTTGTACAACTAAAGTAGGCACAATGACTTTACAGCCATACACTTCCATTTCTACATCATAAGCAGATTTAGGCTTCACTCGACTGCCGCCACAGCCAATCAGAACTATATCGAAATTGGATTCGGTCTCTTTTGCCAACACACCAGCATCGAGGAGTTTAGCCTCTGCCTTTTCACTCATTGTGCAAGCCATTGACCCGCTATCAAGCATGCCGCCAAGAGTCAACTTGTTCCACACGATAACTGGTGTGTAAAACAAACTATCACTTTTGCATACCGTGTTTGTGTTCTGTACAATAACATTCTCTGTTGAGTCGCAGAAGTCTTTGCCCACCGTAAATGCAGCTCCAGCACCAACATCAGTCTTATGGGAGTTATCACATTGACCCGCACATCCCCCCACCATATACGGGTCCATTAGTTTCCCCCAGTCTGATTGCGCCGAGCCGACACCCTGCGAGGACATGCATTCCGTGAGTGCCCTGAGGAAAAACAAGAGAAACAAAGCCTCTCTCTTAGGCAATGAGTTTTGGTAGAATGTGTGGTCGCCTTACAAACGTCACATATCGACACCTCAACACCTTGCATGAAATCAGCACTCTGTGAAGTAGGAACATTGCTATTTCGCTCTATCTTCTCTAGCACTTGTTCCAGCATGCGACTAAAGATCTCCCCTTCAGGCTTCTGCATACATTGTTTCACGGAAGTGACTGGGTCGGTACAGTGAGCACCGCACAAATGACTTTGTGCAGGTAGAGGAACATTAGAACAGCTTGCCTGCACGTCAGATTGAGAATATTCAGATGGCTTAGACGAGTCATCACACTGAATTGAAGCAGAAAGGTTTCGGAGGTGAGTATTTACATGTCTCAGTGGTGCTCTTTTCTCTCTCTGGTAATCATCCAGCCTTCGCTGAATGTCTCTCGCATTCCACTCATCAATTGGCTTACATTTAAAAAGGCATAACAATTCAGGGTCAGGACAATGTTTCACAAACATGCGTGCCACCTCCATGCTAATATTATCCATAACTCTACCCTGTCTGCGCAACCCTTCCTCAGCCAAATCCGCTGCTTTATTAAGTCTGATCCAATAATCAACTGGATTTTCTTTTGGCTCTGGACATGTGGAATAAAAATCGGCCAAAGGCAAACAAGAAGCAGCATCACTGAAGTATCTGAGCAGTATTGAATAGATAATGTCCGGGTTGCGTACCACATCCAGAGAAACATCACTCCTCAAACCGATTTTCACGATGTCCCTTGCTTTGCCCATTAATCTCGACAGTATCTCATCAGCTTGGTCAGATACTGGACACTTCTGTTTATTTAGTTGCGATTTCGTCAACTCAATCCAATCACAGACAGAGTATTTATCAGAGCCGTCTCCTTTAAATATCATTGGTTCTCTGTCTGCTTTAACATGAACAGTGACTTGAGGCACATTTTGTCTGACACTGTCAGAGCCCGTATCTTTGCCATTTTGTGAGTTACAATTAGAATTTACAACTCCAGTCTCAGCAAGTCTTGCCATGATCGAATCACCTATTTGGGCACCAAGTCTACCCATCATATCTGTCAACTGTTGCAATGCATGGTCAGTATTATCAGCTATCGGAGTGGAAACAAAAGGCCCATCCCCCAAAAATTGTCCCATTGTTAGATTTCTTGAGCTGTGCCCACGACCTATAACTCTTTCACTGTCACACATAGGCTGGATGTGCCCAATCCCTCCACAAAATGACTCATTGCGGGCAGTGTCACCATTATTCACCCCAGTAAGTAAAACACCCCTCCCTCTAGGAACAAATGGGCTAGTAGCGTCATAATCTGAAGGAAATTTCTCAGCCATTAATGAATGTGAGGGAAAATGAAACAAAAATAAAAAGCCCTTCAAAAACACGAAATTAACAAAAAAAAAAAAAAACTTGCTGAACAGTTCAAGAATTTCAAAAGAGTCCAAAGTTCATTAAATGTTCCACTTGACTCCAGAAATGCAGTTCAGAATGTAAAAGGAACAACCAACTCGTCCACTAATTGCCCAATCTTCACAATTTCGTGATGAAAGTATGATGATCTTCGGGATTCAGCAACCACACGGCGATCTGCGTCACGCGGATCTTCGCGATGCGACGAGTCACGGCACCAGTGTAACGCTTCTTTTCCGACAGCATTCAAATCACAGACAGACACGGAGAACTGCGTTTCATGCGTTGTTTACTGTAACACAACAAGGAGAGATATACATCCTCTGGTGACAGTGGGCATTTATAGACATGTACATTCATCACCTCTCAGCATCGGATAAACTTCTCTGCTGGGGGTTTTAAATAAACACCAGAACGCGACGCAGCGCGAATCTGTCTCAACAGAACAGTTTTAACAGTCAAGATTCAACTATATAAACATACCTGTAACACAACAAGGAGAGATATACATCCTCTGGTGACAGTGGGCATTTATAGACATGTACATTCATCTAAAAGAGCAAACAGAAATGAGAAATAAACCTGTGTTTGATTCAAAAAGATGGCGTCAGCCATACAACGCACATGTTGAGCAAATTGAATCTAAACTCCACAAAGTTCATCAAATACAATCAGTCACTTAACATCTTGTTACACAACATCATTAACCGTTTATCTTAATATTATTTGTGAAATTAACAAGTGTCAAGTTACAAAAAAACTCATTTTGCGGGAGCTAATTTTACCTACCACCTCTCAGCATCGGATAAACTTCTCTGCTGGGGGTGAGGGTGTGGTTTAACAGGTGAAAGGGCAATTGACCCACTAATTACTTAATATCACCACAAGAGGTCTCCAAACAATTAATAAATGAATAGTTATAACATTTAAAATAACATTTTTAACCCTGTTACACTTAGAATCAACTCCAGAACTTTTACCTGCTTAATTGATGTATAATGAAGGAATAACCTACGTCTGTCCATGAAACCGCTTTTGAGCCAACTGTCCAATTACTTATGGTCCCTTGAAAAAGGGTGTAGGTACATATTAAAGAGCTGTAATTCCTTAACCTTTCCTCCAATTTTGATGTGAATACCCTCAAATTAAAGCTCAAAGTGTGCACTTTAAGCCCATATTCATTATATATCTGTAACTTGATTAAGTTTTGGTCAACGAATAAAATAAAAAATGTGCCTGTGTCCAAATATATTGACCTAACTGTATGTGTAAAGCTATTAGTTAACATTTTCATGATAAAAAAAAAATACACAGTAAAATGGTTTTATAATATTGAAAGTATATAGAAAAGTTCTGAGATAAAACTAGTTAGGATTCTGAATACATACTAATATATATATATATATATATATATATATATATATATATATATATATATATATATATATATATATATATATATATATATATATATTAGCATGCAGTGTAGTATTTCACAGTTCTCTGATCATTCCGATTCAATTTCAATGAGTGAAGAACAAATTTCTACTGACGTGTGTCATGTATTATTTGCGTTATTTTCTCCTTCTCTCTTAAAGCGGTGATGTAGTGAATATATGGCAGTGTGGGTTTTCTAGGAAATGCATGTACTCGCTGGACCTCTGCTTTTTGTCAATACTATGGTGTATTGTGCACGTTATTTTTTGACAGACATCAATATTGCGATTTAAACGATGTGGATTTTAAAAAAAAACAGATGGATCGTAAGGTAATATTTATTTCTTAGCTGGAAAATATTCAGATAAGTAATTGATGCCCATGAGTGTGTTATGTTGATATTTTGAGTTCTAATATTCCAATGTTTCTAATGTTTTTGACGGACGTGATAACCTTATATAATTTAAAAATTAATAAAAAAAAAAAATAGAAAAACTTGATTTTATATATAATGACTTGACAATAATTTAACAAAACCTACGTTATTGTCTATAACCTGTATATATTGTCTATATTAGCCAGCATTTCCTTTGAAACAGCACAATTGTTAAATACATGTAGCAACAAATATAGAAAATGTTCACTATATCTAAATCTTTGCAAGGCATTAAAACACATGCACATGATTATTGAATGTAGCATGAAGTGGCATCTGAAGGCCAAATCTCTCCAACACCTAAATGTTAAACCCTGACACCTGTTCCTTGACTTACCATGCAGGCTTCTGCAGTTCTCGGCCACACTAATAAAGCCGTGCAGTGACGTTTGAGCTGAAACAAGTTGCTCTTTTAGGAAGTTTATAATGTTCTACTGACACCAGCGTCTCCTATTACTCTTGATCTATGGGCTCTGTAAGGTCATTTCATCCCCGTGGCAACACCAACGTCATGCTGTTCCTTGACTCACAGCTTAGACAAATGCCACTGACCGCTACTGATCTCAAACAAACAATTGGTTCTCTTGGCGAGCGGTCCTTCCCATCGCTAATGTCAGCCTCACAAACACTAACTCTGTCTGACCCGAACACCAACGCATAAACAAAACAAAAAGCCATCAATGCAATCACTTCGCCTGAGAGGAGTCTGTGCACGGATGGCGGGAAGGTTCTCCTTGGTCTTATCGCTTTGATCCTACTCTTAAGATCTGCTGAACTTCCATCCCTAACCTCCACACAGCATTTAGGTGCTTGATCGATAATTTCAATTCAATTGAATTCAAGTTTATTTGTATAGCGCCTTTTACGATACAATCGTTGCAAAGCAGCTTTACAGGAAATTAAGTTTCTACAATATATTTATATACTGTAGAACAGGGGTCTTCAACTCTGGACCTCGAGATCCATTTTCCTGCAGAGATTAGCTCCAACCTGGATTACACACAGCTACCTGCAATTTTGTATTGATCCTGAAGACCTTGATTAGCTTGTTCAGGTGTGTTTGATTAGGGTTGGAACTAAACTCTGCAGGAAAGTGGACCTCGAGGTCCAGAGTTAAGGACCCCTGCTGTAGAAACTTAATATGTTTAACTTATGGCGAAATTTGGTAATTCTGTATGTTGTCTGAGGGTTGGCATCCTCTAAGGTCCTCTGAGGGGTTGGCATCATCTCTTCTCAGGTGTTTGGTCATCTCAGATCATTTAAGGGTTGGATCCAGACTGAAGCTTGTGTAATTCCTAGTTACCACGGGATGTTAATCCCGTGGCAGAAACAGAGAAACATAATTAGCGTAGCTGTTGTTCCATCCAAGCAAAAAATTATTTGTTCAACCAAAGCTAAAGAATAATAATGTGCGTTTGATCAGATATAACTGCAGTACAAAATTATGAGATGCATTATATGAATGCATTATATGAATGCTTGGCTAAAGAGATGTGTCTTTAATCTAGATTTAAACAGAGAGAGTGTGTCTGAACCCCGAACGTTATCAGGAAGGCTATTCCAGAGTTTGGGAGCCAAATATGAAAAAGCTCTACCTCCTTTAGTGGACTTTGCTATCCTAGGTACTACCAAGAGTCCAGAGTTTTGCGACCTTAGGGAGCGGGTTGGATTGAAGCGTGATAGAAGTTAGGTACGCAGGAGCTAAACCATTTAGGGCCTTATAGGTAAGTAATAATATTTTGTAACTGATACGGAACTTAATAGTGCAGAGACTGTAAAATTGGGGTAATATGATCATATTTTCTTGACCTGGTAAGGACTCTAGCCGCTGCATTTTGTACTATTTGTAGCTTGTTTATTGAAGATGCAGGACAACCACCTAGCAGTGCATTACAATATTCCAGTGGTCATGAATGCATGAACTAGCTTTTCTGCATCAGAAACGGGTAACATGTTCCGTAGCTTGGCAATGTTTCTAAGATGGAAGAATGCTGTTTTTGTAACATTGGAAATATGTTTTTCAAAAGACAAGTTGCCGTCTAATATAACACCCAGATTTTTGACTGTAGAGGAAGTAACAGGACATCCGTCTAGAAACAAATTGTAATCCAAGAGATTCTGTGTACTGTTTTTTGGTCCAATAAGTAATATCTCTGTATTATCTGAATTTAATTGGAGAAAATTATTGGTCATCCAATCTTTTACATTTTTAACACACTCTGTTAGCTTAGATAAATTTAGAAGTTTCATCTGGTCTTGTTGAGATATTTAGTTGAGTATCATCAGCATAACAATGGAAACTAATCCCGTATTTTCTAATATTACCAAGGGGCAACATGTATATTGAAAATAGCAGAGGACCTAGGACAGATCCTTGTGGTAATCCATACTTTACTGGTGATAATTGAGATGACTCCCCGTTTAAATAAACAAAGTGGTAGCGATCGGACAGGTAGGATCTAAACCATCTTAAAGCCCGTCCTTGAATACCCGTATAGTTTTGTAATCGATCTATGAGTATGTCATGATCTTTAGTGTCGAACGCAGCACTAAGATCAAGTAAAACTAGCAATGAAATGCAGCCTTGGTCTGATGCAAGAATCAAGTCATTTGTAATCTTAACAAGTGCAGTTTCTGTGCTATGGCGGGAACTGAAACCTGACTGAAATTCTTCACAGAGATCATTTTTTTGCAAGAATGAGCACAATTGAGCAGACAACTTTTTCTAAAATTTTAGACATAAACAGAAGATTTGAAATGGGTCTGTAATTTGCCAGTTCACTAGGATCTAGTTGTGGTTTCTTAATAAGAGGCTTAATAACCGCCAGCTTGAATGGTTTTGGGATGTGACCTAAAGATAACGATGAGTTAATAATATTGAGAAGCGGTTCTTCTGCTATAGATGACAACTCTTTCAGTAGTTTAGTGGGTACAGGATCTAATAGACATGTTGTTGGTTTAGATGCAGCGATAAGTTTATTTAGCTCTTCCCGTCCTATAGTTGTAAAGCACTGCAGTTTTTCTTTGGGTGCGATGAATGAAGCTGAAGTACTAGACGCCGTAGAACCTACATTTGTTATAGTATTTCTGATGTTATCTATTTTATCAATGAAGAAATTCATAAAGTCATTACTATTAAACTGTGAGGGAATATTTAGATCGGGTGATGTCTGGTTATTTGTTAATCTAACCACTGTGCTAAATAAAAACCTTGGATTATTTTTGTTATTATTTATGAGTTTGCGGATATGCTCGGTCCTGGCAGCTTTTAGAGCCTGTCTATAGCTGGACATACTGTTTTTCCACGCAGTTCTAAAAACTTCCAAGTTAGTTTTTCTCCACTTGAGCTCAAGATTACGAGTTTCTTTCTTGAGAGAATGGGTATAACTGTTGTACCATGGTGCAGCACGTTTTTCTCTAACCTTTTTTAATTTGATGGAGGCAACAGTTTCTAACGTATTAGAGAAGATAGTGCCCATGTTGTTTGTCATTTTGTCTAGTTCATTTGCATTTATGGTGCAACACCCTTTTTTTTTTTTTAAGATGTTACTCTGATGAGGTTCAACAGAAATTCGATCGATACTGAAAGATAAAACCACTTCACAAAACAAATATTCTTTTTTTTCTATTTTATTACCACAAGTGCACATTTATACCATCAAAAAATAAAGAATATGAATAAACAAGCAGTCTTTGTTTTTTTTCTTTTTGTATAACTGAATCAATATAACAAATGACACTTATCATCAATGTCCAGTCTTTAGATGAACTGAAGTGATTATGGTGATAAGATGATTATAAATCCACAAGGTTATTTGAGAGCGATGCAATGATATAATCCAATAAATGAGAAGTGAAATAGTCAATGGCGTTCAGTGGATAGTTACCCTTAACGCCGCGCTGATTCAAGCCATGCGCCGTAGCCTCGTTACAGCGTGGTGATAAAGAGATTCATACTTCCCGCTTCCCGGAGGCGTGCAGTGATTCCAACGGTGCTCACAAAGAACACGTTGAAGAAATAACAAGAGAAGTATAGTCGGATTGATACAACATACGAGATGAAAAGTCCTTTCTACAAAACAAAGTAGCTAACATCAGTCATAATGCATACAAATACACCAAGACATAATCAAGGTCAGCCAATACTCACGTTTGAGCGTAAACTCTACGAGTTCTCAAACCAGGACTAAAATGTGTAGCCAGGTAGCATAGGTCAACAAGAGGTTTCCCTCTACCAAACAAACTAATTTGCTCGTTGGTAACCAGGCTTATATCCGGTAACCACTGTGCACTAGCGCCCTCACGTGGCTCCTAGTGGTATTACCCATGACCCAGATACCTCTTTATAAGCGATTGCCAGTGAAAAACACCATAATAAAAATCAGGTAACATTTAGACTGTTACATACGCCTTCCCCTTTTCCCATGGAAATTTTTTAAATTCTGGGTATGGTAAGTATCTATCTGAGTCGGATCAGACAACATAATCACCCTGTAGTTAACAGGTCCTAGCTTTTTCACAATCTTAGCTTGGCCCTTCCATTTTGGAGAAATTTTAGCCATAAAAGCATCATCAGCTCGAGAGAGAGGATGAGTTTTAACCCAAACTAAATCTCCATTGAAGTTCTGAGCTCTTCTTTTAAAGTCATAGTACTTTCTTTGTTTAGTCTGAGCCTTCTCTACATTTTCCTTTACAGACTTTTCTGGCGTTCAAGAGTACTATAGGCTGGTTGGTCAGTGTTTGGAGGATTTTGTAAGGCTCTCTGCAGAGGTCCTTTCAGCTGTCGGCCTAGAGCTATCTCTGCTGGAGAATAACCTATGCTTTCGTGCCATGCAGTATTTAGAGCAAATCTGAACTCATGAATCCATTGATCCCAGGTACGGTGGTTCTGTTCAACATGTGGCAATCATCGTCTTTAGGTTCCGATTGACTCTTTCAGTGAGGTTAGACTGAGGATGGTATGCTGTGGTGAGTTTTTGTGTTACGTGCCATTGCTTACATACTTGGTCAAGGAGGTTGACGGTAAATTGTGTACCTCGGTCAGACACAATAAAAGCTGGAGTTCCCCACCTCGTGAAAATCTCTTCTATTAAAATTCGCACAATGGTAGCAGATTTTGCAGCTCTCATGGGAAATACTTCTACCCATTTTGAGAAGTAGTCCACTATAACCAGCAGATATTCATTCTGTCGGGAGCTTCAGGGAAATGGTCCCATGATGTCCATTCCAAGCATATAACCAGGCTCAACTATGGGTACACTTTGTAGACCGCCTGCAGGTTTTAAGTTAGTCGGCTTGTGTTGCTGACATTTCTGACAATTCCTGCAGTGTTGCCATACATCTGCACGAATTGAGTGCCAATAAGCAAACTCAAAGTCTCATCAGTGTTTTAAATTTACCTAAGTGACCACTCAGAGGATTGTCATGTGCATAAGTTAAAATCGCTTCCTTCAGCTTTGCAGGAATGACACTTTGAAGTCTCTGGCCTTCTCTGGAGTCTGGTACACTCCTAAATAAAACCTCGTTTTTGAAAACAGTGCGTTCTCTTAATGTCTGTAGTTCTGGTTCTTTACTTTAACCATCAATTCTTGGCACTCTGGGTCTAGTTTCTGTTCTGCTGCGATTTGTGACAAATCCACTGGCAGATCATAAGTGACAGAATTAAAACCATTCTTAGCTGGTGTGTGCAACAATACAGCTGGTGACTCAACTGCATACCTTCTGGACAATTCGTCAGGCACTACATTACATTGTCCTCTTCTGTACCGTACGACAAAATGATATCCCTGCAGCCTTATAGTCCATCTTTCCAGTCTAGATGAAGGTTTGGGATGCTGGAATAGCCAAACTAGGGATGCATGATCTGTGATCACTTCAAATGCTCTGCCCTCTAGGTAATGGTGCCACTTCTCCACAGCCCATACCACTGCAAGACACTCTTTTTCCGATGCTGAATAAGATTTCTCAGCACCTCTGAGCAAACGAGATGCATAGGCAATTACTCTCTCCTGGCCATCCACCTCCTGTGTTAAAACAGCTCCCAAGCCCACATCACTCGCGTCAGTCTGTACTTTAAAAGAAGATTCAAAGTTAGGTGTATTTAAAACAGGTGCTCTAGTGAGTTCATCTTTGATAAGATCAAACGAACGTTGGCACTCTTCAGTCCACTTCCACTTTGCTTCTTTCTTCTTCAGTGCGTGCAATGGTGCTGTTTTACTAGAAAAATCTGGGATAAAACGATGGTACCAAGCTGCTAGACCCAGAAACCGCTGTACCTCTTAAGGTCTTGGGAGTAGGAAATGTCTTGATCGCATCCACCTTGCCTGCATTCATCTTGACTCCATCTGCTGTGATAGTGTGTCCTAGATAGTCAAGTGAAGCACAGATGAACTTACATTTAAGGCTAAGCGTGAGACCGGCCTTGTGCAAACTCTGAAACACTTGCTTGAGATGGTGCATGTGAGACTGGATGTCTAGAGAGTATACAATGATGTCATCGATATAGACCATGCAACATTTGTTCTTATGCTCTCTTAAGACCTGCTCCATCAGCCATTGGAATGATGCTGCTGCGTTTTTAAGGCCAAAAGACAGACATAAGTATTCATATAGCCCTGAAGCAGTAACGAAGGCTGTCTTTTGTACACTTGCAGGATCCATTTCAACTTGCCAGTATCCGCTCTTTAAGTCCAACGTGCTAAACACCTTGGCTCCTTGGAGAGAATCCAGAATGTCTGTGATTTGAGGCATGGGGTATGCGTCGAGGTGAGTCTTTGCATTCAGACCACGGTAGTCAATGCATAACCTAGATCCTCCATCTTTTTTGTCTACGACTACCACAGGTGAGGCCCACGGAGACGTAGAAGGTTTGATGATCTTTAATTGAAGCAACTCCTTAATTTGCTCTTCAATAAAATCATTCTTAACTTTAGAAACTCTGTAGGGTCTCTTTCTTAAAGGAAGTTCGTCAGTAGTTTTAATCTCGTGCTTGATCAAACTTGTACGTCCTAGATTTGTGGTACATACAGAAGGCCAATCATACAAGAGAGCTTTCAACTGACTCTTTACCTTGTCTGCAGCATGCGAGTTTCCTACGACTTGGTCAATCAGCTTCAACTTCTCCTTATCGTGAAACACCTCGACGACTTCTTGTGCAGCATAAAAGCTTACAGCAGGGTGCTCGTGCATTTTATTAAAACACATGGGATGACTCGTGTTAGTATCAGGCAGGGATATACGTGAAACATTAAAATCGATGGTGACTTTGGCTTCTCTAAGGAAATCCAATCCTAAGATGATAGGAACTGCCAGATCCTTGTCATCCATCACATGGAATGTGATCTCATGTTTCGCTCCATACATCTCACATTCCCAGAGTACCTTACCCTGAGTTTTTTTACTCTGGCCATTGGCAAGCATGAACGTCTGAGCGCTTCTGGTCAAATGCTCATCCTTCCTCTTTAGTCTCTGCCATACTTCCTGCTGCATCAAAGAAAAAGTGCTTCCCGTATCAATCACAGCATTAAAGAATGAATGATTTAAAACAATGGGTGCTTGCAGTATACTACTACACAGAGTTAGAAGTGGGATCTAGAAGCATTAGGCGATTAGGTTGATTTTTTCCAGCAGAAGAATTCTTCTTCTGTTCCTCACCTTTCTCTTGACTCCATCTTCTCTTACTCTCAGCCCAGTCCTTCTCTATTTGTGTGCCGAGGCGAACCAGCTCATCAATAGTTTTCACCGTTCCCCTCAACAGTGAAGCCAACCGCGGATTGCAGTTCCTTAACGTTGCCTGCATTAATTCGGCTTCAGACAAAAAAGGGTTAATCTTTAGTGATATCGCTCTATAATTAAAAGCAAAGTCTCTCACACATTCGTTGCTCCTGTCGGTAACTTGCCAACTTCTGTGCAGCAACTTCCTTGTGATCTTCATTCAAAAAAGAGAATAGGAATTTCTCTTTGAAGGGATCCCAGTCTCTAATACTCGGTTTCTCTGCTCTCCACCAGCTCTTAGCGGTTCCCTTAAGACTCACGGATAACGCCGCCAACAACTCTTCGTGGAGCAGAGGTCTCAATTCAATATACTCTTCAAAACGATCGATGAATTCAATGGGATCTTCTGAATTCAAATTCTTAAAGGTAGGTAAATCCATTTTCACAGAAGGCAGGTGAGATGCTGAAGAAAGATATGTTACTTGTCTCGTAGTGTCCTGTGGAATTGAAGTAATCTTAGAAGGAGTTTGAGATAGCTTGTGAGAAGTTGTGGTGCTGGAATGGACAGGAGTTGACATGATTGGTTTGATAGCCTTGAACTGTTGCTCCAGCTGTTTATCACGCCGTTTCAAACAATCCACGATGCTCTTACTTAGTTCATTGACTCTGGCATCACATTGTTGCTGAACACGATCTAGCTCTCTCTGAAGACAATAATTTAATCGGTCTTCATAGGCTCTTAATTTTGTGCTCAATGTCTCTGTGGTAAAGAAGTCGCTGATTCTGTGCTCAAGATCAACAAGGTGCTCTTCGATACTACACAATCATTGGGCATTTTCCTCACAGCCGAACTGTAGCTCATCTTCTTGAAAAACAAGAGGCGGAGGAGGTAAGGGTGAGTCGTCAGGTTTGTCAGCTTGCTCAACTCTCTGATCTGGGGACACATCTCTACCTTCTCTTTCTTCCTCTGAATCTAAATACTAAAAGTATTAATCAAATTTGTTACAGGGTCTCTACGATGAATGAAAGCTTCATCTGAATAATCAGCAATGGGCTCCCTCTCTTCCATAGTAAATGATTATTAGAGATGTTTGTTTGTGAAGGGTTTTCAGTACCGTCGAAATTTATTTTTAAATACAAGGGATTCCACTAAAGTTCAAGTGGGTCCCTGTTCGGGCGCCATTCTGCAACACCTTTTTTTTTTTTTAAGATGTTACTCTGAGGGGGTTCAACAGAAATTTGATCGATACTGAAAGATAAAACCACTTCATGAAACAAATATTCTTTATTTTCTATTTTATTACCACAAGTGCACATTTATACCATCAAAAAAATAAAGAATATGAATAAACAAGCAGTCTTTGTTTTTTTCTTTTTGTATAACTGAATCAATATAATAAACGACACTTAGCATCAATGTCCAGTCTTTAGATGAACTGAAGTGATGATGGTGATGAGATGATTATAAATCCACAAGGTTATTTGAGAGCGATGCAATGATATAATCCAGGGGTCACCAAGTTCGGTCCTGGAGGGCCGGTGTCCCTGCAGAGTTTAGCTCCAACCCTAATCAAACACACCTGAAGCAGCTAATCAAGGTCTTACTAGGTATACTTGAAACTTCCAGGCAGGTGTGTTGAGGCAAGTTGGAGCTAAACTCTGCAGGACACCGGCCCTCCAGGATCAAGTTTGATGACCCCTGATATAATCCAATAAATGAGAAGTGAAATAGTCAATGGCGTTCAGTGGCTAGTTACCCTTAACGCCGCGCTGATTCAAGCCATGCGCCGTAGCCTCGTTACAGCGTGGTGATAAAGATATTCATACTTCCCGCTTCCCAGAGGCGTGCGGTGAATCCAACGGTGCTCACAAAGAACACGGTGAAGAAACAACAAGAGAAGTATAGTCGGACTGATACAACTGAGACAATATACGAGATGAAAAGTCCTTTCTACAAAACAAAGTAAAATAGCTAACATCAGTCATAATGCATACAAATATACCAAGACATAATCAAGGTCAGCCAATACTCACGTTTGAGCGTAAACTCTACGAGTTCTCAAACCAGGACTAAAATGTGTAGCCAGGTAGCATAGGTCAACCAGAGGTTTCCCTCTACCAAACGAACTCATTTGCTCGTTGGTAACCAGGCTTATATCCGGTAACCACTGTGCACGAGCGCCCTCACGTGGCTCCTAGTGGTATTACCCATGACCCAGATACCTCTTTATAAGCGATTGCCAGTGAAAAATACCATAATAAAAATCAGGTAACATTTAGACTGTTACAATGGGTACACAGAGCAGCAGAGATAATTCAGGCAGGTTATTTGTGAATCTGTGTTTAGTGGCTGGAACAATAGTTCTGCCCGGACGATAACGCGGAGCCATATAGTTAATATCAGTAATATGCAGCATGCACGATACAAGGAAATGGTCGGTAACATCATCACTTTGAGGTACGATATCTATATCAGTAAGATCAATTCCATGCGATATAATTAAATCTAGCGAATGATTAAAACGATGAGTGGGCCCAGTGATGTTTTGCTTGACTCCAAAAGAGTTTATTAGGTCAGTAAACGCAAGTCCTAATGCATCATTTGTATTATCAACGTGAATGTTAAAATCTCCGAAAATTAGCACTTTATCAATATTAACCAATAGGTCTGAGAGGAAATCTGCAAATTCTTTTAGAAAATCTGTATATGGCCCTCGCTGTCAATACACAGTAGCCAGAGCAAGAGATAGGACAGATTTATTTTGTATATCTGACAGTATAACATTAAGCAGAAGTATTTTGAATGAGTTAAACCTGTATCCTGTTTTCTGAGTAACATTGAGAATATCACTATATATTGTTGCGACACCGCCGCCACAACCAATCTGACGGGGCTCATGCTTATAACAGTAGCTTGGTGGAGTAGACTCATTTAGACCAATATAATCATTTGGTCAAGTCAAGTCTGCTTTATTGTCAATTCTGCAACATGTACAGCACATACATACAGAGAATTGAAATTGCGTTACTTTTCAGACCTCTGGTGCATACAGTTAACATTAAACACTGACAGTAGACGTACAAATACAGATAAATACAGTTTAAACATATGTACATACAAACTATACAGATATACAAATGAGGACATTGTAGAAAAAAAAAGAGATCGATAAAGTGGCATAGGCACATGGCAGATAGTGCAAACCAGTTAAAAACAAAACTGTGCAGATATAATGTGCAGTGCAAAGGAGCTTATCAGTCTGTTAAAGTGATAAGAGCTCAGAGAACAGTCTTTAATCAGACTGTCAGAAAGAGGTAGTTTGCAGTCAATGCTGGATGAGGTAGTGATCAGTCCAATGCTGCACAAAGTGACTGGTGCGGGTCACAGTTTGTAAGTGGGTGGGGGGGGGAGTGGAAGGTCCTGGGGATGTGGGGAGCTGGGGCGGGGGGTCTTAGTGTCAGAGTTCAGTGGTGCGTGGGGTAAAAGAGAGGAGGGGGGGGAGACGGGAGAGAGTTGAGCTTCCTGACAGCCTGATGAAAGAAGCTGTCCTTCAGTCTGCTGGTCCTCGCCTGGAGACTCCGCAGTGTCCTCCCTGATGGCAGCAGACTGAAGAAGCTGTGTGTCGGGTGGGTGGGATCACCTGCAATGCAGAGGGCTTTGCGGGTGAGACGGGTGCTGTAAATGTCCTGGAGGGAGGGGAGAGAGACACCAACGATCTTCTCAGCTGCTCTCACTATGCATTGAAGGGTCTTGCGGCAGGATGCGTTGCAAGCGCCATACCACACAGTGATGCAGCTATGGTCGCCCTTCAGGATTGCGGATATCTGCGCAGAAACATCGAGAACACGAGCACCAGGGAAACAGTGTGTGCGCACTTTACCTTCAGCTAACTTAGCACGGACGTTGCGGACGATAGAGTCTCCGACGATCACAGCGTCGCGTTCTGTCTCTCGGAGAGGAACGAAGCGGTTTCGGGTGGAGATCTCGAAGACCGGAGGCGGCGGATGGGGAGAAGTTGCAGCCCGGGGCCTAGCTCGCGTCTTCCGCTGCTATTGCACCCAGGGTCCGTGGTGTCCCGGCGCCGGAGTGAAGGACATCTGGGAAGATCGTGTCCATGTTTCAGGAGGTAGGGGTTTGCATGGGGTTTAGAGGAGGGCGGGGTGATTTGGGTTCAGGGCTCTCACAGCCTGGGGGAAAAAGCTATTGAGCAGCCTGGCGGAGTGGGCTCTGATGCTCCGGTACCGTCTTCCTGATGGTAGGAGCTGGAAGAGACTGTGGGAGGGGTGGGTGGGGTCCTTCACGATGCTGTTGGTTTTGCTGGAGCATCGTGCAAGGAAAATGTCCAGGATAGATGGGAGAGGGGCACCGATGATCTTTGCAGCCGTGTTCACTGTCCGCTGGAGGGTCTTGCGGTCAGCAGCACTGCAGTTCCCGTACCAGACAGTGATGCAGCTGGTCAGCACATTCTCAATGGTGCCCCTGTAGAATGTGGTGAGGATGGGTGGTGGGAGACTTGCTCTTTTTAGCCGGTGGAGAAAGTGTAGGTGCTGTTGTGCCTTCTTGGAGAGTGACATGGTGTTGGTGGTCCAGGTGAGATCCTCCGTGATGTTCACCCCCAGGAATTTAGTGCTGCTGACTCTCTCCACAGTCGAGCTGTCGATGGTCAGTGGGGGGTGGTCAATGGAGTTCCTCCTCCTGAAGTCCAACACAACCTCCTTTTTCTTCTCCACATTGAGGGACAGATTGTTAGCGCCACACCATTCAGCCAGCTGTGCCACTTCCTCTCTGTAGTGCGTTTCATCGTTGTTGCTGATGAGACCTACCACTGTTGTGTCATCAGCGAACTTGATGTGGTTGGAGCTGAACTTGGCAGTGCAGTCGTGGGTCAGCAGCGTGAAGAGCAGCGGGCTGAGCACACAGCCTTGTGGGGCACCTGTGCTCAGTGTGGTAGTGCTCGAGGTGTTGTGGCCGACACGGACTGACTGAGGTCTTCCGGTTAAAAAGTCCAGGATCCAATTACAGAGGGAATTGTTAAGGCCCAGCAGGTTTAGTTTATTTATGAGCTGTTGTGGGATTATTGTGTTGAATGCCGAGCTGAAGTCAATGAACAGCATTCTAACATAGGAGTCTTTATTTTCTAGGTGGGTAAGAGCCAGGTCCGTAGAGCGGTTTGGACGGTATGCAAACAGGAGCGGATCGAGTGTGTTGGCGAGGTTGGTTTTGATTTTTTGCATGACTAACCTCTCAAAACACTTCATCATGATTGGAGTCAGTGCTATGGGACGGTAGTCGTTTAGACAGGACACAGGTGATTTCTTTGGTACCGGTATGATTGTTGTGGATTTGAGATGTGGGGACGACTGCCTGGCTCAGCGTGGTGTTGAAGATATCTGTTAGGACATCCGTCAGCTGTGCAGCACAGTCTTTCAGTACACGGCCAGGTATGTTGTCAGGACCCGCAGCCTTTCGTGGGTTAATCCTGGATAGGGTCTTCCTTAAGTCGGCTGCAGACAGACAGAGCGCCTGGTCGTTGGGAGGTGTGGGCAGTTTTTGTGCAGGTGCGTCATTCTGCATTTCAAACCGTGAATAAAAGTGGGTGAGTGTATCGGGGAGGGATGGATCATCATCACAGGCCTGTGGCAGGGGCTAAGTAAATTTAGAAATCACTACTTTCTTTTTTTATTTGCGTTTTCCATACTGTCCCAACTTTTTCTGATTTGGGGTTGTAAAAAACACTCAGAACACCCAAGACAACAAGCTAAATTCTAGAGGTTGACTGGATTTTACCGATCCAGTTTTTTTTTTTTTTAGCGGTAACTAGGTTGGAACACACTGACTGATAATCATTTAATCAACTGATAGTTTTTAACTCTTTCCCGGCCACTGACGGAATCCGACAAATTTCCATGTTTTCACTGTTATATGGTAGGAGGCACTAATACACATCTTCTGAAAGAGGACTGAACGTCTGGATCAAAACATGGTGAACAAGCAGCAAAAACATTGCTTACCTAAACATACCTTCGGTGGCCGAGAGAGCTCAACGCGCTGCAAATAGAAAAAACACCAGCAAATTAAGAAAACAACTTCAACAATTTGACAACACACGTGCTGCAAATGCTCACAACACTAACAAATAAAGAAACGCATGGCAAATAGAAAAAAACACCTGCAAATTAAGAAAACAATTTCATCAATTTGACAACACGCGCGCTTTAAATGCTCACAACACAACCAAATAAAGAAACACACTGCAAATACTCACAACACAACCAAATAAAGAAACACACTGCAAATACTCACAACACAACCAAACAAAGAAACGCGCTGCAAATAAAATTCTTTATTTGTTTGTGTTGTGAGCATTTGCAGCACCTGCTGTCAAATTGATGAAGATGTTTTCTTGATTTGCTGGTGCTTTTTCTATCTGCATGTGTTTTCTGAAGTTGCAGCACGTTGAGCTCTCTCGGCCACCATAGATACCATATGTAAGCAGATGTATATGTAAAATAACGTGATTGCCAAACATTAAACAGCATATAAATCAAGACTGCCCAATGTTACCAAATAAAGTGATGATCCAGGAATTGGTAAGGGACTGTGAAAGCTTTGGGGGTGTTGATGAAGCAATCTACTCCATCATGTTTTGATCATCATTCTGAATTCGATCCGGACATAGTGTTTGACAAAAACACATCTGTTGCTTTTTTTATTTTTTATTAAACTTGAAAATTTGTGGAAGCCATGAAAATTTTGTGGAAATGATCAAAATGGCTGGCAGTGGCTGGCAACTAAAAAAAAAAACATTAGTGGGGAAATTGTTGAAGTGGATACTGAATGAAAAAAAAAAAAGTACTGAACCATGAAAATGTACAATACTTTTTGGAATATAATAAAAATATTAATATTAATTAAGAACTGATGATTGGCATTGACTCCCTTATCATTTTAAATATCTACAAAGGCCATACTTTATTTGCTTCTGTGTTCAAACACGTAATTATCTAATCAAAACAACAAAATATGATGGCCGCACACTGGACAAGAAGTACAGTGCCATGTCATGTCTAGGGTTGCAAAAGGGCAGAACATTTGCAGAAACTTTCCAAATTCCTAAACTTTTCTGTAAGTTTCCAGAATTTCTGGAAAGTTTCTGAACTTTTCTGTCTTTCTGCAACCCTGGTCACATTGCGGCTAGGACAACACACAATCGCACACCGCATGTGTTGTGTTTCAATTCAAGTGGTGGACTAAAACCGTTTAATCCCCAAACAGGCAAAAGTTCACTTCAAGAGTGAACAAAGTGATGTAGATGAGTTTGAAGTTTGACGTTTTGGATTTGTTTATATGTTTCTGTTGGCATGAACATTTCAGTTTGCTTTCACACATTACAATCTTTAAATATGCAAATTCTCTGGCTAATTAATGCATAAAAGTGACCAGCTGGTTTTAAACCAGGGATACTCAAATCTGGCTCGTGAGATCCACTTTCCTGCAGAGTTTAGCTCCAACCCTAATCAAACACACCAGAGCACAATTTCTCTTTTTCTTTCCTTTTCCAGGCCGATATTTTGGGGTCTGTGGCCATCTACAGATCTAACGAAGTGGAGATGAAGCAAATGGGCTGCAGTGAAGCACACAGGCTAAAAGGCTGCCGGTCCAAACTAGATTTTAATCATGTCACTGCTATTTGACATTAGCACTGGGAAGTCCAATGCATTTTAGTGAAGCGCTTCGTTTGTCTCAATGAATCAGTTCAAGAAACCAATTCATCACTCAACAGTGCTCTCAGAAGCCTCATGCTGCTTTTTCTGATTTTATGAGAAGCATTTGCTAAAACAAATCTTCTATTGCTTGCTTATGAAAAGAGAGTTGAAAACATGTTATGTTACTATCTTTGTTTATGAGTCTTACTCTTTATTTTGAGTGCCAAGTAATCTGATTCAGAAGATAAAACAAATACAATTGATAGCAGTGTGTCACTGATATATATATATATATACAGTATATATATTTCTTTACAAATAAAACCATAATTTAGCCAAACAGGGAAAATAAAGCAGTTGAAACAACCATGCAATGGCACAGAGTCAGACCACTATTTCCTTCAGTGCTTTTGAGCAGCAGTGCCAAAATTACAGCATCACAGCCAATTAAATTAAATTTTACCCAAGTTGAGAGCTTGCGGTCCCAACTGGTGAGATAAAAAGACCATACTGTGAAATAATGGAAAGAAAACTTTCCAGAAATGATTAGGTCAAAAGCCTAATTTTATCAGTTGCTTTGATTCAGTCTGACAAATAATTTACTGAAAAAACTCTCTAAACCAGAGCAGTTACTGACTCGCTAATATTAAGCATGTTAAACTTTTAATTCTAGGTGATTGTAAAGTTTGATCATTTTTATACTTACACATTAATATGATTGCATGAGTCATTGCTAAATTAGGAGGTTTTAAGATGTTATTCATATATGTACAGCTCTGGGAAAAGAAAAAAAGACCACTGCAAAATTATTAGTTTCAGTGTTTTTTTTTTTTACTATTTCTAGGTGTGTGTATGTTTAAGGTAAATTAACAATTTTTGTTTTATTCTATAAGCTAACAACAACACTTCTCCTACATTTCAAATAAACATATCATCATTTGGAGCATTTATGTGCAGAAAATGGTCAAAATAACAAAAAAGAGTCAGTGTTTTCAAACCTCAAATAATGCCAAAAAAAAAAAAACGAGTTCATAAATCAATATTTGGTTAAATAACCCTGATTTTCAATCACAGCTTTCATGCTGTTGATCACATTCCAGAGGTTTTCAGTGGGGTTCAGGTCTGGAGATTGGGCTGGCCATGACAGGGTTTTGATCTTGGTGGTCCTCCATCCACACCTTGACTGACCTGGCGAATTGTCCTGCAGGAAAAAAACAATCCTCAGAGTTGGGGGACATTGTCAGAGCAGAAGGAAGAAAGTTTTCTACCAGAACAGCCTTGTACATGGTTTAATTCAGACATGGCATGATATATAGGCTATACAGGGGTGCACACATAAGTGGTGCGCAAGTGCGACCAAAAAAAAAAGTGCTGTGTAAATTACAGTGGGGAAAATAATTATTTGATCCCCTGCTGATTTTGTAAGTTTGCCCACTTAAAAAAAAGAAGGGTTTATCATTTTTATGGTAGGGTTATTTTAACTGATAGAGACAGAATATCAAACAAAAAATCCAGGAAAAAAGCAGCTTACAAATATTAAAGAAATATATATATAAATTTTAGTAAATCAAATAAGTATTTGATCCCCAAGCAAAAACTGACTTAGTGCAGAAACCCTTGTTGGCAAGCACAGAGGTCAGACGTTTCTTGTAGTTGGTCACCAGGTTTGCACACATCTCAGGAGGGATTTTGGTCCACTCCTCTTTACAGAGCCTCTCTAAATCATTAAGGTTTCTTGGCTGTCTCTTCGAAACTTGAACCTTCAGCTCTCTCCACAGATTTTCTATGGGATTAAGGTCTGGAGACTGGCTAGGCCACTCCAGGACCTTAATGTGCTTCTTCTTGAGCCACTCCTTTGTTGCCTTTTTGGTAAGTTTTGGGTCGTTGTCATGCTGGAATAGCCATCCACGACCCATCTTCAGTGTTCTGGCTGAGGGAAGGAGGTTCTCATCCAATATTTTACGGTACATGGCCCCGTCCATTGGCCCCTCAATGCGGTGAAGTCGTCCTGTACTCTTAGCAGAGAAACAGCCCCAAAGCATGATGTTTCCACCTCCATGCTTGACTGTAGGGATGGTGTTCTTTAGGTGATAGTCAGCATTTCTCTTCCTCCAAACACAACGAATCGAGTTGATGCCAAAGAGCTCAATTTTGGTCTCATCTGAACACAGCACATTCTCCCAAGCCTTCTCTGAATCATTTAGATGTTTATTGGCAAACTTCAGACAGGCCTGTACATGTGCTTTCTTGAGCAGGGGGACCTTGCGGGCGCTGCAGGATTTCAGTCCATTGCGGCGTAGTGTGTTACCAATGGTTTGCTTGGTGACTGTGGTCCCAACTGCCTTGAGATCATTAACAAGCTCCTTTCATGTAGTTCTGGGCTGATCCCTCACCTTTCTCATGATCATCCTTACCCCATGAGGTGAGATCTTGCATGGAGCTCCAGACCGAGAGCGATTGATGGTTATTTTGTATTTCTTCCATTTCCGATTAATCACACCAACAGTTGTCTCCTTCTCACCAAGGTTCTTGCTGATGGTCTTGTAGCCCATTCCAGCTTTGTGCAGATCTACAATCTTGTCCCTGATGTCCTTTGACAGCTCTTTGGTCTTGCCCATGGTAGTGAACAGGTTGGAATGGAAGATACAGATTCTATGGACAGGTGTCATTTGTACACACAACGAGCTGAAATTAGGAGTATCTTCTTAAAGTGCACATAATCAATCGGTGGGAGCCAAAATTCCTGCTGGTTTGTAGGGGATCAAATACTTATTTGACTTACTAAAATGTAAATCTTTTTTTTTTTACATTTGTATGCTGATTTTTTTCTGGATTTTTTGTTTGATATTCTGTCTCTATCAGTTAAAATAAACCTACCATAAAAATTATAAACCCTTCTCTTTTTTTAAGTGGGCAAACTTACAAAATCAGCAGGGGATCAAATAATTATTTTTCCCACTGTATATGAAAATCAGGCTGCTCATTTGCACAACTGACATGGTTGGTGGCTATTAATGCACAATCACCGTTTTAGATTGACTAACTGTAATATTGTATTGTAAGATTTCCATTTGAACTGAACACATAAATCTTGGGTATGTGCTGCCGTAGAGCAAAACTGTAAATAAACAAAACATTTAATTCACTGATGAGCTTCACTTGGCGGTGCTAAAACCGGCAGTGCATATCATATACTTACTTGCCAGGAACCCAAATAAACAAAAAACGCTTGCTGATTTTAGGTTTAATAATGTTGAAAATTAATGTAAAAAATAAATAAAATATAGTAAAAGCACAAACTTTATTATTTTATAAAAAAAGTAATAATAATATTGTTAATATTATTAATTATTTTATTTTATATAACTATATTTAATAGGTCACACTATATGCGGTGTGAGTACTAAACCAAAACCAAATCTGGTTCTTTGTAAATATATACAGGGGTGGCCAAAATTATTAGAACAGCTGACAGGTCTGAAAATATTGACCTTTTTTTGCCTCCAAAGCATTATTTCATTTCATAATCTTCATGAAACATGCAGACGGTTGCTCTGAGTACAACAAATATCAGATGAAGTCGTACTGTTTTTTATCTACTTTTAACTTTAATATTTGGTATGTTCACCTTTTGCAGCAATTACAGCAGCACATTTGCTCCAAATTTGCTCAATGGGGTTGAGGTACAGACTTTGAGGGGACCAGTCCATCATTTTCAATGTTCCAGCAGATTCCTTCCGTTGCAGGTAGTTCCGGCAATAGTTTGTTTTATGGATATTGTAATGGCCAATTCAACAAAAACAACTGAAACCTCTTAAATATGCCAAGTGTTCTAATAATTTTGACCACCACTGTATACACATATTTATATTATTAATATTATTATCATTATTTCCTCAGCATTCAAGCAACATTCAAGCAAGCACCACTCGCATTAAAAATCTTGTTAAAAAATGCTACATATCAAAATAATATTTACAAACTGTTTTAAATATTTGGTTTATGGCTTATGATTCATGCCACCCACCTCAGTTTCACTCTCAAACAAAATCACTGTGAATCAGTTTGACAGAATCATTAAAAAGAAGAAAAACTAGCTCTGTGAGTTAAGCTGTTTTTTTTTTTTTGCATGATTTTAAAATAACCACCTCATTAACTGCTTTGACGTGTCTTCTCGATGCTTTCTCAGGTGAATCTGAAATCAATCGCTCTTTCAGGTCAAAAGGCATTATCTCTACAGCCAATGCAATTTCAGCAGCTGATGCGAAGGCGAAAGTTTGAAGCTTGAGAAGCTTATTAGTGTTTAATTTCCTCTCCAGACACAATGCAGCTCTTTCTACGGCTGTGGCGGAGCACATAGTGTTTCAAAATATGGCATTGTTATAAAACTATAGCCTGCGAGCTAGCTAATGGTCAGCGTTTTTGTCCTTTCTCGACTGAACTCGGGTCGCTTTTGTGCCACAGGTAGAAGCAGGTGCAAAGAACCTAATTCCTTTTCTATCCCCTTCTAACCTCTTCCACACTCTTCTCCTCCTCATAGACAGACAATCAATACTTTATCAGCCGCCAGACAGCCAAAGCTACAGCCACGCCACCAGAGAAGCAATTAGCCACCTTAACAAAGACTGACGCTTGTCTCCATCCTAAACAAAAGGAGGCGATGGCCGGGAGAGAGAAAACAAACTACACATCAAGGTGTTTTTGTCACTTTGCATTTGGATGCGAAGCACCTCACGCCGGCCCCTAATGGATATTGAATAGACAGGCGCACATTAGGAAAGTGCAACAAGCAAACAAATAGTCCTTATCGGGGCAGGCTATTCATTTGAAAAGCAACGTGGGAACCCTGAGGGGACCCTTGAAGAGAAAACAAGAGAGGGACCGAACGAGAGCGCGTGAGAGAGAGAGACTTCTTTGTTCGAGTCATCCCGGGAGTATTCGCCGCCGTTACGTTTTTCCCGCTACGATCATTCAAAGCTAATTGGGTGACAGGAGTTCTGAGTCGGCAATATCGCGTGTTTGCTTTGACACAAAGGCAAAACTCAGCAGGGCAAGATGGCGCGTAAACAAGCGTGACAGTCGCTCCTGATGCTGTACCATTCATTTAATTAAGATGGATGACTCATTATGGTCTCGTAAGCTACATGTGCTATGGGGAGAGACGGAAAGAGACACTTCACACGGGTGTCAGTTGTATAACTGATGCCAGAGCTTGCCGGAGATCTGACGCGCTCTTCCCTCACGTTTCCAACGAGACGAGGGCCTTTCATTCACTGATGACACACAGGAGGCAGCGTGGGTAAGCCTGCGGCAGAACATACACTAGCCTACGCACTTCAAAAGGGCATCGTATACTGTACAGCGCCGACACGCACTCGTCATTTCACACGCCGTTCCCAAAAACAAAAATCTGTCTCGAAGGGCAAGCCAGATTCAAGATGTCCAAGAACCACACGTCTATTTCCCATCTGCCTGGTCACAGAAAAATAGCAAGCGCTGACTAAAATTGACAGTTTTAGTCTCATTGGGTGGCTTTTCGCAACTTGTGAGTCAAGTGACTCGTGTAAGTTGTGGTTTATACATGGTACACTGGAAATAAAACTATTGCTTAAGTTTTTCACCTCAGAGTCCCTCAAAGTTACTAATTGTAGTCACTTAAAACTCATCTTTGATAATGGCTTCAGTGAATACGTTTACATGGACATCAATAATCCGATAGATTTAATACGATTAAGACAATACTCTGATTAAGAGTCTACCACGTAAACAGAGATTTTTGATTACCTTAATCCGGCTAAAGTCATAATTGAAGTAAACACAAATCGAATTAAGAAATGTGGAGTATTCCGATTTTAGTCGCATTATTGAAGTGCAGTATAGACATGTAAACACCTTAATCAAACTATTACCGTCGTGTAGGACTTTTCGCTGCATTTTGCGACAGGACACACACAGGCAGTGATCAACCGTTTGACGGCAAATAAAAGAGCTTCAGCGCCGCTGTCATCTGTATGCACGTACAAATAATTAACTGCACTTGAAGCTTTCATAATATTAAAAATGAAACACCCAAAACTGTATATGGCATCATCACGAAGACGAACTATGTTTATAAGTGAAATTCTGGAGGGGACGTCGGATTACGTTGTGTGATGACGTAATGACGCATGCCATTAATCGATCTATGTACTATAACATGTAAAACGGGAACATGAAAGGATTATTCTAAAAGCGACTCATGTAAACACCTTAATCATAATATCATCTTATTCAGAATAAGGTAAGTAATTAGATTACTGATGTCCATGTAAACGTAGTCAATGTCACTCTTCGCCCAGGAAACAGGAATATGCAAATTAGTCCCCCATCTCCACTCAAACCTGCTCCACATTCACTTGCTTGAAGTAGTAGTAAACGCTACACACACTGTAAAAAATTTCAGACCTCCCCTACTCAAAATTTTCTAGTGACTGATTACATCTAATTTTTTCCATTGGCCCAATTGAATTTCTGCTAACTGAATTTTATCAATTGTGGCAACAGTCTGTTAACATTGGCTCAATGAGAAATAATATGTTGAGCCAATTGGGAAAAAAGAAGGCTACCAAACCATGTTATTGGCCCAATTAAATATTTAAAATAGTAGTAGCATACATTTTTTGTTTTACCTAATTTAAAAATGTATATTGGTAAATGTATATTGCTAAAGCAACCTTACTGAATGGTTTATTCCCTGTTATCCCAAAAGAAAAAAAAATTAAATGATACACTAAACACTGCCATATTTTAACACTTTTAATGAAATGTACAACAATATTGTGAAAATACCTTAAAATTATAAATACATTGAAATTTTCTACTCTGTATACCTTACAAAATCATGCATTTTAATTTTTATAAGATACACAAAGCTGATGAATAGCACCTTACATTGATACATTCACAAACATGCAAAAAATGTCAAACACCATAAAATAATAATAATTTTATCAATAATGATAATTTATCTGAGGTTACTTCAGCCAGTGTTTAGGTTAATGTCACTGAATATTACCATTCTCACAAAAGGTACTCTGAGCTCATGAAACTGCATCTTAACTATTTAATAATTAAACATCAAATACATTCACATATTAAAAATGTCAAAAACAATATCAAATGTAAGTAATGGGGAGGTAACTTCACCCAGTGTTTAGAGTAATTTCACATGAACTCTACCATTCTCACAAGAGGTACTTTGAGCTTATGAAACTGCATCTTACACTTCAAATGTTTGCCAAAAAAAAAAAAACTCATAAGAGGTACTTTGAGGTTAAAATTCTACCATTAATTACCCTCATGTCGTTCCACATCAACAAGACCGTTGTTTCATCAAAACTTTCATCATTGGATTTCATCAAACATATCTTAATTTGTTTTCTGAAGATGAACAAGGGTCTTACGGGTTTGGAACGACATGAGGGTAAATTAATGACATAATTTTCATTTCTGGGTAAACTATCCCTTTAAGTCCGTGTTGTACTCCAGGATGAGTGCATACAATAATCCAAAAAAGTACAATGAATACATTTACAAAGTCTCCTAAGTTGTCAAGCACCAGCTCCTCTTCCAGGAGACATTCAGCACACTGCTTAATATAATAATGCAGCTGCTTACTATTTCAAGAATTCCCATTTTCATCACGGTTGTGTGGTTCTCCAATGGCTTTGTACTCTGTAAAAAAAAAAAAAAAAAAATCATGAGTATAAAATAGCAACGTCAATACTAAGTCTACATTAGAATTAGCAGCCTACATTACACCGAGCCATCTCTCATGGCAACACTCAAAGCAACTCCTCCCAAATTACATCTAAGAGCTAACAGTATTTGACACTAATAAGGAATAAACATATATCGAATAAGAACTATTGTTAAATACTCATTGTGAAATTCGTAATGGTTTCTTTTCTACAACAAATGGTGCCTCGTGAGCTCAGAATTAGCATGGTGGGTTACACTAATGGGAACAAAAAAATTGTTATAGCAGAAACATATTCCTTGCGTCTCATTCATTTCACATATTCATCATAAAGTGAGATAAAAATAATTTAGTTCAATAACTTTAGGTAACAGAGATTGTTACGGGAAGCAGACTCAAACAGAGGATTAGTTCAATAACAGACGTTTATTTACAAAACAGTGGAGCAAAGCTGACTGGATACAGTGTGTGGATACTGTGATAGACCAGTTTGGAGTGCGATGAGGGAGTGATTCGATATTCTTGTCTTGACAGGTATACTTGGAACTATGAGCGGGACACACACCTCACACAGGCGGATTCCGGAGCAGAACACTGGAGCAGACAGACTGGGGAACACCGGAGAACACACGCTGGAGAGAACACTGGAGTTAAGTACACAAGGAGGTAAGTAGCAGGCAATTCGCTGAGATATTGTTAGCAGTCCACTTCGTATCAACGCTTCAAGTAAACGTAAACAAATGAGATCGGACCTTGGAGTGCGTTTAAGTAGGGGTGGTGATGAGGTCTGAATGACGTGCAGGTGTGCTCAATCAAGGCTCAGGTGAAACCAGGTGTGGGCGTGCGTCGTGAATGGAGGAATAACAGACAGATCCGTGACAGAGATAGGGGTGTGCGATATTGACAAAAATGATATCTCAATATTTTCTGATTTTATCGATAATGATAATTAGACAATATTTTGCTGAGTGTGTTGTTGTGCTGGTATCTTAAGGACTACCGTGGAAAGTTTTTGATATGAATGATTTTTGTTGGCGAAATAGAGCAAAAACAGGCAATAATGTGTCTAAAACGCATCTTGTTTATTTAACTGTTGTAAATACTGAATAATGCAGTGAAAAAATACACTGTAAATGCACACGTGCACTAGTCTAATCTTCATCACGTAACATTAATGTATTCGTACGGAGCCCCGCACGTCACCTGTAGGAGAAAAAAAAACAATCCGTGGCGACAGTTTTGCAATCCGTCCCCTCAGTTTATAAACCGTACTCACAAATTCTTAAACTGTTCCCTCGGTTTAACAAATCGTGCCCACAGATTAATAAACCGTACCAACGAATTTCCAATCCGTGCGCTCAGATTTTGTAAACCGTACCCTCGGTTTTTGAATCCGTACCCACAAATTCATAATCCGTGTGCACGCTTTCGCAATCCGTTCCCACGGGTTTGTAAACTCATGGATTTGTGGCCCCGCCCCAATTATTTTACTCACCAATCGGTCTTTGTCAGGTGACGTCACACTCACGAGAATCGAAGTGCATTTTGGGTATCGCCGCCATTTGTAAGGTATCAAAGCCGAGGTGTTCTGTAGTTGGAGAATTGTCATTTTCATTTGCTTTAAAATGGTACGTTCTTGTTGTGTTAAAGTCTGCAATAGTGAATTACATGATAGAAAAGGTCAAAAACTCACCACGAAGAAAGATATTTTAGGTTTCACACTTGAGAAAAAAAAAACAAAAAAACAAGAGGCGTCGCCGCGTCGGATGGCCTGGGTTGCAGCAGTGATACGCAAAATCATCATATTTGCCAACATATCTCCGTTTATCCTCTACATTTACATAAAGGTAAGTAAAGAGATTTTTTAGATGTGCTTATTTTCTGTTTTCTGAAGTAGCCAACATTATATTCACATGTTATTTAGGGTTATCGATGTTATTAAACCGATAACCAGGGAGCGGGTAGCAGAAACGGGTCATGTACCATGAAATGTCTTGCAATCATTTTATGCATAGGTGTAAAGAGTTATTTTATTTCACTAATGTTACTGAAATTAAATATTGTTTTGGGGGGTTTGTACTTAACTCAAGTGTAATTTATACTTTACTCAAGTGTAAATACTTCACTAACATACATTTCTAATGTTTCTCATTTTTATTTCTTACAATTTTAAAAAGTACTGACTACATGTTTGTACATTTTCATTTCATATACTTAGGCTAGGTGTGACTAAACAGTAAGTGGGAGCAGTTAAGAAAAAAACATTGCAGCCAGCTGAGACGATGACCCACCAGGCTGGAGGAGATGGTCAGCTACACACTGAAGGCTGGAGGAGATGGTCGGCTACACACTGAAGGCTGGAGGAGATGATCAGCTACACACTGAAGGCTGGAGGAGATGGTCAGCTACACACTGAAGGCTGGAGGAGATGGTCGGCTACACACTGAAGGCTGGAGGAGATGATCAGCTACACACTGAAGGCTGGAGGAGATGGTCAGCTACACACTGAAGGCTGGAGGAGATGGTCAGCTACACACTGAAGGCTGGAGGAGATGGTCGGCTACACACTGAAGGCTGGAGGAGATGGTCGGCTACACACTGAAGGCTGGAGGAGGCTACACACTGAAGGCTGGAGGAGATGGCCAGCTACACACTGAAGGCTGGAGGAGATGGTCAGCTACACACTGAAGGCTGGAGGAGGCTACACACTGAAGGCTGGAGGAGATGGTCGGCTACACACTGAAGGCTGGAGGAGATGATCAGCTACACACTGAAGGCTGGAGGAGATGGTCAGCTACACACTGAAGGCTGGAGGAGGCTACACACTGAAGGCTGGAGGAGATGGTCGGCTACACACTGAAGGCTGGAGGAGATGGTCGGCTACACACTGAAGGCTGGAGGAGATGGTCGGCTACACACTGAAGGCTGGAGGAGATGGTCGGCTACACACTGAAGGCTGGAGGAGATGATCAGCTACACACTGAAGGCTGGAGGAGATGGTCGGCTACACACTGAAGGCTGGAGGAGGCTACACACTGAAGGCTGGAGGAGATGGCCAGCTACACACTGAAGGCTGGAGGAGATGGTCAGCTACACACTGAAGGCTGGAGGAGGCTACACACTGAAGGCTGGAGGAGATGGTCGGCTACACACTGAAGGCTGGAGGAGATGATCAGCTACACACTGAAGGCTGGAGGAGATGGTCAGCTACACTGAAGGCTGGAGGAGATGGTCAGCTACACTGAAGGCTGGAGGAGATGGTCGGCTACACACTGAAGGCTGGAGGATATGGTCGGCTACACGCTGGAGGAGATGGTCAGCTACACACTGAAGGCTGGAGGAGATGGTCAGCTACACTGAAGGCTGGAGGAGATGGTCGGCTACACACTGAAGGCTGGAGGAGATGGATGGCTACACACTGAAGGCTGGAGGAGAAGGTCGGCCTCACAATACACCACTCAGTGTCACTAACTGAATGTAACTTGTGTGTGCGCAGAAGAAAACTGACTACTGTGGTGTAAACTCAGGATGTCTGATAGTTTTTCAGTGATCTTAAAGTAAAGCATTATACAAGTATGCCAAACTTGGGAACCTTTATTACATGGGTTCTCAACTCCTTTGGACAAAGAAAAGCAATGATAGATTGTTTTGAGATTTCCAAAGAGAAACCATTCAGTCTGAAAGTATGTGTTAAAATGTCTTCTACCTACAAGCAATATTTAGTATTTGACAGATCATCTAGCACTTCTAAGAATCCATGCAGAAAGGGCCATCAGAAATGTTTGCCAGAAGCATCAAATCATCATCATCATCTTCTTATTAGTATTAATTTATTCAGCTTTCTTTGTAGTACTTACACTTTGTCCACTTAAGAAAACAGTGTGCTTATGATTCATCATGCTTGTCACATCTTCTGTTATGCATTTTGAAACTGATTTTTAACACAGTGTTGCATTAATAATAAAGTATGTATAATGCCATTTTCATAAATGTGTTTTTGATTGTTTCCTTGTTATTAGTACTTATCAGTACTTGTTATCAGCCAAAAGAAGTACGGAAAATTTTGAACTTTAATGGTAGAGACTCACATGATGTAATTACATACAATTGTGCAAATTATGTGTGCAAATCAATGGTAGACAAAAACAGAACATGTAAATAAATAATATAAGTTTTTATACTGTAAACAAGATAATCATATATCCAGCGAGGTTGAAGTCAAGTTTTTGCGTCAGGTAGAATGGATCAGTGTTAATTGTTAATCATCAAAGACAAATTATATAAATTAAGGTTCCTAAAAAAAATTGCTGAGATTATCTCGGTACCGTATCTACTTGGTTTGCTTCTGTTTCTCCAGTATGACGATTTAATCAGTCTTTATTGTACGGCTCTGTACACTTTCAGTTCACTGCTCAATGCAACGATATCTTCAAAATGGCGCCTCGGTGACGTCACACATAATAAACGCACGTGACTGACAAAGACCGATAGGATAAAATACCGCCGCCTGTGCTAAATAAACGCTAAAAAGAAGAATAGAACATTTCCTGAATTCTCTAAAAAAACGATAGAGTTTCAAGAGGAGAAGGTAAAAAAACAATACAAAAACAATGTACCGGTTATGTTGTCATTCCTTTGCTCTCTAACTGAATGCAATGTGATAATAGACCTAACAGTGAAACATGCATTTAACTATGGGGGAAAAAGCTTAGTATAATAAAATAACCAAAATAAGTATTCATGTTAAGAATGAATAGTACACAAACACATTTCCAAAACTGTAAAAGGTTATTTAAAAAGAAAGCATTCATTAATTATTTTATGATAAACATTTTACTGTCTTAAGTGCACTTATTTATTTAGCCTATTAATAATAATAATAATAAATTGTTATTATTATTATACGGGCCATTCCACCGAATGGGTGCCATTTGCTTCAAAAACTCTTTAATTTTGTTTTTCATTTTTCTATCTTTTTTAAATACTGAATCTAGTAATACACGTTTAACTATTCAAAATCTGTATTGGCTGTATCTGTATCTCAGGTAACTTTATTTAATTTTTTACACATTTTTTAAGTGGAAGATGGATGCATATTGGATGCATACCAAAACTCTAATGTCTTTTAAAAAAGCATGTTTAAAAATATGTCAACAAATTCCTTCATTTCCCCTTCATTTGTTGGTTTCATGGTAAAAAAAAAGACCTTTTTAATCATACACAAAGTGTATTTTTCTAAAGTACACAAACTCAAGCGTATCAATTTTCTATGATGCTATTTATTAAACAATGGGATAAATTATAGTTTATTTACTTAATTAAAAGAAATTGTGGTTTAACTTTATTTTTTAAAGAAAAAAATATTTAGTAACAGGAATGAAATGGGTAACAGAGCTGATAAAATGTAAAACTGTAACTTGAATGCAATGTAAGTCGCTTTGGATAAAAGCGTCTGTTAAATGCATAAATGTAAATGTAAATGTAACAGGAAGGAGTATCCATTATATTAGTATACAAGTTTGACTTGTGAGGTGTTAATGTCCGCACTGATATAGTGAAAGTGTTGAAAATTGACTTGTGAGCTGACCTCACTGCTAAAAAAGGCCAAATCATGTTTCTATTTACATCTAGTGGTCTGCAGAGGTTTTTGTTATGGTTATGAGATGAGATATAAATAATGAAAAAATTATAAATATTAAGTAAAAATTTATATTGAATATAATAAACTTAACAAATAATATATTTTCTGTTTTTCTGTGGATATTGTTTTCTTATAAGCTCATAATATATGAGTCTAATACATAATTGCCACAGGACAGAAATCATAAATTTTCTGTCATTCTTGCAGGAATGTAATATAAAACAACAATGCAGGAACAACCATAAGTTTTCTCTTATGGTTGTCTCAGTGTGGATAGAAGGCCAAAACGTTGAGAAAAATGGTTTGTCTATATGGATGTAGCCTAATATTTATATGAATAAATCTGATGACACCACTCACTCCTGTTACTTTTACTCAGTTACTATATATATAAGTATAGGATATATGAGTATATGAGTAACAGGACTGAAAGTAACAGGATTGAGATTTTAGGATAAAATTAGCAAATACATATAATCTAGCTAAATGTAGTACATGCTAATATTATGAGAATATTCAGTAAATTATAGTGATTCACCAAAGATTTGTATTTTTAAAATAAACAAGTAAACAAGTAAAATAATCTAAGAAATAATTTAGGTAACAGGACAGTATATTTATAATGACGCTCCCAGCCATCATTAACATCAAATATACAGAAAAGAAAATAAGACCGCATGCTTCCGATCATTTCATTGCCTTCAGAAGATCCAGATGTTGCAATATTATGTTGAAAATGCATCAGTTTTTTAGAGGGTGGAATGTGTTAGGGTAACAGGACTGAGTGAAAACCTGGGGACACGACTAAAATGTGTATTTTATCCAAAATATTATAAATTTATTTTGAAATAAATGTATAAAGTACAGATGGGATATGGAGGTACACAAAAATGCAAAATAAAAATTATTTCGGAAGGATTTTAAACATTATATTTCATGTTAAAATGTATCGTTAGACACTGGGGACATGTACAAATGCTATATTTTCAGTGTTTTAGGTTGTTTTTAATAATTTTTAAAATTATAGATTTTAAATTTGCAGTTAGATTAATGTGCAGGACACTTTGCGTAATAATAAAATGTATTTTATAGTTAGTTTTTATGCATTTTTGTACCTATAATTTCCTGGGGACAGAAATGGCACCCATTCGGTGGAAAGGCCCATACATTTAGGTTAGGCTACTTATGCATTTAGAAGAAGCTTTTATCCAAAACTACTTACAAAAGAGGAACAAATTACTCCAAAGTCAGTCACAATGCTAGGTTTATTATACAATAATAATCAAGTGCTAAGATTATCACAAATTAAACAAGATTTTGACGCACATCTTTCTAATTAAATCGTTGTATTCCACCTCGTACCCGTTACAATAGAGAGAGAATCACTTAAGACAATTTGCTGTGTAGTAGGCCTACTATTCCACATAATAATATGCAATAAAACAATAATAGGCTACAATCAATTAACACGTAGGCTACCTAGGAGCTTGCTGTTCTTCTAAAATTAATCTGTGAGTACAGTTTAAAAACCCGCGGGAACGGATTACGAAAGCGTGCGCACGGATTATGAATTCGTGGGTACGGATTCAAAAACCGAGGGTAAGGTTTACAAAATCTGAGCGCACGGATTGGAAATTCGTGGGTACGGTTTATTAATCCGTGGGCACGATTTGTTAAACCGAGGGAACAGTTTAAGAATTCGTGAGTACGGTTTATAAACTGAGGGGACGGATTGCAAAACCGTCGCCACAAATTGTTTTTTTTTCCCCTACAGGTGACGTGCGGGGCTCCGTATAATCGTGCACTCTGTAAGTTAGGCGTGTTTTGTTTGTTTTTTGCGATATACAGGATAATGTCAAATCCCACATCGTTAAAACAACAATTACAATATTATCACAGACAATATCGCACACCCCTACCTAGAGATCAGTATGGGCTAAACTAGGTTATAAACGCCAACATGACACTAGTAAAGGTGTGAATTCACTGTTATTCTGCAAAATACAATGTAGTACGTGAAACGTGACTTAATAAATACAAAACTCAGTAGCTATACTGACCATAACTTTTAATGATAGAAAATCCGTCTGTAAATGATGTTCTGTCACCCTTCAGTATCGGCTCCGCTCTCTCGCTCTCCCGCAGGAATTTGAATTCACTACAGCAACGGTTTCTCTCAGGCGCATGCGCACACGCGTTTTTTGCTGCAAAGCTTGTTTGGCCAACACAGATTTTTCACTTCTGCTTGATAGATTGGCTGAGCACAATTTAATATGTTCGGTGAATGTATATTTTTAAATTTAACTTAAGACCTTCAGCTAAAATTACTACAATGCATTTTTTTGTTTTGGGAGAATTATTGGGAAGCAATTTGTTGAGCCAATATGTACAGGTGCATCTCAATAAATTAGAATGCCGTGAAAAAGTTCATTTTTTCTTGTAAGTTATTTCAAAAAGTGAAATTTTCATATATTTTAGATTCATTACATGTAAAGTGAAACATTTCAAAAGTTTTTGTTTTAATTTTGATGATTAGAGCTTACAGCTCCAGAAAGTCAAAAATCAGTATCTCAAAATATTAGAATATTTATATTTGAGTTTCAATAAATGACCATCCATACAGTATAAATTCTGGGTATCTCTTGTTCTTTGAAACCACAATAATGGGGAAGACTGCTGACTTGGCAATGATCCAGAAGACGAACATTGAGAGGGTAAGTCACAGAAGGTCATTACTTAAAGGTGTGGCTGTTTACAGAGTGCTGTATCAAAGCATATTAAATGCAAAGTTGACTAGGGTTGGGTACCGAAACCCGGTACCAATATGGCACCGGTACCTATGTAACCGGTATGTACTAGAAATCATTAGCTTTTGGCTTGACTTCATTATCAAACAGCTAATAATGTGTCACAAATGTTACACAGACCATGTTCCTGTTGGACATCTCAGAGTGCTACCTTCTAAAACTCAACATCCTTAGGTAGAAACACTTTGATAAGCTCCACCCATAAGTTAGATAAATTATAAGTTAGTAAGAAAAAATAACCACTTTTCCCTTAACTAATGAGTGCTATTGTTTTTTTCACTAATGTGCAACCTGTTCACATATGTTAACATCTCAAAAACTATGTTTTAGGGTTTCATGACACTTTAAAACAATGCACTTAGGTGAAAAGCAACAGCACATCTGATATTATTTTGTATTTAAATATAAGAATGCTTTGTCTCACAGCCAGTGTAGTAAGAAAAACATGAACTTACTGTATGTTCAAAACACAATTAATAAAATCTAGTCTCATATCCTATGTGGTGTTGCTTGTCATGTCAAAGATTTTTAGATCTTTAAGTGGAAAATTGGTGCAGCTATCTGTGAGAGCAATATTAATCCAATGGCATCAAAGGAACATTAATTCATGCACAAATACAGAGGGAAATACATAAATAATTAAAATAAGGAAGAACTTGTTTTTAAGAGTTAAACAACTTGCTGCACTAATAAATCAAATAAAATATGGTGTTAAATTCACATTATTTAATATACTGTGTGTTTCCAGCAATAATAACTATAAAAAATAATCAGTATAGTATTGTTACGGGCCGAACAAGACGTGAGACATGCGGATCCATATGCAAGGCTTTATTTTGAGACATGGTCAAAACACAGGCAGGGTCGGACAGTGGCAAACAGGTATAACACAGACAAGGCAGAGAGTAATCCTAGGGCAAGCATGGGTCGACAATCGGCGAACAATATCCAACAGGGGCAAGGCAAAGAGAGATAATCCAGGTACACAGCAATAATCCAAACGAGGTGCAAACAGAGTCTGAACGGTAAGGCAAAGGGTTAATCCAGGAAACACGGGCAGGTATCAAACACGGGAAAACTAACAAGGCAAAACTATGATGACTACTACAAAAAGCTCTGTAAGGTAGCTATCGGCTAGGGTAGCGATATGCGCATACAATACTCGGCGATCACAGAGAGAAAGTCCAAGGCTTATAAAGAGTGTGAAAATGGGAATCAGCTGTGTGTGATCAGTGTAATCAGTTGTGTGTGCGTCGTCAGTGCAATGGATAATGGGAAATGTAGTCTTTGGGTGATATGTAACTGTCTGTGTGGTGTGAAAGTCAATGTGATGGAGGAGTGACCTCTGGTGGTGAGTGAACAGACGTTCATGGCCAGGATTTGTGACAAGTATGTCCACTTGTATCTTAATGGAAAAAAGCGAAACACTCAATATGGCAGCTGTAGGAGTCAATCACCTGTTTGTTTAATTTAATAACAGTACTATTTTAACAATTTATTGTACTATAATACCCTAATGCATATGAACTACAGCTTGGGATCAGTACGATTATTGTTTTTACAGTAAATTGATCAAACGTAAATTTATAAAGTTACAAGTAAGGGTGGGCGATATACAGGTAGACATGATTAAGAGGTAGAAATATCAACCGGTAGAGATTTTGGATTATTGTCTCTCTCACGGTTACATGCTCACATGACATTGCTGTCCTATGTGGTCACGAAAAACATGCGTTTTTAAGCATTGCGGTTTAAAAAAAATGATTTTAAGCCATTGAAATGCAATCAGCAGCAAAAGAGAACTAATTTCGCTAGATGCACTCATTTCACTATAGACGGTGCTCATAGAGCATGGGAGTATTGAGTTATTTTGCCACTTTATAGGTTTTGAACCGTTAACTTGTATGCATCAAAATGCCTGTCTTTGCAAGTATCCCCATAAACACACTAATTTAGGTCTTAAGCGAAAGCAAACAGCTGAGAAAGAAAACACATGTGTAACAATATATAGGATCCGGGCAGCTCTTAAAGTGACAGCAGTCTAATATTCCTGCTGTCTGTCATTCATCTTAATCAAACAACAAAAGAGAGAAAACCTCTCACTGCTCTTCAATAAATCACTTTTGTAACTTTAATAAGAAATATATAATTTACATAGTAAAGAACATGCAGTGTTTTTATACATTTGATTACTTTATACAATGCATGTAGCATTTCTTATTTATTTGTTCTACTGTAGTTCTTTTTTTTTTGTCCAATTGCTTGTAATTCGCTTCTTATTCTTATTTAATCACTGACTGTTTACTTGTCTTCAGTGTCCCTTTTTGTTGTTGTTTGTTTTTGTTTTTAATTTAGTCTAGTATTAGTTTTTAGTGATATTGTCACTAGTGACAAGAATTATGAAATTTCTATGGTATAAAAAATTTGCCTATAATAAAGAACTTATTTAAAAGTAAACACAACTATGTTGTCAGTGCCGATCCTAGACTTCTGGGGGCCCTACGCAAAACTGTGTCTGGGGGGGTGGATGAGACGCATTTGTCAGTGTTTCACTCCGTCTCGAATTGCGCTAGTGGAAAGCGCTTGAGAAACAGTATCTCTTCCGTGGCTCGTATAAGCTCTCGTTTTTTTTTTCAAGTAAGAGCAAGAAACTGGACGACATTCACGTTACATGATTTGGCTGATTTGTAGGTAGAGAGCGTGACAGCACACCACATTAAAAGAAACGATCATTCATGTTTTCAGAACCGCTGGCCAAAATTATAAACAAAACTAAAATTAAAACATCTTTGAGAGCAAGGGGGCCCCCAGGTGTTTCGGGGGCCCTACGCAGCGGGCGTATTCTGTGTATAGGGAGGATTGGGTCTGTATGTTGTGATATACAGTATCTCACAGAAGTGCGTACACCCCTCACATTTTTGTAAATATTTTATTATATCTTTTCATGTGACAACACTGAAGAAATTACACTTTGCTACAATGTAAAGTAGTGAGTGTACAGCTTGTATAACAGTGTAAATGTGCTGTCCCCTCAAAAAAACTCAATACACAGCCATTAATGTCTAAACCGCTGGCCACAAAAGTGAGTACACCCCTTAGTGAAAATGTCCAAATTGGGCCCAATTAGCCATTTTTTCTCCCCGGTGTCATGTGACTCTTTAGTGTTACAAGGTCTCAGGTGTGAATGGGGAGCAGGTGTGTTAAATTTGGTGTTATCGCTCTCACTCTCTCATACTGGTCACTGGAAGTTCAACATGGCACCTCATGGCAAATAACTCTCTGAGGATCTGAAAAAAAGAATTGTTGCTCTACATAAAGATGGCGTAGGCTATAAGAAGATTGCCAAGACCTTGAAACTGAGCTGCAGCACAGTGGCCAAGACCATACAGTGGTTTAACAGGACAGGTTCCACTCAGAACAGGCCTCGCCATGGTCGACCAAAGAAGTTGAGTGCACGTGCTCAGCGTCATATCCAGAGGTTGTGTTTGGGAAATAGACGTATGAGTGCTGCCAGCATTGCTGCAGAGGTTGAAGGGGTGGGGGGTCAGTCTGTCAGTGCTGGGGGGTCAGTCTGTCAGTGCTCAGACCATACGCCGCACACTGCATCAAATTGGTCTGCATGGCTGTCGTCCCAGAAGGAAGCCTCTTCTAAAGATGATGCACAAGAAAGCCCGCAAACAGTTTGCTGAAGACAAGCAGACTAAGGACATGGATTACTGGAACCATGTCCTGTGGTCTGATGAGACCAAGATAAACTTATTTGGTTCAGATGGTGTCAAGCGTGTGTGGCGGCAACCAGGTGATGAGTACAAAGACAAGTGTGTCTTGCCTACAGTCAAGCATGGTGGTGGGAGTGTCATGGTCTGGGGCTGCATGAGTGCTGCTGGCACTGGGGAGCTACAGTTCATTGAGGGAACCATGAATACCAACATGTACTATGACATACTGAAGCAGAGCATGATCCCCTCCCTTCGGAGACTGGGCCGCAGGGCAGTATTCCAACATGATAACGACCCCAAACACACCTCCTAGACGACCACTGCCTTGCTAAAGAAGCTGAGGGTAAAGGTGATGGATTGGCCAAGCATGTCTCCAGACCTAAACCCTATTGAGCATCTGTGGGGCATCCTCAAACGGAAGGTGGAGGAGCGCAAGGTCTCTAACATCCTCCAGTGACTCCAGTGGCAACCTGTGAAGCTCTGGTGAACTCCATGCCCAAGAGGGTTAAGGCAGTGCTGGAAAATAATGGTGGCCACACAAAATATTGACACTTTGGGCCCAATTTGGACATTTTCACTTAGGGGTGTACTCACTTTTGTGGCCAGCGGTTTAGACATTAATGGCTGTGTATGGAGTTATTTTGAGGGGACAGCAAATTTACACTATTATTCAAGCTGTACACTCACTACTTTACATTGTAGCAAAGTGTCATTTCTTCAGTGTTGTCACATGAAAAGATATAATAAAATATTTACAAAAATGTGAGGGGTGTACTCACTTCTGTGAGATACTGTATATCGTTACCATGAAATAAAGTTACTCATATCGTGATATAAGATTTTGGTCATATCGCCCACCCCTATTCTATTTCGTAAGCTGTTCTTTTGATCTTCATCAAAGATTCAGTTTTCAAAAAAATATCAAGCAGCCACAACTGTTCTCAACATAAGAAATGTTTCTTGGGCAGCATATCAGAATGATTTCTGAAGGATCATGTGACACTTCAAACAGAAAACAGTTATTTTAAACTGTAATAATATTTCACAATATTACTGTATTTTTGATTAAACAAAGGCAGCATTGGTGAGCATAAAATACATCAGACACAATTTATGGTACCGTTACTGTCAAATTAATTTCTTACATTATTAAAACAGAATTTCGACAAACAGTCAAGTCTTTATCCATTCATCTAGACAGCGGATGTTCTTATATAAGGTTGAAATAGCTGCCGGCCCGGGGGCGTTAATAATATGGTCGCCGAGTGAACTGACTTGCTTTAAAGTACTCATTAATTTTGAACAGACAGAAACTTTGATCACAAAGTCTACACAAATTTCCACTATTCTTTTCTGTAGCATGTTTGCAAAAACCGTTATGCAATATTTCAAATGCACCAGGCCAGTGTGTTATTGTGATGAAATGCATTTCAACCACTAACCAGTAATAATCAAATCAGTGTTTGGTCACGTTATGCATCAGACAGACGGTCTGTTGTTCTAAATAAGCTGCAATGAGTAACAGACTTTATGCTGATTACTAAATGACTACAAGTGATTAGATTCACACATACGGTGGCAGGCTGCCCGTTTTTCTAAAACGAGTCAAACTCTCATGGTCTAGAGACACGGCGCACTTGGACGTCCTCGGTCGACTGCGCATGGCACTCGTTGAGCAGTGGCAGCTGGTTTTTAATGGAAAGAGAACAGTGGGAGACAATCTCCTGTTTGAACGTGGGAGCCCCCGCACTACACACACACACACAGCCGATCAGTAACGTGAACACGAGCTAGCGCCGGGTGAATGAATTCAACATCCCCCTCAACACGTGCACATATGACAGGCTGAGGACGTGCGGCGGGCAGAACAGCGAGAATCAGTCTGAATCAAGCCTCCTCTCTCTCTTTCCCTTGCTGTCAATCATAACATATCTCCCTATCTTTCTCTTTCTACCCCTCGGTGCACAATCCATCCCAGAATCCTTTGCTTTCATTAACGATGGCGAGATGCCCTGCTCACCCGCTGTCTGTTTGGCCCTCACCTCTATCTGAAGTGACCAAGACCTGCATCACATTCACATCACACATTCGACATTTAGAACCGATGCAATCCTGCTAAATACGCTGAGTTCCTTGCATCCCCTACATGAAGCGTGACTATATATACCGGCATTTCCTTTAAAGGAATTATTCATACAATATTCTGTGTCTCAGGATGTCATCATTTGTTTTTCAAAGAACTTTCTGGATCACGTTTCTGGAATTTATAACATGGCCCCAAAGCTTTTATGTAAATTCATGCGTTTCATCTCTCTGCTAATAATAATAATTCACATTGTCTACGGTCTAACATGCATATATACAGATGCATAAATCTAAATGTGGTGTTTTTATGGTAATACTTTACAGTAAAGTTAAATACGTTTAATATTACTTTATGCATTAGGCATCGAGAACTAACATGGCACTTTTTTATAATTTAAAATATGCTATTATTATTTTGGTAACACTTTATTTTAAGGACCAATTCTCAGTATTAACTAGCTGCTTATTAGTATGCATAGTACTAGCATATTGCCTGTTTATTAGTACTTATAAAGCACATATTAATGCCTTATTCTGTATGACCATATTTTAGATTCCTTAATCCTACCTCATACATAAACTTAACAACTACATTACTAACTATTAATAAGCAGCAAATTAGGAGTTTATTGAGACAAAAGTCATTATAGTTGTGCCATAATTTTTAACAGGTTTTATAATATAATATAATATAATTTATACTTTTAAAAATTATTTTTTTAATGTAAATTTATGTATTTACAAATAAAAATACTAGTTAATTTAATTTATAATTCCTAATTTATTAATTTCTTATATAATATTTGAATATATTTTTATTTAAAATAAATACATAAAAATATTTATTATTTAATTTGTTTTACTTACAACTATATAACTTAAAATGCAACAGATGGAAATGTAGAAATTAACATTAACCTAAATACTGTTTGTATATATTGTTTGTTGTTATTTCATAACTAATGTTAACATATACAAACTTATTGTAAAGTGGAACCATTTTTAATATTAAATTAGTATAAGAATAATACATAAATATACATAAAATGTATCATCCAACTTTATACATCTATAGATGTTCTGAAGAATTTGCTCCAAAGCTCCAAAAAAGCTCCCAAAAAAAGTATACAATATAACTACCCGGTTACACTTTAGATTGGGGAACGCTATTCACTATTAACTAGTTGCTTATTAGCATGCATATTATCAGAATATTGGATGTTTATTGGTATTAAAAAGCACATATTTATGCTTTATTCTGCATGACCATATTCTAGATCCCTTAAAGGTGTGGTTGACTGTTTTTTTTCTAGGCTTGATTGTGTTTATGGGGTGCAGTCTAACATGTGTTAATGCTTCGTTTTTAAAACACACATTATTTTTCCATCAAGCACAATATCAAGCACAATATTCTTCCATCAAGCACAATCAAACCTCTACAAATGATTCAGAATGCAGTGGCACGACTGGTCTTCAACGAGCCCATGTTACACTTCTCTTTATCTCCTTGCACTGGCTACCGGTTGCAGCTCACATCAAGTTCAAGACATTGATGCTTGCATATAGAACAACCACAGGCTCAGCACCCTCCTACTTCCACTCACTATTACGAATATACACCCCCTCCAGAAGTCTGAGATCCGCTAGTGAGCGACGCCTCGTGGTACCATCACAGAGAGGCTCAAAATCACTCTCCAGAACATTCACGTTCACCATTCCTGGCTGGTGGAATGATCTTCCCACCCCTATCCGGAATGCTGGATCCCTGTCAGTCTTCAAGCAACAACTGAAAACTCATCTCTTTCGACACTACTTGACTTGATCCTACACTTCAAAAAAAAAAAAAAAAAAAAAACTTTGTCTTTCTCTTTATTTATTCCTTCCCTTGCTAGCTTGTACTTATTTGAACAATGTCTGAGACTTATTGTTACGAGCACTTCCTCTGTCTGTTTGCCTCTTTAAGATGAATCACTTTATGTATTCCCCAATTGTAAGTCGCTTTGGATAAAAGCATCTGCAAAATGACTAAATGTAAGTGTAAATGTAATGTTTTTCACATAATTTACCTTTCTACACCACTCTGTCCCTTCTATTTTGAATGCTCCAATGATTTCCTGTTTTTATGAAGCCCCTCCCTCAGAAATACGCATTGGGCTCAGATCGGTTAGCTGACCCAGCGTGTTGTGATTCGCTAAACCGCCAGTGTGCGTCTAAACATCACAACCCTCACCCTCAGAGGCATGTGCTCCGGTTGTATTGTAAACAATGGCGTCATCAATATCGCTTATCAATTAGTGAAGAGGATCACACAGAACCTGTGCAAGCACACAGCTCTTAATGGTATGTATTTTCTTTGTTGTCTCATTCTTTTATATACGCTGTTATTTGTAAATGCTACTGCTTCAGTTAGCTTTTAATATACGGTTTTATCCTGATTAAAGATTTAATACAGCATGGCAACCGCGTGCGTGTCCATGTTTAAACCTTCTCATAGCTATGTGAAAAATATCTGTCTGTCTATACACAAAAAGTGTATAATTGGAACTAGGGCTGTCCCCGACTAAGGATTTTCATAGTCGAATCGGGATTTTCGAATCATGCCGATAGTCGACTGATAGTCGAATCATATGTTTGGGGACGGGGTCAAAATACATTACCGGAGACAGTCATAATTACTGACTTTAACACACAGGGGAAATGTGTAACGGAGTGGACACCTCGCAGATACAAATGGGGTAAATAATGTTTTATGTTTTGATTAAAAGATAGCTAGTTAACATTAAACATCAGTGAAACCCTAAAAATAGTGCTCTCATAATGTTATAGGCTATATGACAGTTATAATGTTCTGCATTTCTGTTTTGAGCTGCGCGCGCTGAAGATGACCAGCAGAATGATGCATATAATAGCAGGTTTTTAATCAATGGGATTTAACTCATTTATCTCATATATGCTCCTTTATTTATACAACATATAACGTTAATATCACGACTTATAGGCTATCTGCACAAAATGCCCCGAATGCATGAACGTGTCTGCGCGGCTCTGAATGAACTCCTGTTGTGGACGCGTTCTTCACGCAATAACATGTAGAAACCTAGAAACACGTCAACTAAACTCTAAAAATTCACAGCGTTTTATTATAATAGTGTTCTCATTATAATGTTATGTATATGACAGTCCCAGGCCAGGACCCAGTCATAGTTATTAATATTCTATATTGTTGTTTGTCCTGCTCGCACTGCGCGCTGAAGAGATAATCACCGAAGTACTACAATGAAATGCTTTACTGCAGCGCAACTCAACCAACTGCATCTTATACGAGATAAATAATATATACACAATATATATACAGTATAAACCGACTGAAATGTTTTGAAATCACTTGTACCCTACCTGATCGAAAAAAATCCAGTCTTTCACTCTGCCTGTGTCAGTTTGAGTCTTGCTAAAGATTTAAATCCCTGCCGGCAAAATGCTCCTCTGTCGGTCACGGATTATGGAAAGTGAAATTTAAATCTATAGGGGTGGTTGGATTTATTCACGCACGTTAAATTATTTATTTAAAGCTTCTTTCTTTTCAGATTCTTATTTACAGCCTTATCATAATAGGCTGTATATTAACTTATTGGGAGAAAACTGGTAGTTCTCTGTGAAATCAGACATTTGAGCACCCCCATATAGCCAAAATGGCATGTTCATAACACCCCGCGAATATTCGACTGTGAGATTGGGAGTCGAATCAGGCTCCTCCTATCAAAGCATCGAATTGTTGACTATTCAGGGTCACCCCTAATTGGAACACAGTTTATTGGAGCTGACAAGCTGATGATCTGAACCAGGTGAGAGAGAGAGAGATGCAGAGCAGAGCGTGTGCAGAGCAGGCGACGCGAGGAACATGATTATGAACCGCTGCTTTAGAACACTGATTTTGAAATTTGTGAATCCATTAGAATCGTTAGAAGACAGAATCGCGAGGATCACGTGACCCCTCGACGGCGATGCAGGCTTAGTCTTTTGCTCCGCTCACTTTGCCACATATTTTACGATCCTGTCAATAAAATTTAAACCACTCTGCATTGGACCCATCATGAGTGCTAAGGCAGACAAAGGGGATCGGAAAAGAGAGATTGAGCAATCGCCAATGAAGAAAAAATTCAGAGATTCAGCCATCTCCAGAGAAGACCTCGATGAGGCTATTGCTAACCGCATTGAACTAGCATTTAAGGAACACCAAAGCACTTTGAATTCGGTTGTGAATTCGGCAGTAGGAGATGCCATGGACTCTATGCTGATTCCAGCATTGCGCGAACTGCGTGAGGACATACAAGCGACCAACAAGTCTGTTAAAGGGCTAAGAGAGGAGTTTGAGGCCATAGCTACCGAGACGAAGCAGACATGTGACCGCGTTGATTCTGTTCAGGCAGCGGCGCGTGAAGATAAGAGGACAGTCACGGACTTAAAGGATCAGCTGGAGTGACTCACCGAGAAGATGACAGATATGGAGGACAGGTGCAAGAGGAACAACGTTAGACTGGTGGGGCTCCCAGAAGTCGTATGCCGCAGCTTTGCGGGGGGACGACAGGGGAGCAGCGGCCGCTGTTTCTCCAGCTCGACGGGAGGGGCGTGATGGCCGGGATGGACTTGGCCCTGGCTGCCCAGGAGGGGATGATGGCAGGATGAACATGGACGCTTGCTAAACCTATTTTTTGCATTTTCTTCTCTCCTCTCTCCTACTGGGATATTGTCCTTATTTATCCGGTACAACGATCTCTTTGCTGGTAAGACTGACACTCCTTTTTTCTTTTTTGGAGGGGACTAATGGAGAGTAGGTTTAATTAATAAAAAATATATTTTTTTGGCTGTGTGAGCCTTTCGGGAGACATGTCTTGCGTTGGAGTGGATCGGTCACGACCTATCACTGTTTTTTGTTGCTCAGTCAGACCTATGTTCTCGGTAATGTGCGGTCTGAGTTGTTTCTTGTTTATGGTTGTCGGTTGTTCATATTTTTGTTGTTTTTGTTTTTTACAGCAGACATTTATACTTTTATTTATTTTACCTTATTTCTAAAGGGATTTTTCATCTAGGAGGTTTGGTATCTAAAATGCACATCAGTGTTTACGTGTTATTTACAGAATGGAAGTGCTTCTGTTTTTTTTCATTTATTGAGTACAATATTGGGATTATGAATATTCAATGCATACTCTAAATATTTTATCACTGAATGTGAATGGTTTAAATTCTGCTGTTAAACGAACCCGTGTGTTAGAATATTTACACCGTAAATCTATCTCCTGTGCCCTAATACAAGAGACACATTTAAAACAATCTGACATGGCACGTTTCCAGAATAAATATTACAAATTAATAGCTTTTTCCTGCGCTCAAAATAAAACTAAGGGGGTGCTTATCCTTGTTAACCGGAAGTTAAATTTAACGATTGAACACCTTGGTAGTGATGAGAAGGGTAGATTAGTTTTTATCCGATGCAAAATATATAATAATAGGTTAGCATTGGTCTCTATTTATGGTCCGAATGAGACAGACACTGCATTCCTTACACAGATTTCCAAAACTTTACTTGAGGAGATTGATTGCCCTCTAGTGGTGGGTGGTGATTTTAATGCTGTCATAAATCCTGCTTTAGATAAATCTCAATCTGATACAACAGCCAATCCATCCTCTAAATTATTGAATAAATTTATCACTGAGCTCAACTTAATCGATCTATGGAGAATTCAGAATAATAAAGCTAAGGACTTTTTTCTAATAGACACAAGACTTTCTCTAGGATAGACTACATATTTCTCAGCCCATCTTTAATTTCATCTAATTCCTCCATCTCTATATTACCAATTTTATTATCTGATCATTCTGCTGTGTTGTGCAGTGTTCCTCTTTCCGATGTTAATGCCAAGTCCCCTAGATGGCGCTTTAACATATCATTATTAAGTAATCAGACTTTCATTACTTCTCTAAAAGAATATATTAAGGAATATCTTGAAATTAATATGCCCTCTGATGTGAATCCTCAAATACTGTGGGAAACGACTAAGTGTGCTATACGAGGTTTCTGTATATCTTTCTCTTCTACTCTTGCCAAAGCGAAAACTCACCAGTTTACACAATTAGAAAATAAAATCCAATCATTATAAAACCTACAAAAACAACATTTTACTGAGCAACAGGCTACACAGCTGTCCTCTTTAAAAGAATGTAACCCCAGTAATGATACCCGCTATGATAAAGCTGGGGCCTGGGTAAGTATTTTATGTCACTGTTATAATTAACTTTAGTAGTCAAATATACTCTTTCTCTTCCTCTCAGCAGCAATAAAGACTATAGAATCCAATACTGTGGTATGAGGTTTTTTTATATTAAATTAAGGAACTGAATAAAGCAATGAAGAATAATAATAAAAATGTGGAAACAAACGTTTACAATGTCAAATCAAATCCTATTAAAGAAGGGACAATATTAAATAAACCAAACTTCTATTTCCACAAGTGTTAACCACACTTTAGGGAATTAAATTGGAAAATTTACAAATTTACAATTCAATAACAAAATTGTACCAGGAAATACTCACTATATTCAGTAACAAAACTCTGTTAAGTGGGCCCACATTCACGCGCTCACTCACACACACACCCACCCTACGTTGCAGGCCTGATGTTTTTTTCCCGAACGCAACGGGTCCCGCGGTACGAAGAAACGTTGTGGCTTTGGCTCATGCGAGTGGCTATCTGCTCTTCCCCTCAGCAACAGAGGAACTCCGGGCTTTCCGGTCACCCAGAGCGCTATCTGTTTTGACGATATGTCCCTCGTGGTCAGAGGAACTCCGGGCTTTCCGGTCACCCGGAGCGCTATCTGATTCACCTTCTCTGCGTTGAATGTCGATCCGGCTCGTGCTAGTCACCCCACGAGCACATGGGATGAACGTGCAGAGTGTAAACTGTGCTAAATAATACCAATACTTGCTAAATAAAGTTCTTATTAGCAAAATACAAATCACTGATGAAGGATTCACTCTAGATATACGGGATTATCGTGTAGAATATCCTTTTAGTCTGACGAACGTAATACGCAATTTTTCTCCTCTCGTCTCTTCACTCTCTCCTCCCTTCCTCTTTTCGCCACACCCCCCTCCCATCCTCCACCGCGTGATACATGATCCCATAAATAAGACATTAATCATTAAATAAAATGATATAAGTATATAACTATACATACACATGAAAGCACTGTAATGAAACAGGATAAAGATAATATAAAAATAAAATACACACATAATAATGTAAATAAACGTATTACTATCAAACAATAATTTAGCATCTTTTTAGTCTCACCGGGCTACACCCTCCCCCTTCTAAATGTTTGAGGTCCCCATCAAACTTTTGGGACTTTACAGGTGTTTAATTCTTTTTTCCTCAGGTTCTACACTGCATTTACGGCAAGTAGCAAGAGGGTGGCACCAAACAGTGTTACACTTCCTTCTCTTACCCTCTGAAACCGAACGGCAGAGCACTGGCATACTATGTATACTGGTATATATTGGGCGGTTTGTAGATTTACCCAATTCATCATAACTGAGTTTAACTACAGGCTTTATTTCTCTTTTAGACCTAATTTCTCTAGAAGGCTCCAGACCATTTGAACTCTTTTCACCGTCAGGTTCTTCAGGAAAAGGTAAGTTATTCCCTTCTACCACTGGAGTGCTAGGTCTTGCAACTTCTCGCGTGGTTTCTTTGACAAGTCCTTCACGTCTCAGATTACCACCAATCTGCTTCTGCCCAGGATCTTCAACAGAGTGTGTTAGTTTTTCCTCACGGTTGTCACAGCTCCTGAATGGTTCACCCTCTACAGGAATGGATACTCTTTCCTGTGATACTGCGCTCAGATTCTGAGATTTTGATAATCTCTGAAGTTCTTCCAGGGTCTCTAGAGGTATGTATGCATCAACATCCTCATAATCCGACGATACTTCATCTTCTTCATAACTACCTTCCACAGTTACTTCAACTGTTCCTGTCTCATGGAGAAGATTTTGTGGATGGGTTTGGGTTCTTGTCACTGGTCTTTGAGGTACTTTCTTTTCATCGGTCTCTTCTGGCATTCTTACCAGGTATCCAATAGGCAGAAGATGATTTCTATGTACTGTCTTGACAATTCTCTTGCCTTTCTCAGGTTTTACATGGTAGACAGGTAAGTTTGGCATCTTACTGACGACCACATACGGTAAGGAACTCCATTTGTTTCCTAGTTTGTTCTTTCCTGAGACTCCTAGATTTCTCATTAGAACTCGATCCCCTTCTTCAAGTATCTGATCTCGAACCCTCTTATCATGAAGTCTTTTGTTCTTCTGATGGCTCTTGTCTGCAGCCTCTGAAGCTACTTGATAGGCTTTTTTTAGGTCTGTCCTCAGCTTAGATACATATTTCTGGTAATTTTCCGCTTCGCCTTCAGATGCAACAGAAAAACAGAGATCAATTGGGAGTCTTGCTTCTCGTCCAAACATGAGGACATAGGGGGAATATCCAGTCGCGTCGTTTTTGGTACAGTTATAAGCATGTACTAGTTGACTGACATGCTGACTCCACTTTTGCTTCTGGGACTTGTCAAGAGTCCCAAGCATAGACAGCAAAGTTCTGTTGAACCGTTCTGGCTGCGCATCCCCCTGGGGATGATATGGAGTCGTTCTTGATTTTTGAATCCCCAACATCTTCAGTAACTCATGGATTAACTTGCTTTCAAAGTCACGTCCCTGATCCGAGTGTATACGTGCTGGTAATCCGTAATGAACAAAGTACTTTTCACATAACACTTTGGCTACCGTGAGAGCTTTTTGGTCTTTCGTTGGAAAAGCTTGAGCATACCTAGTGTAGTGATCCGTGACTACAAGGATGTTAAACACTCCTTTGGAATCAGGCTCCAGGGACAAGAAATCAATACAAACAAGATCCATAGGCCCATTGCTGGTGATCTGCTTCAAAGGTGCAGCTCTTTGAGGTTGTGTCTTACGAAGAATACACTTTCCACAGTTCTTCACATACTGTTCAATTTCATTTGACATCTTCGGCCAATAGAAACGATCTCTTATTAAAGCAGTGGTCTTCTCTATTCCCAGATGTCCATTTTCATCATGCAGGGACTGTAAGACCATGGACCGATACTTCTGCGGTAAAACAAGCTGAAGACACTCTTCGCGTTGTTGTCGCTGTACTACCCGGAATAATAGTCCTCTCCTTACTACGAGTTTGGATCCCTCTTTCTGCAGTAGGTGTACTTCCAGATCTTTGTCTCTGGACAATGATAACAACTGCCCTTTTAACACAGCAGATCTTACTCTAGAAATAGCAGGGTCTTCTTCCTGAGCTTTTATTAAGTCATGGGAACTCAAATGCTCAAGAGAACCAACGTCTAGTCTGGTGGGAAATGCATAGCATTCAGGTATGACTTCAGGGGACACCCCCAGCATCTCTACACACCCCTGGGCACTCATTGTTTTGCACAGGGCCTTGATACCAGAAGGCGATATTTCTTGCCAATCTTGTTCTTCTGTAGTGGAAGAGAAATTGCGTGACAGGGCATCAGCATCAATGTGTGTTTTTCCAGGTTTATACTGTACGTTGAAGTTGTATGTGGACAGCGCAGCTAACCACCTGTGACCAGCTGCATTGAGTTTTGCAGTGGTAAGTAGGTAAGTAAGTGGGTTGTTGTCTGTTCTTACTGTAAATCGTGCACCATACAAGTAGTCATGAAACTTGTCTACCACTGCCCACTTGAGTGCTAAAAACTCAAGTTGGTGTACAGGGTAACGCTGTTCAGATGCCTTTAACTTGCGGCTGGCAAATGCTACGGGCCTTAACCCTTCTGGGTTCTCCTGGTTTAAAACTGCTCCCAACCCATTCTGGCTGGCGTCGACATGCAGAATGTAGGGCTTGGTTGGATCAGCAAATGCCAACACAGGTGCGTTAGTAAGACACTGGATGATTTTCTGGAATGCCCCCGTACTTTCTGTCGTCCACCTGTCCCCAAAAGCTTCAGACTCTTTGAAGTACATCCCTTTGTTCTTTGCAGGTTTCTTACCATGCTGAGTAGGCTGATATCCCTTGGTAAGTTCAGTAAGGGGTCTGACTATAGCGGAGTAATTAGCTATGAAGCGCCTGTAGTACCCGCAGAATCCCAAGAATGATCTAAGGGATTTCAAGTCAGTGGGTTGCTTCCAATTGGTCACAGCTTCAACCTTGGCTGGATCGGTGGCAATACCCTTCTCAGAGATTATATGCCCCAGATATTTTACCCGAGGTTGACAGAATTGGCACTTGTCGATGGAGACTTTTAATCCACTTTCTTCAAGTCTATCGAGGACTTTTAACAGACGTTCCTCATGTTCTTCTAGTGTTTTGCCGAACACTATGAGATCGTCCAAGTACACTAGTACTTCCAGCAGATTCATGTCCCCTACGGCCTTCTCCATTAATCTCTGGAACGTAGCAGGGGCTCCAGAGATTCCTTGTGGCATCCTCTCAAACTGATAGAACCCAAGCGGGCAGATGAACGCGGTCTTGTCCTTGTCTTCATCAGCCATCTTGATCTGATAATAACCGCTTCGTAGGTCTAAAACAGAGAACCACCTGCTGCCCGTAAGACAATCTAAAGCGTCGTCTATACGCGGAACTGTATACTGATCAGGGATGGTTCTTGAATTTAGGGTTCTATAGTCGATACACATACGCACTGTGCCGTTCTTCTTCCTAGCCACAACAATGGGGGAAGCATATGAACTCCTGGACTCTTTGATGATTCCAGTAGCCAACAACTCATGAAGATGGCGGCGTATATCATCGATATCGGCAGGTGCAAGTCTACGGGATCTCTCTCTAAATGGTGTGTTGTCACTCAGGCGAATGTGGTGTTCCACTCCTTTAGCAGATCCCACATCCCATTCATGGAGTGAAAAGACATTCGGCCTCTCAGACAGCTTTTGCGATAATCTGTCCTTCCAATATTTTGGAATCGGCGATTCTCCAAAATTAAACAAGCATGGATCTATAGGTGATCCTCTTGCTGAATTGTCTTTCTCCACACTAGTAGCAACTTCAGTGGTGTAGCCATGTGCCACCACTGAACCCACAGGAATACTGACTTCTTTCTGCGATACATTCCTTAGCAGCACAGGAAATCGGTTCACTTGGATGGCTGAGGAGGGAATAATAGTAGGCTTTACTAGAACCTCAGCAGGACTACTTAAAGTTGACGGCTGATCAACAACTAAGATACACTTGTCAATGGATTGCATCACCTTGACCTTGCAGGTAGCTTGACACTCACTTCTTGGTGGAATACTGAGTGGACCTGGACCTGGCCATTGAATTTCAGCCACTGCATCTTCTGGGTCTTCCTGTTCTCTGACTTCCATTTCGGATGTCTTTGGCTTCTGAAGATTTACTGGCATTGTGCGAACAATGTCTACTCCAGCAGACTCTTTACAAAGCTGGGCTAACCTCTGAAACATACTGGCATTGGTACCTATGAGTAATGGAACCTGTTTGGGTCCACGAGGCTCTGGGCACACTAAGGCCAATACACTGATGGATTGATGCACTCCTGTCCACTTCTCTGGAAATTGCAGCTCTACTTCCACATAGCCACGATAAGGGAAACTGGCATCACTCAAACCCCATACAGCTAGTCCAGAAATGGGTTGAATCGGAGTATCCGTCAAGTATTTATTATACCATTCCTCAAAGATAATGGTTACTACAGATCCACTATCCAGCAAAGCTTGACAAGCTGTTCCATTTACCTTCACCGAAATAACCGAAGATGGTCCCACTAGTCCTTCAGGTATACTTGTGGTTGGTTTGACTTGAACTGCGCTTCTTTTCACAGAACAGTTGTGTTCCTCTACAGGAGCCTCCTCATTCTTCTGTTTTACTCTAGCTTTTCGCAGAGATTGAATGAGTTTCTGAATCACTTTCTTCTCATTTACAGGAGCTCTGCATTTTGAAGCAATATGGCCGTCAACCCCACACCTATAGCAGAAGTAATCTTCTGAGCTTTTAGAAGATCCGGATACTTTTGATTGGGTGAAATGCACTTGACACGCTTGGTTTCCCTCTGGAGCCATTTCTGTCTCTACTTTAGGTGTTGGTTGTACAGCCAGCACTTTCACTTGCTGTCTGAGTGTTTTTACTTCTTTCTTCAGAGCTTGCACTTCATAACTTTCATCGTTGAACTCTGATGCTTGCTGGCTTTTCTGTTTCTTTTCAGAAATCGCATCCTCCTTTGACTTAACAGTTAACTCTGCCACCATAGTCTGTAAGTCCTTGATCTCAGTTGCAAGCGCTTGAAAGAATGGATCTTTGGAATTCTCAGTTCCAATTTGCACTTGCCGAACTGTTGGATTAGACTTTCGTCTTTCAGCTTCTCTCACCTCCTCTTCCCGAATCTCATGTAGCAAATCTAGGAAATCAGGTGGGTTATTCTTTCGTTCCCTTAGGCGTAACTGAAGCAGCATGATGTCAGACTGGGTTGCTCCTCTGAGGAGTTGCTCCAGACGTGCTTTTCCAGCCAAATGGGCAGGTAGGCCTCCTCTTTGTACAACTCTGATCAAGATTTTCTCAAGTCTCCTCAGGAAATCCGACAAGCATTCTCCATGACGTTGCCGTAATGCTCTGAACTTGAAATACAGATCTTCACCAGACTCTGAGCTTCCAAAAGCACTTTCAATAGCTGCAAGATACTCCTTTGGAGATGCTTCTGAGTTGGTAAACCTTACCGCTTGGATAATCTCCAAGGCTGGTCCTCGCAAACTCTCGACTATCCTTAACTTCTTTTCTTTTTCGGAACGATCACTTTCCTCAACCATGAGCATAGCTTGTTCTATCCAATTCTCTAAATTATCCTCTCCAGCAGGAATGGGAGTGATACCTGAAAAGGTCCTTAAACGTCTAAAGGAACTGCTATCACTCGAGTTTTTGGTGGTTTTTGCAAGCAAATCACCTACAGCTCTGATGATAGACTCGGGTGTAGAAGCATTCAACAAGTTAGGCGAACTTGATTCTTGATGTTCTTCTCGTTGCCCCGATTCATCAGGCGAGATGAAACTTTCCCTTCCACCATCTAATACAGTACCCTCCCTTCTGTTAGCACTCAGGATCCATGTGTCCGATCCATCAGCAGATAATACATCAAGAGGGATTCTCTCTGCATGCACTTTCTCACGACATTCGCACAGCACTATCAGAGACTGTGACTCCTGGCTATACATCCGTCCTCTTACCCTGACTCTTCCAAGGGTTTTGACTGAATGCATAGTTTCCTCAATTTTAGAAACATCTGTTTCTTCTGGAATTCCACTCACAATGATGGCATAATCCGGGTCAATGCCTTCTCCTCGGCACCAACTTTTCAAGTCAGGGACAGAGAAAGGGGTCCGACTATGAGCCATAGCTAGAGCTGAGCCAATTAAACTGTTACTTTGTACTATACAATTTAAAATGTTATTTTTTTTTTTTTTTAGCTACTCTTGCTGCTGCTGAAATAATAAGGGAAATTTATCCCAGCGGTGCCTCCAATTTATGTAACCCCAGTAATGATACCCGCTATGATAAAGCTGGGGCCTGGGTAAGTATTTTATGTCACTGTTATAATTAACTTTAGTAGTCAAATATACTCTTTCTCTTCCTCTCAGCAGCAATAAAGACTATAGAATCCAATACTGTGGTATGAGGTTTTTTTATATTAAATTAAGGAACTGAATAAAGCAATGAAGAATAATAATAAAAATGTGGAAACAAACGTTTACAATGTCAAATCAAATCCTATTAAAGAAGGGACAATATTAAATAAACCAAACTTCTATTTCCACAAGTGTTAACCACACTTTAGGGAATTAAATTGGAAAATTTACAAATTTACAATTCAATAACAAAATTGTACCAGGAAATACTCACTATATTCAGTAACAAAACTCTGTTAAGTGGGCCCACATTCACGCGCTCACTCACACACACACCCACCCTACGTTGCAGGCCTGATGTTTTTTTCCCGAACGCAACGGGTCCCGCGGTACGAAGAAACGTTGTGGCTTTGGCTCATGCGAGTGGCTATCTGCTCTTCCCCTCAGCAACAGAGGAACTCCGGGCTTTCCGGTCACCCAGAGCGCTATCTGTTTTGACGATATGTCCCTCGTGGTCAGAGGAACTCCGGGCTTTCCGGTCACCCGGAGCGCTATCTGATTCACCTTCTCTGCGTTGAATGTCGATCCGGCTCGTGCTAGTCACCCCACGAGCACATGGGATGAACGTGCAGAGTGTAAACTGTGCTAAATAATACCAATACTTGCTAAATAAAGTTCTTATTAGCAAAATACAAATCACTGATGAAGGATTCACTCTAGATATACGGGATTATCGTGTAGAATATCCTTTTAGTCTGACGAACGTAATACGCAATTTTTCTCCTCTCGTCTCTTCACTCTCTCCTCCCTTCCTCTTTTCGCCACACCCCCCTCCCATCCTCCACCGCGTGATACATGATCCCATAAATAAGACATTAATCATTAAATAAAATGATATAAGTATATAACTATACATACACATGAAAGCACTGTAATGAAACAGGATAAAGATAATATAAAAATAAAATACACACATAATAATGTAAATAAACATATTACTATCAAACAATAATTTAGCATCTTTTTAGTCTCACCGGGCTACAAGAAGAATATGATTTACTTTCACACTCAAAGGCAGAATTTATTTTACATAGGACTAGACAAAAATATTATTTTCAATCAGAGAGACCTAGTCATTTATTGGCCCTTAGGTTGAAAGAATGCGAGCCTAAGGCATATATTAGCGCAATAAAATCATCAGATGATCAGGTCACCATGAACCCTGTGGCAATTAATTACATATTTAAAGGTTTTTACACAAATCTGTATAAAGCTGAAACAGATTTTGATGAACCAATTTGTAAGCAGTATTTAGATAAATTGGAACTGCCTTGGATCTCACAGATGGATAAAGAATCTTTGGAGGCCCCATTAAGTTTGGAGGAACTTCACGTCTCTCTAAAAAGCCTTCAAAAGGGCAAATTCCGGGTCTAGATGGTCTCCCCCCTGAATTATATTTAGAAATTTGGGATTTGGTAGGTATTCTGCCCTCATAAAAGAGTTCCCCTTCTTTCACTAGACAGATAGATAACTCCTTCCACAGAGGCGTTGAATTGTAGCATGGATTTATTTCCGACCACCAATTCCAATACAAGTGGAACAGAGTAAAACTGAAATACAGAGGAAAAGAAAACTTAAAGAAAATGTGCAATAAAGAAATTCAACTGTTCGATTAAAGGATAACCGCACATGCTCTTCACAATAAAAATGAGGATGTATGAAACACTACTGAAAATAACCTCTCTAAACATAAAATTTATAGTGAGCAACGTCACCAACACCAAACATAAGATGGACATGGAACTTGTAAACATTCTAACACTTACAGACAAAGCTTCTGTATACGATTGCAAAGATGATGAAGAGATGGACGATAGCTGTATTAACCGTGTGGATATCAGCATCAACTGAGTACAGCAAGATGGCTGCTATTAAGGTCAAAAGTCACTCACTATGACAAAGTCAAAAATAAGGGAATAGCACCATCTAGTGGCCCAAAAGGGAAACTACACCGGAAACAGCACACTCCCCGTCTGGCATCTGGAAGATGCCATCATTAATCATAGTTAAGTTTGTCTATCCAGTCCCAGGGGACAACAATAAAACGACATCCGATATAGGTCGCAGGAACACCTTGGCTGATCCATCTTTGACCACCTTGACCTCGACTTTCCTTACTCTCCCGTCTCTCCCTGGAATTGTTTCCAATACGATTCCCATGGGCCAGTCATTCCTTTTGGCTTGAATGCTTTTCAGCAGCACAACATCTCCAGCTTGGAGATTGGAACTCTCATTCTGCCATTTTCTGCGGTTTTGTAAGGTTGTGAGGTATTCCTTTCGCCAGCGATTCCAAAATGTATTGGCCAAGCTTTGGACTTGCCTCCATTGACGAACAAGGAGGTCCTTTTCACTGAACTCTCCTGGTGGAGGAAGAACTGCTGAAGACTTCTGAGTCAGTAGAGTCGCTGGAGTCAGAATTAAAGGAGCGTCTGGATCTGTTGATACAGGTACAAGTGGACGAGCATTGACTATAGCTGTGACTTCACACATGAAGGTGGTCAAAACCTCATGGGATAACCTTGATGGTCCAAATCCTTGTAGCATAGATTCAAGGATCCGTCTTGAGACGCCGATCATACGCTCCCAACTTCCACCCATGTGAGAGGAGTGGGGGGGGGTTAAACACCCAAAAGCATCCCTTGTCACTCAGATACTCTTGTACCTTTCTGTCATCTGTGATTGACTCCATCTTCAACTCCTTGCATGCTCCAATAAAGTTGGTGCCACAGTCTGATCGCAACTGCTTTGCTGGACCTCGAATGGCGAAGAATCGGCGGAGAGCATTTATAAAGCTGGAGCTATCCATTGACTCTATAATTTCAATATGTATGGCCCTTGTGTTCATACATGTGAACAGAACTGCCCAGCGTTTAGAGTTTGCTTGTCCTCCTCTGGTCCGACGCGAGGTGACCACCCAAGGCCCGAAAACATCTAATCCTACAAAGGAGAATGGAGGATCCATACTGAGCCTCTCAGGAGGTAAGTCAGACATCTTCTGAGTTAGAATCCTTCCCCGCAGTTTGCGACACTGAACACACTGAAAGATCACACTGCTGATGCGCCTTTTACCACCTATGATCCAGAAGCCAGCCTCTCTCAGAGCACCCTCAGTGAAGACGCGTCCCTGATGTTCGACTTGTTTGTGATAATGTTGAATGAGAAGAGATGCAATGTGACAGTGACCAGGGAGAATCAGAGGACACACTTCATCTCTTCCAAGGCTTGCTTGTGAAAGGCGTCCACCAACCCTGAGTAAACCAGATTCATCAATATAGGGGGAGAGATTAAAGAGAGGGCCTTGACTGGGAATCACTCTGCCTGTTTGAAGGCATATCAATTCCTCTGGGAAGTGTTCTGCTTGTACGCTATGTATGAGGATGGACTTGGCCCTTTCAAGATCTTGGACTGAGCAGGGCTTGTCACATATATGCCAGCCATTGCAAGTGCTTTTGTCACTGTCCTGCTTGAAGGAGTGAGTTATGTGCACAAGTCTCGCTATTGCACGAGTCAGTGATCGCCAGCTTGAGAATCTTTCAAAGCGTCCAGGGTCTAACTCTTTTCTTGAAGTATGTGTAGCACAAGAAGTGACTTGGGGACGTATTTCGATGTCTACTTCTGGATCTATCATGCTGAAGGGACCTGTGTGAGTTTTGAACTGTGTTGTGGTAGACAAGAATGCTGGGCCGGTCAACCACATGCTGTGAGGAAGGTCAGCAGCTAAAACCGATCTTGTGGCTTGGTCAGCAGGGTTTTGATCGGTAGGTACGTATTTCCACTGCTCAGGGCATGTAGATTTCCTTATCCTTTGCACTCTGTTGTTAACGTACACATAAAATTTTCTGGATTCGTTACAGATGTAGCCTAAGACGACCTTACTGTCTGAATAAAATGTCACAGCATCCAGTTTGGTGTCAATTTCATCTTCAATAGTTTCGGCTATTTCCACAGCCAGAACAGCTGCACACAGCTCCAATCTGGGGACAGAGATCTCGGGTCGCGGAGCTAGTTTAGCCTTGCCAAACATGAAGCCAATTTCTACTTTACCGTTCATACTGGTAATCCTGCTGTATGCGACAGCTGCAATAGCTTTTGTGGACACATCGCAAAAGACACACATTTCTTTCCTTTGTGCTTGAAAGAGAGGGATTGTAGCGTATGTGCGGGGAATTTTGACATGTTCAAGCTCTTTTAATGAGTCTCTCCAGACTTTCCATTCCTTGAATTTCTCATCTGATAGAGGTGTGTCCCTGTCACAAGACTCTGTGGTCAGCGCTCTAAGCAAGAGTCTACCCTGAATGACGACAGGCGCAGCAAATCCAAGTGGATCGAATAAACTGTTTATTGTTGACAGGACCCCACGTCTGGTGTATGGTCTCACCTGGTCTGTAACCTGGAAAATGAACATGTCTTCAGTCATGTCCCAACTCACTCCCAGACTTATCTGGACAGGTGGATGGCCAGTGTTCAGATCTAGATTCTTTAACTCCTTTGCAAGATCCTCTGAAGGAAATGCTTTCATGACTTCCACTTTATTGGAAGCAATCTTGTGAAGATGTAGATTGGACTGAGCCAGCATTTCCTGAGTGGCCTTGAGTAGCTTGATGGCTTCCTCTTCCGTGGGGAGGGAGGTAAGGCCATCATCCACATAAAAGTTCCTTTCCACAGGTCCATAGTCTTGTTCGCCAGTGAGAGCAGCTCTCCTGAGCCCATATATGGCAACTGCTGGAGATGGGCTGTTACCAAAAACATGCACTCGCATTTGGTACTCCAGCACCTCATTGTTTAAGTCATTGTTGTCGTACCAAAGGAAGCGTAGAAAGTTCCGATGTTCTTTTGCTACCACAAAGGAATGGAACATTTGCTGGATATCAGCCATCACTGCCACACGTTCCCTCCTGAATCGCAGTAGAACCCCCAAAAGGCTATTGTTTATATTAGGGCCAGTGAGGAGGACATCATTTAATGAGACACCCTGATGTCGAGCACTGGAGTCAAATACTACTCTTATCTGTCCGGGTTTCTTAGGATGGTACACCCCGAACATTGGCAGATACCAGCACTCTTCATTCTTCTGCAACTGGGGTGCCAATTCTGCATGCTCGTTCTCGAATATCTTACGCATAAAATCCACAAAGTGCTCCTTTATCTCAGGGTGTGTTCTTAGTTTGCGAGTCAGCGACATGAGCCGGTTGTTAGCCTGAATCTTGTTATTCTGGAGGCGGTGCCGTGGGCTACGGAACGGAAGTGGGGCAACCCAGCTATTTGACTCATCTTGATGGAATTCTCTTTCCATAATCTTCAGGATGGCCAAGTCATCCATGGAGGGAGCTAGTTTGTCATCATCCCTTGTGTAGTAGAAAACTGATTCGCCTATGAGACATTCATTCTGTATCGGCAATCTTATTTGTTCAGGGTTCAGGGTGAAGGAATGTTTTGACTCATAATGAAGATTGAAACGGTCCTTCACATGCATACTGTTTGGGCATGGACTCATGTGGCTGGGGCGTCCATTTCCCAAAATGTGAGTCTTGAAAACATCAACTGTTGAAGGTTTGTGGGCTCCGTTAAGGCAGATATCTCCAACTATAACCCACCCCAGGGCTAGCCTCTGAGCAAAGGGAGCATGTTGTGGTCCGTTGCATTGCTCCATCACCTTGTGTGCCTGAATGAGATCTCTTCCGAGTAAAAGCAGAATTTTGGCCTTTGGATCTAGACTTGGAATTTTTGAAGCTACCGATCTTAAATGACTGTGGTATTGTGCAGCCTCTGGAGTTGGAATCTCTGTTCTGTTATTTGGAATGAGATTGCATTCTATGAGAGATGGAAGAGCAAGGCATGTCTTCTCATCAAAGGATTCTACTATAAACCCGTCAGCTCTACGCCCTTCAGTCTGTGCGACGCCCGCACATGTTCTGAGCGTGTAAGGTGCCGTGTTGTCTGCAACCTTAAACATCTCAAAGAAGGCCGATCTTGCCAGAGACCTATTGCTCTGATCATCTATGACTGCATAAACTCTTTGTTTGTTCTGAGGCTCACCTTTAGGGTATACATTTACCAGGCAGATCTTTGAACAGGACTTTCCGCTATTACGATCCCCACATACTTCCGTGCAGGTGGATGTGGCAACTGGGGAAGGAAGCTCCTTTTGCTCCCCGCCATAGTTTGTTGAGGGTTCTGTATCCTCCTTTTTTAACCAGGGGGCTGGACCATTGTGAAGTGCAGCTATATGCCTATCACTATTGCATTCAGAGCACTGGATTACGGCCTTACAATCCTTTGCCTGGTGTGTAGTTGAGGAGCAGCATCTGAAGCATATGGAGTTCTCGCTGAGGTAATCTTTCCTTTCCTGCAAGGCTTTTTCCCTGAAACCTCTACACTTCCTGAGGGGATGTGGCTTTTTATGGATAGGACATTGTCTATTGAGGTTGTCATTTGCCTTCTTAGATTCATCCTTTGGTGTGGCATTGTCAATTTCTGTTTTGTGAACGGTAACAGGAGCTCTGACTGCTTTTAAAAATCTCTCACAACTGGATGATGTAGCATTATACATATTCATATTAAAGCTGTGATCATTTCTCATGCGGGCCTCACAACAAATGAAATCACAAAAGAATGAAAAGGGAGGAAAGCTGACACCATGCTCTTGTTTGTATCAAGTTCCTTGCAACATCCATTTCTCTTGTAAACTGTATGGGAGTTTCTCTAGAATGGAGCTGATGCCTCGTGAAGTGTCTAGGAAGGTCAAGCCGGGCAGATAACCTCCAGCTTTGGCTGTCTGCAACTCAAGAAGTAGGTCTCCTAGCTCTCTGAGACGTCGAGGGTCTTTGTTCGACAGCTTAGGGAAACGTTCAAGTTTGTTAAAGAGAGCTAGCTCCATTGCTTCGGCAGAACCATAGCATTCCTCTAGCCGTTTCCAGACCATGCTGAGGCCAACATCTGGATAATTGATGTGAACTGATCTAATGCGTCTTGCATGTTCAGTCGATTCTGGGCTGAGCCACTGCACAAGTAAGTCTAGTTCCTCACTAGGCTTAAGATCAAGTCCTTCAATAGCATTGCAAAAGCTGGACTTCCATGCCCAATAGTTCTCAGGCTTATCGTTAAATCTTGAAAGTCCACCTGTGAGAAGATCACGACGGGCCAGGAACTTTGCGAGCTCAAACACATCTGAGCGAGCAGCATGGCGCTCATTGCGATGCGAGGGAGAGTGGCTTGTGAAAGTAATGTTTTGTTTAGGAGGTAGTGAGTCAGGCAATGCAGAATTAAACTGTGATATGTTTCCACCTGCCTGCTTGATGGATTCAGCTTGAGTATAGATGGTATAGGAGCTAAGGGGTGTAGCGGCATTTGTGAGGATTTGAGTAGTTGTCGGTCTCACTGGCAAGTCCTGAAAAGGACTATGCTGCATGATGGCTTGAGGCTGTAGCAGATTAACCGAGTATGGAGCCAATGGCTTTTGTTCAGTGCTCTCTGCAAGCATTGGTAAGTCTCCTTCTTTGTATTTGTGCTGATCTTCTACATATTTCTCAGTTCTTTGTAAAGACTCATGTGAAGAAAGAAGCTCTCTTCCATCAGATAGCTGTTCTATTTCCCCTGTCTCTGCCGCTGCCTCAAAAACTGATGCCTCAGCTGCAGCAGCTTCTGCCTCACTTTCTTGATGAAGTGCATTCAGTGTAGCCTCCAGACGAGTCTCCTCCACTTTAAGCTGAGCCTGTACTTGAGCTTGTTTCACTCTCACTTTTATCTCTTTTTGTGCATATGTGGCTCTAGTCAGTGCAGCTTCTGCCTTTGCACGGGCCTCCAATGCTGCTACACTTGCTGCAGACTTGCTTGAGCGTCTTGATGATCGTGAGCACGCAGATCTGGTCCTCAGACTATGTTTCTCTGACAAGGACATTTTGAGGAGAATGCAGCGCTTGCAATCCTGTTCATCGATGCAGCAATCAGAGTTATTGTCTTTTTACTATTCTGCCCTCATAAAAGAGTTACCCTTCTTTCACTAGACAGATAGATAACTCCTTCCACAGAGGCGTTGAATTGTAGCATGGATTTATTTCCAACCACCAATTCCAATACAAGTGGAACAGAGTAAAACTGAAATACAGAGGAAAAGAAAACTTAAAGAAAATGTGCAATAAAGAAATTCAACTGTTCGATTAAAGGATAACCGCACATGCTCTTCACAATAAAAATGAGGATGTATGAAACACTACTGAAAATAACCTCTCTAAACATAAAATTTATAGTGAGCAACATCACCAACACCAAACATAAGATGGACATGGAACTTGTAAACATTCTAACTCCTACAGACAAAGCTTCTGTATACGATTGCAAAGATGATGAAGAGATGGACGATAGCTGTATTAACCGTGTGGATATCAGCATCAACTGAGTACAGCAAGATGGCTGCTATTAAGGTCAAAAGTCACTCACTATGACAAAGTCAAAAATACGGGAATAGCACCATCTAGTGGCCCAAAAGGGAAACTACACCGGAAACAGCACAGTATGGATACTTATGCTTAACTCATTTAATTTTGCAATTGAACATGGGGTATTTCATAGAGATCAAAAAACATCACTGATTTCATTACTTCTTAAAAAAGGGAAAGATCCATTAGATTGTTCCAGCTACAGACCGATTTCTAAAAATCTATGCTAAAGTTTTTGCTTCTCATATGGAGAAGGTAATTCACAGTCTGATCAAGGAGGACCAAACTGGTTTCATCAAGGGGCGCAATGCATCTGACAATATGCGTCGACTCCTTCATATTCTTGACTTTGCGGACTCCCACCCAACCCCTTGTGCGGTCTTTTCACTTGATGCAGAAAAAGCCTTTGACAGGCTAGAGTGGAATTATATGTGGGCAGTTCTGCAATGTTTCGGCTTCGGTGAACACTTCGTTTCTATGATTAAGACATTATACCACTCACCTGCAGCATCAGTCATAACTGATAATATTATTTTTCCCCCTCATTCCCTTTACAGCGGGGAATGAGGCAGGGGTGTCCACTTTCCCCCTTATTGTTTTGTCTATCTCTTGAACCCTTAGCACAAGCCATCAGGAAATCTGAAGATTCATGACCATAATCATAGTATTTCATTATACGCTGATGATATTATTCTATATTTAGACCACTTTGATGTTCCAGTCTCTAGTATAATTAAGGATAATATATCCATAATCAGGATATAAAATAAATTGGAGCAAATCTGCTTTAATGCCAATTAACAATGTTAATTTTTCTATTCCCTCATTTATCCCTATTAAGGAATCTTTCATCTATTTGGGCATTACCATATATAAAAACATTCATAAGATTGCCAGAGACAATTTTAATAACATTTTAGTTAAGGTCAAAAATGACATTCAAAGATGGAAGAATCTTAAAGTCTCTCTCCAAGGAAGAATCTCCACTGTTAAGATGAATTTGTTACCTCGATTAATTTTTTTTTTCTCTATGCTACCACTTTCTCCCCCTCCAGGTTACTTTAAGGAGATCAACTCCATAATTTCTAGGTTTATCTGGAATGATAAGTGTCCCAGAATTAAACTCACCACATTACAACATCCTAATAGCGCAGGAGGACTGGCTGTACCAAATTTTGAATTATATTATTGGTCGTTCCAGCTTAAGGCTCTTCATAATTGGGTTGATCCTCAATCTACAGTTTCATGGAGGGTGATTGAAGCTGACAAGGTTAAACCAAATAGTCTTCAAGATATTTTATTTACTGGCACAGGGAAAAAAGGGGATAATTATAAATTTGGTCCGGTTGTGGCTAACTCTATTAAAATCTGGAAAACGGTTGAACGTCGGATAGGTGGACCCTTCAAATTCTGTAACAGTACACCTTTATGGCACAATTTTAATTTTGTATGCGGAAATTGTCCATTTGTCCAACCCTCTTGGTCTTCTTTGGGTGTAAACACGTGCGGTGATATATATAATAACCGGGGCCTCTGTTCGTTTCAGACATTAAGAGCCAAATTTTGTCTACCAGCATCTGCATATTTTGTTTTTCTTCAATTACGTTCTGCTATCAAAGCGTATGGCGTTCCTTGGTCTTCTTCCATTTCCTCTCATCCTATGCGGGACTGGATTGCACCATCTGTTGGTCGGCCATCTGTTTCCTTAATATATAATAAAATTATTGATTGTATTACAAAACCTCTTTCTATTAAAACTATTTGGTATAGGGAATTATCTGACCTTCATTTATCTGTCGACTGGGAGAGAGTGTGGTCTAATCTCAGCTTAACATCTAAAAATCTGGCTCATCGTCTTATTCACTTCAAAGTCATTCATAGAGCATACATAACTCCTTACAAAAGATTTAAAATGAAACTACAGTCAAATTTGAACTGCCATATATGTAACACTACATCATCAGGCACTTTTCTGCATATGTTTTGGGAATGTCCTGTCGTCATCAGTCTATGGGCACATGTAAACCTGGTTTTGTCATCATTACTGCGAATTGATTGGTCTGTTAACCCAAGTTTGTGTCTTCTTAATGATGATTCTGGTCTCTGTATTAGTTCAATGCAAAAGAGAATGTTGTTTGCTGGTTTTACAGCTGTGAAGAAGACAATAATCCAGAACTGGTTTACACCACACATGTGTAGAAAAAACATATTGGATCTGTAGCCTCCTGCAAATAGTGTCATGTGAATGTACAACGGCGCGAGTTGGTGGGGCCAGGCCTTCGACCATTGATGCTTGGCAGTGTTTTTTGTTGGACATACATGATTGTATAAAGGAGTGACTTTTGTGTTCTTGTTGTCCTTCCCTCTCCCCCTCCCTTTTGATTGGACCTTGAGATGTTGAGTATGTGTCTGTTGTTTTGTTTTGTTGTATTTTGGATATTATGTTGTGTTGTGTGTGGAAAAAATAAATAAATTGTTGATAACAAAAAAAGAAGACAGAATCACGATTCATATATGAATAGATTTTTTCGTGCACCCCTAGTTTTGACGGCATGGCAACAACTCTTCCTCTTGTCTAAAGCAGCGTAACATGGCCCTGCCCCCTTCGTTGCATGTTCCCGGGGGCGGGGTTTATCAGGGTGTGATGTCACAAACCCATGAAGTAACTAGTTGTAGTCCCTACAAGCCACTTTTGTTGACATTGAACTGCCATAATTTTAAAAGACGATATCTCCGTTTGCATTGAACTTTCAGCTTTGTAACTTTGCAGATGCTCAAACAGCAACATTACACACAAACTAACGTTTAAAAATTGAAATCGCAATCAACCACCCCTTTAACCCTACCCCATATAACATACTACAACAACTGCCTTCCTTACTATCAATAAACAGCAAATTAGGTGTTCATTGAAGAAAAACTCTTAGTTAATAGTAAATATGTGTTCCCTAATCTAAAGTGTTGCCAACTATGTGTTTAACAGAAATTGCATACATCTACATATTATATACACACATTACAGACTGGCATGGATGACCTTTAATTTGTGAAGATTTGTAACTGTATAATTTAACCAATGTTAAAACCCAGTCAAGGCCTGTGGGCAACAGCATTTTCATTTTCATGGAGAACTTTACTACTTTAAGTGAGCATACGTGTCTTTACATGCGTGTGTATATACACTGTTCTCTAACCTCCGTTCTGTCTACATATGTCCCTGCTTGTGTTTATCCCTCTCTCCATCTCAGTGACATCCGTCTCATGTTATCTCTCTCCCACACACATTCTGTCTTTAAAAGCTGTGTATCTATCGCTCTCACTCCCCTTTCAGCTCATCCATTCATTGCGTCTATCTCTCCTTGTCTCTTTCTGTCTCTCTGATGGACCGAGCATGGAAAGGAACTACTTCTCCCCCCAATATCTCTGATTCCATCTACTTTTCCGACCCCTTTTCTCCTCCATGTCAAAACCCAGACAGATGTCTCATCACTTTCTTCTGAGATCTTTGACAGCTAAGATGAATCGCGCGATGTATAGAATGCACTCGCATTCAATGAAACAACAAAAAAACATTGGAATTATGTGTCTGCAGTCAGGCCGCATCTCGGCGAGCGCGATTACTGTGTTATCAGAGTGTGTCCTCTATGAAATGGGTTTTACAGGATTTCATTTGCTCTAGGGAATCAGGTGCAGAACAGAACATCTACTTCACTGTTGTGATAGACATGCGACCCAGGGCAACACATTACACACACTCACACACACACATGCACGCACTCACTCACTAGTTATCATGTGGCAGCTGTGAGGAAGTTTGACACCGTCTGCCATTTCTCTTTGTTATCCAGACAATCGGAGCAGAGCAGAATGTTTCTTCTCTCTCCACTCTATATAAAGCTTTGGGCTGCAGTGTCTGTCAGAGAGGTACTAAGTTTCCGACAGAGGAACTTACTGTACAATTCAAAGTGAAACTTTAGAGGAAAAGAACTCCCGGGGTTTGGGATGTGTTGAGAATTACAACATCCCTAATAGGGAAGACACAACCTTATCTGACTTGGGTTATGGGTGTACAAGAATATACGCTGCATGATACCATATCCATATATTATACTTCGTTTCCTACCTATTTTTATTGTACATTTTCGTTGAGGTTTATATGTTTGATTGCAATTACTGGTAATTAGAATAATTTGCGCCTCAGCTAAGAACGAGCCTGTGTGATTGTGCGAAGTGTTTAGTTTCGTATCCAGCAATTAGCAGTCCTTTAAGGCTATTGGCTGTGCTGAGCAGAAGCCGGCCTCAGCTGTTTTCACTCTAGTCTCCTAGACTGTATTTATTTGATGTCTGAGCACTGATGCGGAAGCGTCTGCGGAAGCGTTCAGCCGTCGTGCTCAGCCTCCTCGTGTGAAGACCAACGAGTGTAAAGACAGACGACTTTTTCCTGCGCGACTTCAACCGAGCAACGACACCGAGCACACACTTAAGTATCATTTCTATCTTCCCTCACACACTCTCCTTTCCTATCCTCTATCCCTCCACCTCTATTATGTGTTTCCAAACCATTCCGGTTCTCTCTCAACCACGCTCTAAAAACACACGCAGACGGCAACGTAATCCTGCTAACCTGCGCCCTATCGCTACATCTTCTACTACACCTCTTTCTTTCTCTGTGGGTCTTTGGAATTGCCAGTCAGCTGTCAACAAAGCTGACTTCATTTCTGCTTTTTCCTTACAATCCACACTCAGCATCTTGGGCTTGACTGAGACCTGGATTCATCCAGAAGACTCAGCTACCCCGGCTGCTCTCTCTCACAATTTCTCTTTCTCTCACACCCCAAGGCAAGTTGGCCGGGGTGGGGGCACTGGTCTGCTCATTTCAAACAATTGGAAATACTCAACCCACTCTCCCCTAGGCAATCACAACTCATTTGAATCTCATGCGATTACTGTAACAGCTCCTATAAAACTCCAGATAGTAGTAATCTACCGTCCCCCTGGCCAAATTCTAGCCACCTTTCTAGAGGAGCTGGACGGCCTGCTGTCCTATTTCATGGAGGATGGCACTCCACTCTTAGTCTTTGGCGATTTCAACATTCACCTAGACAGGCCTTATGCTACAGACTTCCATTCACTCCATTCACGCCTTACCACTACTAGCATGCACAAATCAGGCAACCAACTTGATTTAATTTACACACGCAACTGTACTACAGATAACATTCTGGTACAACCACTACATATCTCTGACCATTTCTTCATTACATTTCCCTTACATTTTGCTACCCGGGTGCCACCATTTCCCTTACCGGTTACTTTCAGACGTAACCTACGCTCCCTTTCCCCCTCCCTTCTTTCCTCTGTAGTATCCTCCTCTCTTCCCTCACCTACCCATTTCACATCTCTGGATGTGAATGCAGCTACTGACACTTTATGCTCTACCTTAACCTCTTGTCTAGACGACATTTGTTCTCTCTCCTCCAGGCCAGCACGGGCTGCCCCTTCTAACCCCTGGTTATCCGATGTTCTTCGTGAGCATCGGACCAAACTCAGAGCGGCAGAGAGAAAATGGCGCAAATCAAATGATCCATCGGACCTGACTAGGTATCAGTCTTTGCTTTCATCTTTCTCTACTGAAGTCAACACTGCCAAATCCTCACATTTCCACAACAAGATCAACAGCGCTCCAGACATGCGTAATCTCTTCAGAACATTTAATTCTCTCCTCTGTCCCCCTCCACCGCCGCCCACCACTTCTATAACAGCTGACGACTTTGCCACTTTTTTCACAGACAAAATTAGAACAATCAGTAACCAGTTCTCACCTCCACACACACAGGACCTCCAACCAACCACATCCACTGCTCAAACTCCCATCTTCTCCTTCTGTCCCCTCACCGAGGCGGAAGTATCCAAACTTCTCCTCTCCAGCCATCCTACAACATGTCCTCTTGACCCAATACCCTCTCACCTTCTCCAAGCAATCTCTCCCACACTCTTACCGGCACTCACACACATTATCAACACATCTCTCCGCACTGGCATCTTCCCCACAGCGTTCAAGCAGGCTCGGGTAACCCCACTGCTCAAAAAACCTACATTAAACACTCAGAAAACTACAGACCTGTCTCTCTCCTTCCATTCGTAGCGAAAACACTCGAACGAGTTGTCTTCAACCAGCTCTAACAAACTGGATGCTAAACAGTCAGGTTTCAGGAGTGGCCATTCAACAGAGACTGCGCTACTCTCAGTCACTGAAGCCCTGCGAATTGCAAAGGCCGATTCCAAATCATCAGTCCTCATTCTGCTGGATCTTTCTGCTGCTTTTGACACTGTCAATCATCAGATCCTCCTGTCCACCCTCTCATCGCTGGGCATCACTGGGATTCCACTTCGCTGGTTTGAATCCTATCTCACCGGTAGGTCTTTCAGGGTGGCCTGGGGAGGGGAGGTATCCAAAGCACATCAACTGGTCACTGGGGTTCCTCAGGGATCGGTTCTTGGACCCCTCCTCTTCTCCACATACACTACATCACTGGGACCCATCATACAGGCACATGGCTTCTCCTACCATTGCTATGCCGATGACACACAGCTCTGCCACTCCGACTCTACAGCATGACTTCTCGATTCAGTTAGGCACATCAATAATTACCCCATCAACTTCGGTCAGAAATCTTGGTGTAATCTTTGATGACCAGCTGACCTTCAAAGAGCACATTGCAAAGACTGCTTGATCTTGCAGGTTTGCGCTACACAACATCAGAAAAAGCAGGCCCTTTCTGACAGAGCATGCTGCACAACTTCTTGTCCAAGCCCTTGTCGTTTCTAGGCTGGACTACTGCAATGCTCTTCTGGCTGGACTTCCATCAAACACAATCAAATATCTACAAATGATTCAGAATGCAGCGGCACGACTGGTCTTCAACAAGCCCAAAAGAACCCATGTTACACCTCTCTTCATCTCATTGCACTGGCTACCAGTGGCAGCTCGCATCAAGTTCAAGACACTGATGCTTGCATACAGAACGACCACAGGCTCAGCACCCTCCTACTTCCACTCACTATTACGAATCTACATCCCCTCCAGAAGTCTGAGATCTGCTAGTGAGCGACGCCTTGTGGTACCATCACAGAGAGGCTCAAAATCACTCTCCAGAACATTCTCATTCACCATTCCTGGATGGTGGAATACTCTTCCCACCCCTATCCGGAATGTCAATCTTCAAGCAACAACTGAAAACTCATCTCTTTCGGCACTACTTGACTTCATCCTAAACTTGTTCTAAAAAAAAAAAAAAAAAACACTTTCCCTTTATCTTTCTCTCCTTCCCTTGCTAGCTTGTACTTATTTGAACAATGACTGAGACTTGGTGTTATGAGCACTTCCTCTGTCTGATTGCCTCTTCAAGATGAATCGCTTTATGTATTCCCCAATTGTAAGTAGCTTTGGATAAAAGCGTCTGCCAAATGACTAAATGTAAATGTAAATATTAGAGTTATTAAAGGTGAAATGTAATTTCTGAGCCTGAAATAATGAGTGATTTCCCAAACACTTACCCCATTTTCCATTGCAAACCAAACATATAGCCCTGCCAGTTGTATCTTTACAGAAACTGGGATTGGATAAAGTATTTTAACATTGGAAAATGGCATGCATCAGCTACCGTATAAAGAATGATCATATTTACAAAAGAACCATGATGCACTGGTGGTCTCCGGTTTAATTTGAGCCATGATTTTTTGAGTTGGCCGGTTTGTTAATTAACAAATGGTGGGTGATAACTGGTACAGGTTATAATAAAGGTTTAATTATGAATCTTGACTGTAGAATTAGTTTTTATGGATAACAGAGATAAAGCTAGCTGGAAAAAAACTTCTAATTTCAGTATAAGTATCTAAACATTCCTCAAGAAATCAAGAAACATTTACATGAGAAGTAAAATTATTTAAAATATAAAGGCTTGTTTTCAGAGATTTTCTTAGCACAGGAAAAATATCTGCCAGCGGCGAAAGGAAAATAAACTTAATTCAAAGGGAAAACAAGATTACTTTTCTTATCCCACTGGCATAGTATTTTTCTTGTTTTGAGAAAAAAACTCACTTAAAAATTGATGCTTCTTTTAGAAAATAAGACTAAATATGTCATTTTGCTTTTCAAGTAAATGTCTTACACACACACAATCTGTCAATGGGGTAAGAAAATAAACTTAATTCAAAGGGAAAACAAGTTTAATTTTTCTTGTTTAAAAAAATACATTTTAATACTTTTTTTTAGAAAACATGTAATTTTGCTTCTTTATGTTTAGATATTTGCATCAACTACAAATCAAGACACTCTTTATTTTGTTGCATTTTTTCTATAAAAGCTTACAGTTTTTGTCAATATGTGAAGAAGAAAGAAAGATTATGAATCCAACACAACCAGTCCATTTATTTCCAATCAAAAACAATTTTGATTAATCCAAGCTCCAAGACAACTTGGTAAAACAGCAAAATAGTTAACCTAATCATAGTTTCACATAAAATATCATACTTATAGGTATTGTTACAATACTCTCCTTCCCTTGCTAGCTTGTACTTATTTGAACAATGACTGAGACTTGGTGTTACGAGCACTTCCTCTGTCTGATTGCCTCTTCAAGATGAATCGCTTTATGTATCCCCCAATTGTAAGTCGCTTTGGATAAAAGCGTCTGCCAAATGACTAAATGTAAATAAAAGTTTCTAGTGTCATTCAAAATATCACTTAAATGGCAAAAAGTTCTGCAAGATTTTTAGATTTTCTGAAGAAAATGTTTGTGCAAAACCCAATGCTAGGTTGTTTTGGTTGGCTACCAGGTCATTTCCATTATCTAAGTCTTTAGGTCTAGCTCAGTTTCCTCCTTCAGGATCTGATCACCTGCCAGGCAAAAAAAAATGTATAAACAGCAATGGAAACACCATAAAAACCATTAATAGTTGGAGTCAAAACTGTGGTCAATATTTGTTAAAGCAGCAAGCAACTTCAGAGAAAAAACATCGTTCAATGCTGAAACGAGCCACGATTCCATTCAGTCAGAGTGTTTTAATCAGTACAGATGACAGTCGGGTGAAAGCAATGCGTCTGTGTGAAGCAAACATTCATTCATGTCATTTCATGGATCAAAACCGCCACGCAGAAGTGCTCCATTAATCAGCATTAACTCACATTGAGCGGCTTTGACGTGACAGATCTCACTTGACGGGTCTCCTCTCACTTGTAATTCAACACGGCGACTTACGCTTGGACTGCAACCGAGCTTTCAAAAAAAGAAAAAAGTTGAGTAAGAACCTCTGAGGATCTGGCCCTCAGACAGGATGTGACTAGCTTACAGCTCCAGCTTTTAGACCTCGAGATTTCTCCGAGGATTGACAAAACGCTCCCTGCCAGACGAGCGTATGCATCCGGGGGTGGCAGGGGAGGCAGGGACGGGCTCAGACAGGGACATGCGGACGCTCGGTCTATGTGTCATCGTTTTTTTTTCACCGGGTGAGATGGAGAGAACGCGTCGAAGGACGCTGGTGACACATGGGCGAGCTGCTTTATTAAAATTCTGCCCACGATGTTGCCCCTGACACTGACTCAGAGCCATAGTCTACCCCCTCCACCTGCTCCCATAGAGGTCGATCTGCTAATGACGTGGCCACCGGCCCCAAATGTCACTGGATTTCAGCCGATAAGAAGACGAGGTGAGTTTTGTGGCTTTTGAATTGCTGGGCTTTGTGAGCCAATACGTGAATATGCGAAAAAGGGGGTTAATAGTGAGCATGTGTTTGTGGACTTGTGGGAATATGGTCTCCGTTTCTCCATAACTTGGTGCGTTGACTTGATTGAACAATTACTTTTACGGAAGAACACCTGCACAGCGGATATGATCCAAGAAATGTCATTTACAGTCTTTACATTCAACATGCAACCGTTTACTTCTTCATCAAAATATGTTCTCAGCATCTGACACTATTTTTCTTTTTAGTGACGTCACATTACACTCCACATTACACTACACATTATAAATTCCACTGTGATGAACCGTTTTGGTTCCACATAGAACCTTCCAGTGAACAGTTCTTAAAATAACCATTTTTATATTAGGCTACACTCTTAAAAAATATATTTTTATATTCTTCATGGAATCCTAGATTTAAGAGTACTACTGGTTAATGCTAACCAGTAACCAAACAGCTATTTACTCCTTCTTTCATGCTGTAACTGTAGGTCAAGGTTTACTGGGGGTTCATGAGGGAACTGGTTTGTGAGTTGAAAAAAAAAGCTAATAACTAAAGGGTTAGTTCACCCAAAAATGAAAATGCTGTAATTAATTACTCACCCTCATGTCGTTCCAAACCCGTAAAACCTTTGTTCATCTTCGATGACAAATTAAGATATTTTTGATGAAATCCAAGAGCTTTCTGACCCTGCATAGATGGCAACTGAACTGACACGTTCAAGGCCCAGAAAGGTAGTAAGGACATCATTAAAATAATCCATGTGACATCAGTGATTCAACCGTAATTTTATGAAGCTACGAGAATACTTTTTGTGTGCAAAGAAAACAAAAATAATGACTTTATCCAGCAATTTCTTCTCTTCCATTTTGGCTGAAAAGTTAAAAAAGTTAAGAAGCAAAAGAGAGAAGAGAAGAAGAAAAACTGAAAAAGGTTCATATTAACATTACTTTGAACCCAATTTTTACAGACTTTTCTTAAAGTGCTCTTAATGCAGCCTGTTGGACATCTTGCAAAGACATTAATACAATGCTATGTAACACTAAAGTAATAAAGGTTATGATATTAAGATTTGAAAACGAGGTGTTACCTTTGGGATATGTTGCTCTCAGAGGTGAATTTGACCTTCAGCCTCCATGTCTTACGTACTCCTCAAAAGTGGGTTGTCTTATAAACTCCTAATCAATAAAATCATAATTTGCTGCGTACTGATAGTAAGGAGTTACATACAGTATGTCTAGGGTTGAGGGAAGTAGAATATGGTCATGCATTAATATGTACTTTATAAGTACTAATAAACAGCCAATATTTTAGTAGGCTAATATACATGCTATTAAGCAGCTAGTTAATAGTGAGCGTTCCCTAATCTAATGTGTCAGCAACAACTACTACAACTACCTTACTATCAGTAATTAGCAAATTGGGAGTTTATTGATGTAAAACACAGAGATCTCACTATGAACTCAAACATTTCTCAATTTCCGAGCTATGCATTTGTTTTAAAGCTCTTTTTATTCCTCCAAAGGAATTTTATGAAAAGCATCTGATACAAAGTCAATACCTACATATACCTGAAAATACCACTGAATTTGCCACAAAACAGCAATAAAATGGTCCTCTGGATGGAAACTTTTCACATATTGAATGGAATTGAGTGGAAGACATTGTGAAAATAATGTTGACGAACTGCACCATTAATGCACCCCGGTGCTCTTGATTCTCATCCGTTAGTTAATAATCCCACAACAAGCCTCGGCAGCTTCCAAGAATTAAGTGGCGGGGATTTTTTCAGATTACTTGTTTTAATGAAACAGCTTTTCTCAAATTAGTTGGGCACTCTATTGACGGCAGCCAAAAGCCTGCATTTGTGTTCCCGTGCACAGATCGGGTCCTCTCACGAATCAATTTCAAACAGAGAATACGCTGTGAAATTAAATAGCCTTTAGCGAGATGCTACACCCCTGAAATTATTCAAACAGACAGTTGAGAATTGTTATGGTTATGGAAAAGTGGGGGTGGCACTATTAGATATTCAATCTTATAACCAACTGTGCGGAAAGCTGGAAACACTCTTCATTAAAAGACTATTGTCGGAGGATTGTTTGCGATGCGCTGACCTCTGCGTCTCCAGGAATCAAAGGACTTTTGTCTGATTTCAAACCGCAATTTCCTGCCTGTGCCCTCAAAAAGCACAGGGCGCTCTGCATGATCAAAAACGTGTTGACGATTTTCATTGAGTTTTGGTTTACAAATGTATGTTGTCTCTTATTTCAGTTCTTGTTCTAGCTTTAGACACACAGAACACATAAAAGAGGCTCTTCAAATCTTTTATACATCACCTCGACGCTCAAGATATGTCTGCGGGCTACACATTCTGCTTTACCACGGTTTCATGAGAAAGATGGTCTATTATATTCAGTATCATCAGAAAGGCACCACAGCATCTTTTTACAAAAAAAAAAAAAAAAAATTCAATATTTCTGTACACTGTAATACAGACAATTTGACTGGCTTTTATAGGAGTGTGATAGTATATGGCCTTTTTCAACAGATTATATTTGAATTGCTCCATAAGCAAAGGCTCATGACACTGGTCTGCCATCTAGTGGAGGACTGTGACATCAGCTCACATCGAGCAACACAACATCTCTGGCACTTCAGATTCCACATATTCTAAAGCTGCTATATTATATTAACTATATACTACAGAGTGGCAGAACTGACATGTCAATGATTCAAGTCTCTCAGAAGAGTTTATGCAGCTTTGGAAAGAAAGAAAAATAGAAATAATTTCTATAACATTGCCACTCAGAAAAAAAAATGTCTTTAAGATACTCTATTCTAACTGTTTCTAAGATGTTGTATTTATTTACTATCCATCTTTCTAGCCATCCTACTATTAGTCTATCTGTCTCCATGTCTGTTTGTCCAACTATCCATCTGACCGATTATCTATCTATCTATCCATCTGACTATCTATCTGTCCATCATCCATTCATCTGAATATGCATCCATTTTTCCATCTATCCATCCAACTTTCTATCCATCTGACTAGCTATCTATCATCTACAGTATGTATCTATTCATCTGACTATCCATCCATGCATCCGACTATACATCTCTTCATCTATCCATCTGTTCAACTATCTATCCATCCTCCCATCAATCTATTAATTTATTACACTGTAAAGTTTAAAATTATATTTGATGATAAATCATGTATCTCTGTGGCCTCTTATTAAATCATACTTAATGAATGATGTTGATAATTTAACAGGAATCATCTAAATCACTAGAGGACGTGTTCGTCTGGAGGGCGTTTTACCTGTCCTCTGTTTTTGAAAACTTTGAAGGTCTTTTGTAAGTCATCTTTTGTTTGTTCCAGTCTAACAGCTTGTTTTTCCACTGTCCACTTATACCTGTTTCTCCTTCATATCATCCTCTGATGTTCCTAACACCCCCCCCCCCCCCCCCATCACTCTTCTCTCTCGCTCTGATTCTGATATTAATCTACCACTCTCAACATCTGCCTCATTTCTATCATTTGTTCATCTGTCCTCTCATCCTCTCTCTCTTTCGCTCTCTGAGGTCAGACATCTTGCTAGCGGGCTGGAAGCAAGAGCTGTTGATTGGGTTTGAGATGTGGTGGAGAGAAGGTTCAGGAGAGAGATGAGACAGAGAGAGAAAGCCGGAGAACTCAAAGCCTGCTGATGCATGAAGGGGGTGCAGACATGTATTTAGAGGACAGATAAAGAGAAATAGTGCAACACTCCCCGAGGAACATGTTATTGCTCAGACATAGCTTTTTCAGCGCTCAGGAGACCTGAAGGCTTCTGCTTTTGTTTTGATGTTAAAATAGCAGTGCAGAACTGACACGCTTCACCTTTAAGTCAAGTCTGCCTCATATGTTCCTCCTAAAATTCTGGAGAAAATTATGCAATAGTCAACGTACAATAAAAACAGAATATGGCTGCACAATATGAGGGAAAAAAATATTTTATCAATGTGTCTATAAAATAATAATAATAATATAAAAATACTAAAAAAGAAAGATTACTATTGTAAATTTTACTATGTTATAAAACTAGCATTTAAAAATTATTAGGACTGTCAATCGATTAAAAAATGTAATCGCGATTAATCGCACATTTTTATTTGTTCTAAATGTACCTTAAATTAATACGTTTCAAATTTGTAATACTCTAATCAACATGGGCATGGACAAATATGGATGCTTTATGCAAAAATATTTATTATTGAAACTAGAGGTCGACCGATAGTGGATTTTACCGATACCGATAGCTAGGTTGGACCACACTAGCCGATACCGATTAATCAACCGATAGTATTTAAAATAGATACTGAATGAAAACTAAATAGAGCTTTACTATTTAAAAAAAAAAACAGTAACCGTACTGAACTATACTTTATAAATGAATAAAAATTTAGTATTAATATTTATTACTATATTGATTATTAAAGTTATTTCATAGTTTACAAATGTTAAAAGAAGAAACTTTAAAATTTAAAAATGAAGCCTATTAGTAAATGTTGAAATGAAATGAACACACTCTAACAAGGAACAATACTTCTACAGCTTTCGTTAATGTTACAAATGGACTCTTAAGTATTACCATTTCATTTCAACAGTCATGCTTAAAAATGGCCATCTTGAAATACCTACAAAAGGCCATATTAAAATTACATGCACAGGTTATTGATATTGTATGTGCACTCTTTATTTGCTGCTATTTTAGAACACTGCATGATTATCTAATTAAAATATAAACAAATATGCAAGTGAGTGACACACTGTGCAAAAGCACAGCGCTGCGTCTTGGAGAAGTCACGGGTATCACACACACACACACACCAGACGCGTCATGTTCAATTTAAGCAGCGGTCTAAAACTGTTTATTTAATCACCAAACGGACATAAGTTTGCTTCAATAATGAATTATGTGTCATAAATGAGTTTGAAGTTCGGTGTTTAAATAACAGAGCAAACGGAGTGTCACATGCCAAAACAAACAACATGTGCTGTCAGTGATTTCCGCCTCTAGAGGCCGCTCTCATACTGTATAATGATAGCAGACCATTCTCAACCACTCCAGCAACAGACGCAACACGAGGAAAAAAAAACTAAAAAAAAAACACCGAAAACTATCGGCATGGATTTTTGCCGATAACCGATTGTTCTGCAAATCAACTATCGGTGCCGATTAATCGGCAAAACCGATGAATCGGTCGACCTCTAATTGAAACCATAGTCAACATAAAGCATGAAGAGTAGACATGTTTCAAAGGTCATAGATGTTTTTCAAAGAACTTGTTCATGTCTATTAGACACATGAAAAAAGAAATACCAGGTTTCCATTACTTCTCTTTCTTTGCACTGAGCAATTTACTGACACAAACCTGTTTACATTTTTGCACACAGGGCAGCTCTTCTTCTGAAAATGCAAAATGTACATTTATTATTTATTTATTATATTTGTTTCCCTCTCTGTGCCCACATACTGTATTTTGATGCAGCTAAATTCTCAATAAAACTGTTTTCATTGGTATTTTACTGTTTCTGTTGTCAGACAACGGAATGAATATGATATAGTGACTGAAACGTGACCCATTAAGACATAACCAGCTCTCCCTTCCAAGATGTTAATCTGCACAAAAAAATCATGATAATCGAGCCGTCGTCTAATGAGATCAAATACACATAAGATAAAGACAATAGCTGTGCTGTGATTTCGGCTATACTTGCATGTAAAATTAGAGAAGCAACATAATATCTGTGTCTAACTGAATTAAAGCGCTGCTCCTCTCCGCCGCTCGCTGAAGAGAAACTGAGCAGATGCAGAGAGAGAGAGAGAGAGAGAGAGAGAGAGAGAGAGAGAGAGAGAGAAAGAGAGGTGCGTGCGTGCGTAGGTGCGTTCGTGCGTGCGTGCGTGCGTGCGTGCGTGCGCTGGGAGAGCAAGACCTCGCGCTCGCGCGGCAGTACCAGCGATTCTCAGAAACTAGGTTTGGGCACTTTTTTGAAGGGAAAAAAAAGCGCTAAAGGGGTCTGCAATGTTGCTAAGTTGGCAACACTGTGCATCTCCATTTCTCCAACTACAGGTTGGGCCATGGGTCAAACAGAAAATATGCGCTGTTATTAATGCGTAAACTTTGACAACACTAAAAATTATTAATAATAATTTGACATTACAAATTTAAAATTGCAATGCTAATATTTATGGTTGTCTTAATTTCTTCATTTTCAAACATTAAACAATCAAACTTTTATTTTGACAGAAAAACTGCTGCATGGCAGCTGAGAGCATTTGTTCTTTGGAAAACCTGATGAGAAATTAGTTCATATTGAGAAATTTGATGCAAGACTTTCGTATCTTGGCAATTCTTTGTTTGAGACACTGCTGACATCTATTCTGTAATAAAATGGATAAAGCTGAATAAACATCTCCATTTTCTCTCATTGCTAGGATAAACAATTATGATATGCAAAAAAAGACTAAAAAACATCCTGCAGGAAACGAGACGTGATCTAGGACATTAAACGTCTTCGCCGAAGAACTGCTCATTGGAATTGGAAGCTTTAAAGAAATGCATGCATAAAACATCACTAATTTATTGCACAAGTGAGTTTAGTGCTCCAAGGCATTAAAGAACACATATATTACAACGGGAGGTGTAAATACTTTACTTGAAACAAGAAGAAAGCACAAAATGACAGCCGAAATTATGGAATGGGAGGATGAAGACAAACTAGCTGTAATGCAGTTTATTCCCAGCGAGCAATATCTACTCAGAGTTGTTTTTAGTTCAGCGTACATCATTCACTCAGCGTAACCCCACACGCTTATGCAACAGATTTGATTTTGGGTTGTTAACAGAGCACCACCGGCCCTCCCCGCTCCGCATCTGTCCTGTTCTGTGATGATTCAGAACAGGACAGATGAAAAAACTTTCTACAGAGGGAAATAAACGTCTCGGCATCTCCTGAGGCCTTGCTTCGTTTTCCCACAGATGAAAGCGAGGAAAAAACTGCAAACAAATGTTCCACTGAAAACAGCCATAATTATCTCGGTGTAAAGGCAATTCACACACTGCTGGGGAGGTGTCTGCGTAGACTATTTTGAGCTTCTATCAGCTTAATGAGAGGACTGCTGCCAACGCAGACAAACTAATGCTAAACACACTCAATTTAAACCCTAAAGATAACTCTGGAAGGACATGCGTGTTAAAAATAAGTGTCAGGTGAGCACAAATGGCAAAACAGCAGTTTAACCAATGTGTCACTTCTGCAGGTTACCACACATGCATGCTGGCTATGTACAGCAGATCCTCTGCCATTTATGTGAAATATGTCACCCTACAAATCAGTGGTGAGACACCAAATTTAAGAGTTTAACAACTGGTTTCACTTCTAGCATCCCAAAATGGACACTTTAAACCCTAACTGGAGTAAACAGCATTATTTAGATTTAGAACAAAAAACTATTCAATACAAGTATTTTTGTCTTATTTTGCAGGTAGAGTGTCTAAAAATGGACAATTGTGCCATTATTTAGCCACTTTCAAGTTGTTCCAAACTTTTGAGTTTCTTTCTTCTGCTGAACTCAAAAGAAGATATTTGGAAGAATGTGCATAACCAGTTGTTGGTCCCCATTGACTTTAATAGTATTTTTTTTTTCATACTGATTTTTGGGTGAACATTCACTTTAAAACAAGACAACTTAAGGGGTAGTTCACTGAAAAAATTAAAGTCTTCATTTACAAACAGTTGATGGTAGCCTTCCATAGTAGCCTACCATGGAAGTCAATGGCTACCATCAACTGTTTGGTTACTAACATTCTTCAAAATATCATCTTTTGTGCTCAACAGAAGAAATAAACTCGTACTTGAAAGTGAGTAAATGATTTCCCTTTAGTTGAGAAGCAAGCATATGATGTACTTTAATGCATCTTTAAAGGTGCTGTATGTAAATGCTTGACTCTACTAAAGCATAAAAATACCATAATATGTTTGCAGATATTTAAGAAACATGCTAAGTTAACATACTTGTTTATATGAAAAACAATGCTACAGTCAGTTATTCTCCTTTGAAAATGTACATTCCGGGCTGGAATGTTGGTATCTGTTTTGGTTTGTGAAACCCGCCCACTGCCAGTTTACCCAATTGTATTTCGGCACCCCGGGTTGCCAGTTGGCGGAAAACACAGTGTATTTCATGTCATTCATCGTCATGTGCGCTCGTTCCTGTTGGTGTTGTTAATATGGCAACCTGCGTGTGCATCAAGTCTGAGGAGGAGGGGCTGGTGAAAAAAACCCTCTCCAATATTTAGAATTTGGACTGCAATACCTAGTTCAACCTCTGCAATGCCTAGTCAATCCTACATACAGCACCTTTAATATGAACGTATTTTTGGTATAAACTGAACACAAAAGTGAAGATAAAAGTTTCCATCGCCCCCTGGTACCTGGCTGCAGTATAGGTCGTGAACCCCACCCTCTCCATGTAAACAAATTTAAAAATCCAATTACGCTTTAAATAAATTTTTGCCAAAGATGGTTTCTGTCATTTTAGGTACAGTAGCTCTTATCACATGCATGTATGTAAAACATTTCTCAAATAGACAGTAGATGTTGTTAGGTTAACTATAGCTATAGCTAGAGAGAGAGGGGGGGGGGGGGGGGGGTGAGAGAGAGAGAGAGAGAGAGAGAGAGAGGGGGGGGGGGGGGGGGGAGAGATAGAGAGAGACTGTACATTCAGATCCAGGTAATTCTATATAATTGATTGTATAAAAACTCTACATACACACAGATATATACCAAATAAACCAATCCTTTTTTGGTTTGCGATAGTAGTCAGCTAACTACACATTATTTGCCCCTAAATGACATATAACAACAAAACTAACATTGTTTGATTGCTTTCAATGTCAATCAGGTTTTTTACTTTTTAAGTGGGTGGTTCTTGGCCTGAAGAAGCTGCTAAAATGGAATGAAGTCAGATTTTCAGACTTATCATTCTATGTCTGGTGACCTCACTTACATTCTCTCCAAATTAAATGTGGTGTCTTCTGACTAAGGTCTTGGTTGTATAATCATTATGACATATGAATCCGATCTATTAGAAATGCTAGTTGACTGCTAACGTTGTCGGCTGTTACTCATCATACGCTTGACATATGAGAAAAGATGGAAGAAATCCTTGGCAGAGAACTGCAAAATATTGTGCCAGGTTTTATTGTCTCAAGATGAGCCTCTTTGAATGAAGATCCAGTCTTAATGAAAGAGTGGCCGTCTGTCTTCACAGGGACGCCTTTGCCTTTCATCTCTTTTGTTCTTTGACTTAAGAAATATCAATTTGAAGCTCCTTTAAGTGTGGAACTTGCATAATTCAAAGGCCAACTAATGCTTTTGTAGAGAGAGGCTAGTGCCTTTCATCCCTCAGCGTCTCCGAGCTGCTGTGGTGAAACCTGGAGCCGGCGCTGCTGAGCCACAGCCGCACAGCTGAGGGGAGTTCTGCTCTTCTGCTCTCGCTTTCACAATGCACAATAAGGCAGATGAGAGAGGCTCTTCTGAGAGAAGAAAGCAAGTGAAAGCGAGAGCAATAGTTGTGCTACATTTGAGTGGAGTTGGCAAGTGTATGTGATCCAAAGTCGAGCCTTTCATATAAAACTGCCTTTTAAATTATGCTGAAATAAATTATAAATGATACAGAAAATAACCTGATTTGATTGATTATAGTACTTTATACATGTACAACTTACAAAACTTGCGGAAAACTTGCAAAAACAGTGCTTTTTTTTATAATTTTAATAATCAAGCCAACAGGGTTTTCAACGTCTTAAAGGCAAGGCAAGTTTATTTATATAGCACATTTCATACACAGTGGTAATTCAAAGTGCTTTACATAAAAGGAAGTAAAATAGTCATTAAAAAAAATAATCACAACAATAAAAAAAAAATTTTATTGCAAAAAAAAAACAAGGAATTCAAAAACAAATATTCTCAAGCTTTGTTCAAACTCTTCCGCACTAAGTGAAAAAACCTTCCAAAACACCTAACTATTCCACTACTTCACCCCCTACTTACTTTGTCCATCATACCTGACCAATTCGCTGAAACTCGGGGCACGCCCCTGTCTGTAATGGTAGGACTTCAGAGTTGGTAGAGCGATTTACGACTAGAACCCCCCTTCTAGCGTCTCATTCTCTCGGTATTTCCTATACCTTCACAAAAATGCCCTCGCTGGCTTCTATGGCTCTCAATGCCACAAATGCACTTTTGCCTCTACGGCTCTCAGTGCCTTAGAGAATGTGTTTTGTGCCTTAGAGAATGTGTTCCGGTGGATGACGTAGGACGTCGGCGTTGCGTGATTAGTGACGAACGTGGAGAGAGAACAAAATAAAACGCTGGTCACGAATTAGAAGTACAAAACGAGGATTTGTAAAGAAAAATGTGGGAGGATTTTGATGTAAGCCAAGACGAGATTGGTTTTCCTTTGCTAAAGTAAGGAAACTTTGCTTCCTTTGCTCCTGTAAACAAACTCGTGAGACTAGCATATCTCAGAGGCGTGCGCACACGTCGCATACGTCCTACGTCATCCGCCGGAACGGCTTGCACGTATGACAGTCAGCAGAAGTGAGAAAAAAATTGTTTATTACATTTGAAATATGGATATTTATCTTACAAAAACGCATGGATTCGCTACAGGAGGACTTTATTCATCCCCAGGAGCTGTGTGATGCACGGTTTATTACGGATGCACACACTTTATTTCACATCTTCTGGACTGTTGACTAAAAACACCTGCTTACACCATTGTAAGGCTTGGAGGGGCCAGGACAATTTTTATAATTGCAATAAATATTGTATGGACTATAGAACAATTTTAATTCAAACAATAAAATATATAAAATAACAATGTACGTTTTTAATGTAACCTTCTCCCTTTTGGTAAGTTCAAGAAGACTTAATAAAAATGTTATTACTTAAGCCCCGTTCAGGCTACACGATTTTAGCCCGATTTTGCCACGATCTGCTTGACGCAGGGTGTCGTGGGGATTCGTAAATGACAATGGGTGTCGGGACGCACGATTCAATCGTTTCATCTCGTGTAGTGTGGCATAGTGCATGACACCTCTGCGACACTTCACAACGTCAACACAGAAAGACTAGCATGTTTCATTTTTTTTTTTTTCATCGTACATGACAAGTTCCATCACATCTGTGACACTGGCCAATAGGAGCCCAGAAGCGCCTTTGTACAAGCTTTCAAACATGTCGAAATGAAAGAGAGACAACGGTATCGGTCTTGCTAGGTGTAATTTTACAATGGAGGAAATATTTGTGGAGCTAAGGCAACAATACTCCTACATTTATGATGAGGGACTACCACGACAGTGAAAAAAGGTTCAACAACGTCGTTTGCACCACACTCTTCTGTTACTTGATCTTTTTATTTTGGTGTGTCAATCTGTTAAGTTACTTAGTATAGGAAATTATGATTCTTTTTTCGTTTTATTTAACATTCATCTCTGATGGGGAAAAGACACAAACGTTTCGGCTCAAAGCCTTCCTCAGTGTGTAAAGCAATTCAATCCCTCCACCCACTTTTCAAATCATCAATTATGTCAACGTCATCACTCATTAGCCAATGTTGAATCACCAAAATCATTAAAACGTTTCCTTTTAAATACTGGACAATTTTCATGTATATATACACTACACAAAACATCACATCCACTAGTAAATCACACAACACGTGACTAAAGCAAGAATTATCTAGGATCACTCATTTATCACTATTATACAAACCTACAGTCTAAATAGACAATCATCAATATGATCATCAATACTCCACCAATTAACTTTAAATTGTATAACAATGGAAAATTCAATAATTAAAAACCTCAGAAATACATTATCATAAACAATCATTGTTTTCACACTGTATATACACTCAAGATTTACTTTATAAAATATTCCAGATGAATTCAACCAATTATAATTCATTAAAGGAAAACAGAAAGTTCTAATTCCTCATTCATGCAATTTGGCGTCAGTGATTTAAGTTTATGAATCCAAAAATGCTTCCCGTTTCAATAGTTCTTTATTTATATTACCTTCTCTACGTGACCCAAAAACCTCCTCTATTCCTATATACTCCAATTGCTTGAAGTGCCCCTATTATGGATTTTTGAAAATTACCTTTCATGCAGTGTGTAACAGCTCTAACTGAATGAAAACATCCTGCAAAGTCTTAAATCTGAAAGTGCACCGTGTATAAAGATATTGTCTCTCAAAAGAAAGAGTCGACTCGGAATCATTGAAAGGAGTCATTTTTAAAACGAATCCCAAGCTGTTTCAAGATTATGTCAAAATAAAATATTAGCATTTTGCCCGCTCACTTGTTGCGTGCCCAGACCTGGGAAAACTTGGATTTTCGCGTTGGTTTGAATGAAAATGCAAATTCATTCTTTGCCACTAGGTGCCGCTTTTGGAGCGTTAAAAGCTCACAAACACTGCTTTAAATGAAATCGGACCAATCACCGCAGATTAGTGTCACGCAAAGGAGGGGTCTGGAAAAATGAATCGTTGAGCGAATCGTTTGGGAGTCGTTGAGCATATAAGGTAAAGATAAATGCATATTATAAGAAAATGAAAGTGATTTTTGACCTTGAATGCATGTCAACCTGTTGTTGGGGACTCCCAAAACCAAAATATGAGCCTTTCATAATCCATAATAGGGGCACTTTAATGTCGTGTCCTAATTCATTAAAATGTCTTGCTACTGAAGAGGTTATATCTTGTCGTCGTATACTAGATTTATGTTCATTAATTCGTAATTTCAACTGACGTGATGATTTTCCTATATATATATCTTTTGACAGGGACATTAACATATAGATCACATTACGGGTTGAACAGGTAATACAAGATGTCATTTTAAAACTTTTCCGTGTTACTGGACTCATAAACTCTTTACACTTCACTAAATTCCGGCATGCGGCACAGTTTCTGCACGGGAAACAGCCTTGTATATATGCAGTCTTTTTCTCCTGACTACATCTGAATGTACCATCATATCTGATAGGTTTCGTGATCTTTTAAAAGTAAGCAATGGGCGATATTGAAATTTATCATTTAGAGATTCATCAGATGATAATATGTGCCAATATTTATAAATTATTGATTTTATTGTATTACTGTGCTCATTGTGTCAATGAACAATTTACTGAACATTTTATTTGTTTTTTAATGGGTTTATTTATTTTCAAAAGATCATGATGTTTTGTGTAGTGTATATATACATGAAAATTGTCCAGTGTTTAAAAGGAAACGTTTTAATGATTTTGGTGATTCAACATTGGCTAATGAGTGATGACGTTGACATAATTGGTGATTTGAAAAGTGGGTGTAGGGATTGAATTGCTTTACACACTGAGGAAGGCTTTGAGCCGAAACGTTTGTGTCTTTTCCCCATCAGTGATGAATGTTAAATATAACGAAAAAAGAAGACTGTTCTCGTGAGTGCGGATCATAATTTCCTATACAGTGAAAAAAAGGTAAAATAAAAACTATTTTACCTCCGTTCTCTTTGACAGTCCATACCATCCTCTTCATGCCATCCAGATCTGTGTCCATTGTCAGGTTTTCTTTCTTTCTTGGGGTTTTCTGGTGATAAGACAGGGCAAAACATACTGTTTGCTAGCCATTGTTTGTTTACGCTCATAGCACCTTCTGTCTTGTCCGATGACATCATGCACGTCGTTAATGATGGCATGCGATGAATGCTCGGATAGCATCGTATAGTCTGACATGTTTCTTGTTCAGGACATGACAAGATTTTATGAGCCAAAATCTCATAATCTGACACAGTGACTGTCGTAACTGACAAAAAATATTGTGTAGTCTGAACGGGGCTTTATTTGAAAGAATTAAGAGAGTAGTTTCATGTCTATCCTTCTATTGTTCAGCTGGTTCTATTGTTCAAAGTAACTTCTAATACAAAAGATTCTGTGTAATGCATTACTTTTTAGAGAGAGTTATTGCAGTAATCTAATTACTTTGTTGAAGATGTAATTAGTAGCTAACGAATAATTACTTTTTTCGAGTAACTTTACCCAGTACTGCTCACTGCTATTCAACTACTAAATGAACAAAACATTATATTACAAATTAAAATCACTGAAGAGTTGACAACAAGTAGTCAAGTAGTTATATATATATATATATATTCCTATACATTCCCTTTAGGCTAAGAATCATTAAGTGAAATTCCTTCATGCCTCCTGAAGGTCATGGAGATATTTATTCAAAGGCTAGATTTGTTCTTTTTTCCCCTCCGAGAAAAAAAAAAGTGTGACCAAACTTGAGTGTATTCCCAGAATGTTGAAGTCACCAGTCGCACTTACTGTGAAATCTCTTTTGTTCCGGCCTGCGACAATATATCATCTTCACACAGTGTAACGGAACGATGACATCAACCTCTGATAATGGAGCTATTGCAACCAAGGTCATCAGAAAACTAGCAATTGGCCCCGACTGAACGCAGTGTGCATGCGGCCCTCCGACAAAGAGCATCACTAATCAGAATTAAGCCTCGCTGAGATCTCAATGAGATGAACTGAGAGGAATCTCAAGAACACAGTTTGTTCCTTTGTCTTCTGCTCACCTCACGGTTGGGTTCAGATGGAATTTCCACCAGGAGAATAATCACTCTTATTTTCTGACCTTGTGGAGTGATTATATTTCTTGTACCATGGAGCTCAGACAATTCACCCATTCCTTCTAATCAACAAGTATATAAACAAGCTTATTGTTTTTAGTGATTGTTTACAGCACTTCTCTGATGAATGATTATAACAAGTCTTAGGATTACAATAAGGTTCATTAGTTAAACATTAGTTAATGTATTAACTAACATGAACTAACCATGAGCAATAAATTTGTTACTGTATTTACTAATCTTCGCTAACGTTAGTTAATAAAAATACAATATTCATTGTTAGTTCATGTTAGTTCACAGTGCATTAAATAATGTTAACAAGATTTTAATAATGTATTAGTAAATGTTGAAATGAACAATAACAAAGATTAATAAACGCTGTATAAGTGCAGTTCATTATTAGTTCATGTTAACTAATGTAGTTAACTAATGAACCTTATTGTAAAGTATTACCAAATTATTAAAGTCAGTTAAACAGATTTTAAACTTGGTCAGCATAAGACATTCATGGCACATTTTAATTCTGTACTGTGACATATTTCTGAGTGAACGTCTAAATGGCTTTTGGGCTGAGAAAGTTATTACATTTTGATGAAAGACTGTAAAGAAAAAAAACTCTTTTTTTTTAAATGGAGTGAACTGATAATTTGTTCACGGCAACGTTTTAAGAGAGTAAAATAGGGTAAATTTTTATGGGTCATGTTGACTTTAAAACAAACTAAAAATCGGTCTCAGATTTGTTTAACACTTCTGGGCCCGTATTCATAAAGATTCTAAGAATCCTCTCAGAGAGCTCCTAATTTAGCTTAAAAATGTATAGCTAGGAGTCTTAGCTTAAAAGTGATTCAGGACCAATCTGAGAGCAACTCTAAGTGAGGAAAAGACAAAAACTTTTATCTTAGTGAGGAGGCGGGGCTGACCCCGTTGCTAGCTATGACACAGTCTTTTGAAGACTGTGATTGGTTGGTTGTCCAAGAAGGAAATAAAAGAGCACTTTTAAGAGTAGGTTCTATTATAAGCCTTCACTTTGAAATTACAGGCGTAATTTTTCCTGTTTTACTGTACTCTAACTCATAGTCACACACACACACAATATATGTATATTCTTTATTTTTTATTTACCATGCTGTCATACTTAACATATTTTATAGGAAACGAACAGTGACACAATAAGGTTCTGAAAGTGCTGTAATTGTTTGTGTGATCACTTTGCTTATAGAAGGTTGTGACAGACCCAAATCATCACTGCTGCATAGTTGCATTTTTCCAGTTGCCAAATATGTTAATGTAGTTAATGTAGTGATTACGTCCATTTCTGGCGCTATGGCATTTCTGAGCGGTGTCGGAGATGTTAGCGTGTCTCTAATAATATCAATCTAATGCACGATCTAATGTGTAGCATCTTATTAACTCACTGTCATGCATTGTGTGCAACATATTTCTTCTCCCTCTTCACATTTCGTCCATTTTCTCCACTGCTAAAGAAACTCTTAAGCCTCTTAAAAGTCCTCGTCCGTACTCCTAACAATTTTGGAACTTAAGACCTCTTTTAAGGGTTAAGATGCTTTCTGAATTACTTTTATATCTTTACTAGGATCTTTTCTTTAATTTTGAGAGGAAACGCCCACATTTCTAAGAATTTTCTTAGAATTTTGTTACTAGGAGCAACTCTTAGCACTAAGATTTTTCATGAATACGGGTCCTGAATGATTACGACATATGCAAAAACTTATTTGCTTACAAACATCCTAAAAAAGCACACCCAAATGATGAAGAAAAAGACGACGACATACATTATATAAGAAAAAAATTGCTATTGATGCAAAAATAGATAAAGAATTTGAAAGAAAGAAAAAGAAAGAAAGAAAGATGAAGGAAAAGAAGTAAAGAAAAAGAAGAAAGTTGCATGATATCAGAAAAAGATGAAGAACTTGTATGATAGAAGAAAAAAAGAAAGAAAGAACGAAAAATTGCATGATATCATGAAAAGATGAAGAATTTTTCATGATAGAAGAATAAGAAATGACATGATAGAGAAACCAAAAGAAGGAATTTTAAGATTACAAGAGAAAAGAAGAAATTGATGATGATGATTTTTTATGATAGAAGAACAACAACAACAACAAAGAGGAGAAGGAATTGTTTGATATCAAGAAAAAGAAAAAGAAGAACAACAACAAAAAGAAATAGTAAGATGAAAGTTTTTGTTTACTTCATAAAAAAATCAGTAAAGATTTTGCAGGAAAAAGATGTGTACCACAACCTGAAGGTGAAGTTTTTTATAACTATCCTAAGAGGACTCTGAATCAGATGACAGAAGGCACGTAGATTGTGTACAACGGGTTGTTCAGACAATTGTTGATCATTTAGAGGCCTTAGAAAAGTGTGTATCAAATATGAAACACTAGGCTTTATAGGGTTAAAAAAGCAAAGATCTATTTGCAAGCACAAAGCAAGGTCTTCAACAGAAGCTCTAAAATTCTGAAGAGCAGCAGCAGACGTCCCATCAGGCACTTCTACACACCGTCACAAAGGAAACACACTCCCAAATGAGAAGAGGATACAAGCTAAATCGATCGAGAGCCACTGAAACGAGTTCTCTCACAGGGGAAACCTTGATGAAGAGTCTTGTTATCCAGTCAAAGTGCTGACTCCACGCTTTCCCCACACAGATTCCATCAGACGTGTCCTCTCTCCCAGGGTGTCTCCTCTCACCGCATAAATCAAAGCTGCTCTTTAAAAAAGCTGCAGATTGTTCTTGTGCAAACACGGTGGGTCCTGCAGCTTGCCACCGCATCACACTCCTGTTTGTTCATTAAATATTAACCCCGGCCGTTTGGTGCCCGCTCCCCCTGAAATAGATTTTCATTTTCTGGAGCGTTCGTTTGGCCCTGCTCGGATCCGAGTTCACCGTGAAGGGCATCACTGATCTAATCAGATCTCCGCGTGTTGCCTGTGGGAGAGAACCCTGTCCCTCTGCTTGGGTTGGTCAGCTGAGTGACTCAGGAGAAAAGGCTTGATGTTACCAACACAGCTCACTTACAAATACTCACTTCTGTCAGATTTAGATTTGTATGTTGATTATTGTCAGTCTAGTACTGCCAAGTACAAATACAGTATCAGCTCAGTTTAAAAAAGAACCTTCGCCAACTGAGGAAGTTCAACCTGCCACAGGAGCTGCTGAAACAGTTCTACTCTGCCATCATTGAATCTGTCCTCTGCACGTCAATAACTGTCTGGTTCAGCTCAGCTAAATCTGACCTCAGAAGACTACGGAGGGTAGTCCGGACTGCAGAGCGAATCATTGGTACAACCCTCCCCACTCTCCAAGAACTGTACTTATCCAGAGTGAGCAAAAGGGCTGGCAAAATCACTCTGGACCCCTCACATCCAGCACACTCCCGATCCAGCACACTACCTCTTTGAACTGTTACCGTCTGGTCGACTCTACAGAGCTCTGAGCACCAGAACGGCCAGGCACAGGAACAGTTTCTTCCCTCAAGCTATCCATCTCATGAACACTTGACAATAATTATGGTACACACACTATTTATACACTTGTACACTTATTTATCTAAAACACATTAGTCTACATTTCAATTGCACATAATATACCTGTACATACAAAACTGTCTACTGTTATATACCTGTACATACAATTGTCAATTTGTATATTGTTATTACTTATTTATTTGTTCTTTTTAATTATTTTTATTATCTGTGTTTTTTCTTCTGTCACTGTCATTCTGTTGCGCTGCGGTAGCTTCTGTCATGAAAACAAATTCCTCGTGTAAACATACCTGGCAATAAAGCTCATTCTGATTCTGATATATATATATATATATATATATATATATATATATATATATACTATATGCTGTATCACACTATAATGCAGTTACTGTTTCTTCTTTTTCCACCGTCTGCGGCCCTCAAAGTGTCTGATCATCACACTATAAAACCAAAGATGAATTTGTGTTGGTATTTCAGACCAATTAATCTAATAAGCATCATCAGAATCAGCTGATTACAAGCACCTGAACCAATTAAGGGTCACTGGTTGGTTTTAATGTTTGTAGTTTGAATCTTTTAGAGAAAGAGCTCACCATCAGATCCTCTGATACTTTTATGCTGCTTTTATGTCCACAAACAAAGTCTTTCCATTTGAAAAAAGAGGGAAAGCAACAGTGAACTTCAGCATATAAAACTTATTTGTACTGCTCACCGAACAACAAGGTTATGAGGCAAACACAGGCTTTGATCATGTTGTTTGATGTGTTCCAGTAGTTTTCATCTCAGAGGAGCATGTGATACTATCATCTTATCAGTCCTGACAGCACATCAGAGGCGTTTGACTGCTTCAACAGGGCCACGAATCTTAACGGTTCACTAACGTCCTGCTTCACGCTATTATTATCATCAAAGCTGATAAACTATCAGAGTTATGAAACCTGTCGGCATGTGTAAACAATCCTAGTTTCTAATATCAATCTTATCCATTCAAAATAATAATAATAATAATTTTTAAGATGGAGTGTAAGGTAGAATCAGGGGCGACATTGGGGATCTGGCAAACTATCTGAGAGAGAGCATCAAATGTTACTATTTACAACGTGTTTTTGCAGCGTTGAGCAAAGCAACCAATCATAGACATATCAGTTGATTTCTTGAATGCAATGACCAATCAGAGGCATTTTAGTTGGTAGACGCAATGTAAATTAGATTCATTGTGCATTGTAAAGATTCCTTAATTATAACGGAACTTTGTGAGATCACGATGAACTAAGTTGAGTGACGGCTTAAACACTGCAAATGACATCTGCATATTTATGCTGGATTCACTTCGAAATAGCAGTAATTGATACAGAGATAACCATAGCAATGGACAGGACAACAATATATGTGAGAGCACCGTCAGTGATTCAATTCTGGAACTGGGCCTGGCCAAGCCTCCACAGATGAATAAAAATGAAAGGTCATCAACAGACACGTAAAACAGGAAGCATCGCCATTCAAATCAGCAGCAAGAATCAAAATGAGACCACAGTTTAGTAAATGCCGGCAACCTCTGTAAGTTATTCTTGACTGTGCTGTATTAACTGTGCAGTAAGGTAGGACATTGTTTTGATATCTATATCCGTAAAGTTTTTTTTTTTTTTTTTTGAGAAATACATTTTTGTGCTTTTTTTGGCAGTTTTTTCTTGCCCCTCCAATTCAAGAGTTAAATATCACCCATGGGTAGAATGCTTTGTTTTTGTGTTTTTTGTGCAGTTATAATTCCTTGTATAATTATAATCCAGTTGTATAATTGTAATCCTACTGGTCAAAAGTTTAGAATAACTGAAGTTTTTAAAAATGTTTTTACTGGATCAAAAATGCAGTAAAAAATAATATTGTAAAATGTTACATATATATATATATATATATATATATATATATATATATATATATATATATATATACAGTGCCCTCCACTAATATTGGCACCCTTGGTAAATATGAGCAAAGGCGGCTGTGAAAATAAATCTGCATTGTTTATCCTTTTTATCTTTCATTCAAAAAAAATCACAAAATTCCAACCTATCATTGAAGTAAAACAATTGAAAGTGGGGGGAAAATCTCATTGTGAAATTACGACGGCGTTTTAGTGCCACATAAAAAATAATTAAAATCCAAGATTACGAGAATAAAGTCGTAATATTACGAGAATAAAGTCGTAATATTACGAGAATAAAGTCGAAATGTTTCGAGAATAAAGTCGAAATGTTTCGAGAATTTTAATTGTAGAAATTAAAGTTATAATATTTTGAGAGTATAGCCTATATTGCGCATGCAAATGCCCCGCATTGAGAGCACAGGGAGAAATTGCCAGGCCACCGGAATTGATTGCGTCTGAGCGGCCGCATCTTCTTACTGGGATGAGGAAGAGTCAATTTTAAGGACTCGCGGAAACAGCTTAATATCAAGAATATGATATTTATTAAAAGACTGAACAGGAACAACTGTTTATCTAAACATCAGCTCACACTCCCAATCGACATTCCTTTGGGGGGGCTCTCTTATTTAACCCTTTTTAAATACACTACAAATATATGTGGGATTATTAGCAGAAATCATACTATATGTCATACACGCGGGGACAGTATGCTTGGAAATAATATTTCATGTCTTCCATTGCATTCGTTATTTGTAGTGCGCCAGCCACCCAATAGCAATAGCTTTGTGCTTTTGGTGCTTTTAATATAAAACAAAGTCTCACCTTTCAAAATCAGTTTTATAGCGAAACACAAATTATGTATCCTTACAATAATGTGATTTTCAAGCTCTTTAATGTGGCGTGACAGATCGCTGTATTTATGTGAATCAATTCATTAAATTATTTAGAAAATTCCACCTATACTCCGCAAAAACGTCTGTGGCGTCCAAACGTTCATTCCTCACATAGCCTGTTTAATTAAACAGCAATAAACGTTCTAAAAGTTGAAGTGGACTCAAATTTTTTAACATAAGTTATATTGTTGTCTTTTCTGCTGTAAACGTTAAGTTACTATTCACAAACTGTTTTATTCATGGTAGGCTATATACTGTAAATGAGGACATAATATTTAACGTCTTCCATGCATTATTTGTAGCGCACCAGCCAACCAATATCGCAACAATTTTGTGCTTTGTTGCTTTTACACACAGCTCATCTTTCAATTCTGTCAGTTTTATAACGAAATACAAATTATAAATGTGTTTTTGCTCTTTATTTCAAGTTTATAGCAAGATATAAAAGTGAAGGAACATCATAAGGCATGAAAAAAAAAGTTTAGCCTAATTTATAATGAAAATAATGTCTCATCGTCCGTTATTGTAATGAGAAAGATGATTGACTCACATCATTGCAATATAGCCTGATTGTTTGTATTTCGCTATAAAACTGACATTTGGAATCTTGAATATTTTGAGATTTTGGAATATATCTCCCGGTGCTCCCCCGGGCCATTTGCATGCGCAAAAGGCTAGAACAGCCTCTCTCAAAATATTATAACTATAATCTTTATTCTTAAAACATTTCGACTTTAATCTCGAAACATTTCGACTTTATTCTCGTAATATTTCTACTTTAATCTCGTAATATTTCGACTTTAATCTCGAAACATTTCGACTTTATTCTCGTAATATTTCTACTTTAATCTCGTAATATTTCGACTTTATTCTCGTAATATTTCGACTTTATTCTCGTAATTTCGACTTTATTCTCGTAATTTCGACTTTATTCTCGAAATATTACGACTTTAATCTCGTAATTTTAGATTTTTTTTTTTTTAAGGTGGCACTAAAACGCCGTCGTATGAAATAAATGCTTTCACTATTTCATGTTGGCCACAATTATTGGCACCCAATTATTGCAACGTCCTTTTCCCAAGATAACAGCTCTGAGTTTTCTCCTATAATGCCTGAAGAGTTTGGAGAACACCTGATAAGAGATCAGAAACAATTTTCTTCATCCAGAATCTCTCCAGATCCTTCAGATTCACAGCTCCATGTTAGTACTTCTCTTCAGTTCACCTCACTCATCTTCTACAGGGTTCAGGTCAGAGGACAGAGACAGCCATGGTAAAAGATTAATTTTGTGCTCAGTGACCCATTTTTGTGTTTATTTTGATGTTTGTTTTGGATTGTTGTCCTGGTGGAAGATCCACACACGGCCCAATATAAGATTTCTAACAGAGGCAGTCAGGTTTTGATTTTTTATCTGTTGGTATTTGATAGAATCCATGATGCCATGCATCTGAACAAGATGTTCAGGACCTCTGGCAGAAAAACAGGCCCACAACATTAAAGATCCAGCAGTATATTTAACCGTGGACATGGGGTACTTTTTTATCCCTGTTTGTACTAAACTCATCTGGTGGGTTTGCTGCCAAAAAGCTTTTTTTTTCAGTTTCATCTGACCATAGAAGCCAGTGCCATTTGAAGTTCCAGTCGTGTCTGACAACTGAATTTGCTGGAGTTTGTTTTTGGATGAGTGAGGAGAATTTTTCTTGAAACCCTCCCGAACAACATGTGGTGATATAGGGGATGTTTGATTTTTTTTTTTTTTAGGTTTCTGACCCCAAGACTCAACTAATCTCTACAATTCTCCAGCTGTGATCCTTGGAGAGTCTTTGGCCACTCAAACTCTCCTCCTCACCGTGCATTAGGACGATATAGACACACGTCCTCTTTCAGGCAGATTTTTAACATCTTTAGTTGATTGGAACCTCTTAATTATTACCCTGATGTGGGAATGGAGATTTTCAATGTTTTAACTCTTTTCTTACAGCCACTTTCTATTTTGTGATGCTCAACAATCTTGTTCTTCACATCAGAAATATATATTTTTGTTTTTTCTCATTGTGATGGATGATTAAGGGAATTTGGCCTTTGTGTTCCTCATATTTATAATCCTGTGGAACAGGAAGTCATGGCTGATAATTTCATGCTCCTAGTCACCCTGGTGTGCTAAAAAATGTAAATATGAATGGGAATATACTTCAGAGATATTTTACTCATAAGAATGTCTAAGGGTGCCAATTATTGTGGCCAACATTCATTGGAGAAAAACATTTATTTCATCATGAGATTTTCTCCCCACTCTCAATTGTTTTACTTCAATGATAGGTTGGAATTTTGTGAATTTTTTGAGTGAAAGATCAAAAGGATAAACAATGCAGATTTATTTTCACAGCCGCCTTTGCTCATATTTATCAAGGGTGCCAATATTAGTGGAGGGCACTGTATATGTATATATATACATATATATGTGTGTGTTTGTGTGTGTATGTATATATATATATATATATATATATATATATCTGTGTGCATGTGTATATATATGTGTGTGTGTGTGTGTGTATATACATACACACACACACACACACATACATATATATATATATATATATATATATACATATATATATATATATATATATATATATTAGTGGTGTCAAAATTAGCGCATTAATGCAGGAGATTAATTTTTTCATATTAATGCATTTAAAATATTTTATGCAATTAACGCAGGGGCGGGGCTAGGGTTGGCCACCACATTCACAACTGCTGCCTCTGTCTCATTTTTCTTGAAAAGGATTGCGTTTATTTAGATGCAGAACGTCTTTATGACCACATCAAACGGGAGACGTTTCAGACGCGCGCTCTAACGTCGCCTCCGCGCCGGGCGCGAGTCAAACGAGCGTGTAAAAGATACTGTGCTCGTAGCGCGCGCTCTTCAAATACACACACAAAGGCGGCTGTATCATTTCATATCAAACATCGAAAGAAACTACGTGCATGCAATGTCCTAGTTATGCCGTCAGTTAAGGCATGAAGTTACCAAAAAGGCGATTAAAGCTGCCTTAAAACTGCGTGCATGCATGCAATATGTTATATACTGTATGCGTCACATTTAAGAACATGTCTCTGAAATAGTTTTAAAAACTGTCCTGAGGCACCCCAGCACTGTCTCCCTCCTCATTCAACTCGTCCGCTCATTAGTAGAGACTTTAAGACCTGAAGTGAGTCAGAAAAGGTAAAGAGAGTTGTGAGAAAATAAGATGCATGTCAGATCCGCGTCACGTTCAACAGCAGCAGCTTTTAAAGCAATAGCAGGCAAATAGCTGCTGTGATGTCTATTAATCCAAGAACAAAAGAAAAAAAGGAAATCAATAACTTTTATAGCTTTATGGGGTTCATCTATATTTAATTTAGTGTTTGGTAACTATTCATTTTCTGTATATTTCTTCTGAAGGGCACAGGTAGCTAAATATGTCATTTATTATAATGGGTTCATGTGAAGATTGTTTTAAGTTCACTTAAATTAGAAGTTAAGTCTAATAAATGTTAAAATTGATAGCTGTCAATTATACTGTAATGCTGAATGACTTATATTAAATATTAAGGGGAAGAAACTATTTTATAGAGACATCAGTAGTATTGATATCAGTGATGCTGGCCTTCAATCATTAAAAAAGATGCCATTAAAGAAATATTAAAAATATATTGTCTTTATGTTGTTTGTACATTTGAAGATTGAATGTGAAATTATAGCAATATAAAAGTATATTTTAAAACTTTAATGTTAGGTGGGATTAATCGCGATTAATTTTAGAAAAAAATGTGCGATTAATTAGTTTTTTTTTTAATCGATTGACAGCACTAATATATATATATACAGGTGCATCTCAATAAATTAGAATGTCGTGGAAAAGTTCATTTATTTCAGTAATTCAACTCAAATTGTGAAACTCGTGTATTAAATAAATTCAATGCACACAGACTGAAGTAGTTTAAGTCTTTGGTTCTTTTAATTGTGATGATTTAGGCTCACATTTAACAAAAACCCACCAATTCACTATCTCAACAAATTAGAATACTTCATAAGACCAATAAAAAAAACATTTTTAGTGAATTGTTGGCCTTCTGGAAAGTATGTTCATTTACTGTATATGTACTCAATACTTGGCAGGGGCTCCTTTTGCTTTAATTACTGCCTCAATTCGGCGTGGCATGGAGGTGATCAGTTTGTGGCACTGCTGAGGTGGTATGGAAGCCCAGGTTTCTTTGACAGTGGCCTACAGGTCATCTGCATTGTTGGGTCTGGTGTCTCTCATCTTCCTCTTGACAATACCCCATAGATTTTCTATGTGGTTCAGGTCAGGCGAGTTTGCTGGCCAATCAAGCACAGTAACACACTGGACTTCAAGCAACATGGATTCTGTGCCTCTCCACTCTTCCTCCAGACTCTGGGACCTTGATTTCCAAATGAAATGCAAAATTTACTTTCATCTGAAAAGAGGACTTTGGACCACTGATTTCTTTTTCTCCACAACCCAGGTAAGACGCTTCTGACGTTGTCTCTGGTTCAGAAGTGGCTTGGTAGCCCTTTTCCTGAAGACGTCTGAGCGTGGTGACTCTTGATGCACTGACTCCAGCTTCAGTCCACTCCTTGTGAAGCTCTCACAAGTGTTTGAATCAGCTTTGCTTGACAGTATTCTCAAGCTTGCGGTCATCCCTGTTGCTTGTGCACCTTTTCCTACCCAAATTCTTCCTTCCAGTCAACTTTGCATTCAATATGCTTTGATACAGCACTCTGTAAACAGCCACACCTTTCAGTAATGACCCTCTATGACTTACCCTCTTTGTGGAGGGCGTCAATGTTCGTCTTCTGGATCATTGCCAAGTCAGCAGTCTTCTCCATTATTGTGGTTTCAAAGAACAAGAGATACCCAGAATTAATACTGTATGGATGGTCATTAATTGAAACTCAAATGTAAATATTCTAATATTTTGAGATACTGATTTTTGACTTTCATGAGCTGTAAGCTCTAATCATCAAAATTAAAACAAAAAAACTTTTGAAATGCTTTACTTTACATGCAATGAATCTAAAATATATGAAAGTTTCACTTTTTGAAATAACTTACAAGAAAAAATGAACTTTTTCACGACATTCTAATTTATTGAGATGCACCTGTATACACACACACATACATACATTGTAATTTTATAAACCCCAAAGTAATAGGCCTACTCTTATGGACCATTTCAACAGACATTCGGCGGTTTAAGGAAGTGACGTCTTTGTTCCTCAGACGTTTCTGGTTAGTGTTCGAGGGCATTCAAAGCAATGGCGCCAGGCGATTGATGCGCAGTGGGATTGCGATAATTTATATAATCCTGCTGTTTAAAATGTCAAATTTAAAATTAGATCCTTGTTGCTCGGTGGTTGGGTGCTCCCTCTGGCCTGGAACTAACATTAATTTATAAATAATCAGAAATGAAAGGGTTTAGATTTCCGAGAAACGTGCCTGGATTGCAGCAGTCAAGCGAGAAGCAGAATAGCAACTAGCAGCTCTAGGATATACAGCGCACATCTCGATTCAGGTAAGGAAATGTGGAAATGTTGTTGTTTTTTCCATTTGATTAATTGTATTTATTTACGTTAACTCTTCAAGTATGATGCAGCAATGTGTTTTCGTCATTGTTTACATATGCGCCTAGCGTTTGGATTATTTTTTAGTGAAAAAGGCCAAGCGTTACGTTGGCTATAATTAAATATGAGTTCACATTAGATGTCTAGCTATCTTGTCAGCAGATAAATGCAGTGAGTAAAACATAATAGAAATGTATACTGTAAACTTGAATGTTGAATAGTGAAACAGTTAACTGCAGTAGTTTACAAAAGCTAATGGTAAACATTTTATCACTTATTATGCTTGTCAAATGTTAATTCCAACGTGTACTGATGTATTAAACAACAATAGTATTATTTATAAATATTGTGCATTAAAATAAATAATTGTTTTTCTACTTTTGTCTTTAGGAAAGCCATCATCTACAGTGCTACAGGGAGACAGGGAGGACAGCTGGTTGTCCTGCAGAGCCAAACCACATGTGACCATATGATCACCCAGATGTGTTTGAGAACTTGCACCCAACCACCGAGCAACAATGCAGAATTGATCACAGAAATAAATTATATTTTTAAGCATATTTACCCGTTTAATCTGATTTTTTTTTTCCAGACATGAAAATATGTCTGGAATGGTAAATGATGTGTCATTAGTAACACTTTGAAATAATCAATAATTATTATTTTTTTATTTGTTTTGGAAAAGTGTTTACTCATTCTATGACCACACTCAACAAAACTAAATATATGTGAATTAATATATTAATACTAGACACCCTAAAGATAATGTGTACTAAAAATCTTTGTCATATCTTTGTTAACATACTTTACTAGCCATTCGTTTTGGAGCTTTGATGCAGTTATCATCTTCTCAAGGTACAAACAGGAAATACACTGCTCTGGGTCATGTGACAATTTGCACTAATCATGTGAAACTGCACATATTTAATTGAGACCCTTTATTTTTTCCATATTTGCAGAAAGTGCACTAAAACATCAGTCAGTAAGTTTTTTTTTTTGAGCTTTATAAATGAAAACCTTTTTTTTTTTTTTACGGTCACTATTGTGACCGGTGGGATTAAATGGGTTAAAATGGGAAACCATTATTTTAAATTGTAATATTTCAAAATATTACAATTTTTGTCTGTATTTTTGATCAATTAAATGCAGGCTTGATGAGCATAGGAGACGTCTTTCAAAAACATTAAAAAATAGTAATAGTGCCTACACTTTTGACCCAGCAATGCAAGAGAAATGTCCACTAAAAACCTCCCCGGACATCTTAGCGACAAACCATGATAAGTACGTAAGTGACACTGTTTGTCTTGCTTCAGTTTAACCAAACATAAGACTGATGTTATCCATACTGTTATACAGAGACTATATTTAGAATAAGTACTTCTGTGATTTACTTATATTTAAATATGACTTAAATATAATATAATAATACTTATGAGGGACCAGCAGCTGCATTTGTAGATGGTAAACAGCAAGGCAGCTCACTCACCGGTGCAGAGTCTATATTTACTTTAAGAAAAATATAAAGCATAATTACTTCTATGGATTACTTATATTTTAATGTAGCTTTAAATGTTTATACAAATGTTATCAATTACACTTCACTTGAAATGCTAAGTAACATAGGGCCTTATAAAACATAATTTACATTTATATTTATTCATATAGCAGAAGCGTTTATCCAAACTGACTTGGTTACAAATGAGAAGAATACAATCAGAACTGATTCATCCAAGATAGAAAACAATATCAGACATGCTACCAGACCAAACTTCAACAACAAGAAGAGGACGTGCATAACAGCTGATAGTAGACAATATTTTTGAGTGCAATTAAACAAAAGGTTATGAGTTAGTTAGTTAATTAATTAAGGTCTTCATTATTTATGCTCCACTTTCCATCAGGGTTGAGGGTTTATTTTGCGATAATGATCATCTAACTGCACATGATCCCTTATACTGAAAGCCACCGTTTCATTAAAAATAATTATGGTCAGAACATACAGTACTAAGAAAGTACAGAAAAGTCTCTTTTTTTTACCAGTAACTTTAGTCGTGGTCTCCTGTAAACATCTCTATCAATTATTGACTGATTCTAACATAAAAAATAAAATCTGCTGACATGCTTCAGAAGAAAATGTGTGAAAGGAGCACAACCCTCTATTTCTGCCATACCCATGGTTCTCTGAACCTCATTTCAGTGAAATTACTTTTTCCAATCCAGGTGTGAAAACCTAATTTGGATGCCTAATTTTTGCTGAGTAGTACTCGTTCTACTGCTGTCCGGGTCATTGGCTCTGAGATCTTCAGCTCTATGTAGTGCACTATGTATACAACGAGTAAAGACACACACGGATACACAAACATCAACAAACCTCGTGTTTAAAATTGAGCTGAAAGTTGTTTGAACATCTGAGCTGCTTGCATAATGAAAAGTAACTGTCTTACCGCTGTGAGACGCACAACATCTAACAGAGATTTTGTCAATTTGTGGCTGCATTTTAACACCCCTCAGTGTTTTAAAGGAACAGAACTAAACCGTAAGAATAGTTCAGAAATTGTCATCATTTACTCACCCTCATGTTCTTCCAAACCGGTTTGACTCACTTGCTTTGATGAAACACAAAAACAGAGTACAGCATACAGTGTCCACACAGCTCCAAAAATTGTTACATTTATACATAAAATATAAATATTGGATGAAAAAAGTAGAAGTGAATATTAAAACTAGTACTTAAACTTGAAAAAAAAAAAAAATGCTGTGTGTGTAGAATTTTATTTTTTATTTATATTTCAGTTTTAGTTTATTTATATATATGAAATATAACAAAAGTGTTTAAAAATGTTATATATATATATATATATATATATATATATATATATATATATATATATATATATATATATATATATATATATATATATATATATATATATCTTTTAGTTTTAAACAGTAGAACAAATATACAGGTGCTGGTCATATAATTAGAATATCATCAAAAAGTTGATTTATTTCACTAATTCCATTCAAAAAGTGAAACTTGTATAATGTATACATTCATTCCACACAGACTGATATATTTCAAGTGTTTATTTCTTTTAATTTTGATGATTATAAGTGACAACTAATGAAAACCCCAAATTCAGTATCTCAGAAAATTAGAATATTGTGAAAAGGTTCAATATTGAAGACACCTGGTGCCACACTCTAATCAGCTAATTAACTCAAAACACCTGCAAAGGCCTTTAAATAGTCTCTCAGTCTAGTTCTGTAGGCTACACAATCATGGGGAAGACTGCTGACTTGACAGTTGTCCAAAAGACGACCATTGACACCTTGCACAAGGAGGGCAAGACACAAAAGGTCATTGCAAAAGAGGCTGGCTGTTCACAGAGCTCTGTGTCCAAGCACATTAATAGAGAGGCGAAGGGAAGGAAAAGATGTGGTAGAATAAAGTGTAAAAGCAATAGGGATAACCGCACCCTGGAGAGGATTGTGAAACAAAACCCATTCAAAAATGTGGGGGAGATTCACAAAGAGTGGACTGCAGCTGGAGTCAGTGCTTCAAGAACCACTACGCACAGACGTATACAAGACATGGGTTTCAGCTGTCGCATTCAAAAGGACTGGACTGCTGCTGAGTGGTCCAAAGTTATGTTCTCTGATGAAAGTAAATTTTGCATTTCCTTTGGAAATCAGGGTCCCAGAGTCTGGAGGAAGAGAGGAGAGGCACAGAATCCACGTTGCTTGAGGTCCAGTGTAAAGTTTCCACAGTCAGTGATGGTTTGGGGTGCCATATCATCTGCTGGTGTTGGTCCACTGTGTTTTCTGAGGTCCAAGGTCAACACAGCCGTATACCAGGAAGTTTTAGAGCACTTCATGCTTCCTGCTGCTGACCAACTTTATGGAGATGCAGATTTCATTTTCCAACAGGACTTGGCACCTGCACACAGTGCCAAAGCTACCAGTACCTGGTTTAAGGACCATGGTATCCCTGTTCTTAATTGGCCAGCAAACTCGCCTGTCCTTAACCCCATAGAAAATCTATGGGGTATTGTGAAGAGGAAGATGCGATATGCCAGACCCAACAATGCAGAAGAGCTGAAGGCCACTATCAGAGCAACCTGGGCTCTCATAACACCTGAGCAGTGCCACAGACTGATCGACTCCATGCCACGCCGCATTGCTGCAGTAATTCAGGCAAAAGGAGCCCCAACTAAGTATTGAGTGCTGTACATGCTCATACTTTTCATGTTCATACTTTTCAGTTGGCCAAGATTTCTAAAAATCCTTTCTTTGTATTGGTCTTAAGTAATATTCTAATTTTCTGAGATACTGAATTTGGGGTTTTCATTAGTTGTCAGTTATAATCATCAAAATTAAAAGAAATAAACACTTGAAATATATCAGTCTGTGTGGAATGAATGTATACATTATACAAGTTTCACTTTTTGAATGGAATTAGTGAAATAAATCAACTTTTTGATGATATTCTAATTATATGACCAGCACCTGTATAATTTACACACACTTATATACATACATACATACTTTTCACACTACATACTTTTACTTAATTGTTATATAAAATGTCTCATTCTGTGTTTCTCACATGAAAGAAATTCATACACTGAGGTCTTAATGAGTTTTAAGTGATTTTGGGTTTGTTTTTCCTAGTAGAATTTCAAAAATTCCTTAAAAAATATCACATTTCTTAAGAAGCAACAATGTTTACGATATAATGACTTGTTTTCAGAGAATGCACTGTACTGTCAGATTTGTAAACTTTTTTAAAGTATAAACAAGTAGTCAAAAAAAACTGTCAGTGCAGTAAATATACTATATTCAAGATAAAATATATCCTAATATAATAGCATGTCATTATACAGCATTGCTTCAAGTAAATTATCTAATTTTAGAGAGTTTTTAGAAAATTAAACTGTAAAACAAGACAACAATACTCATTAAGAACACTTATCAGCACATAATAACCTCTAATGAAGTCTTTTAACAGTGCATTTCTTTATTAAACCAAACCAACAACTGACTAGCCATTGAAAACCTGTACTTTCTCAAAGCTGTTCCCTAATTAGTCTACGCAGACGTGTTTGATATCTCTCTTAGAAGCGCACGCTAATAACCGTGGGTCGTGTGAAGATGAAACCACAATGCAAAAAAATAAATAAATAAAGTTTTGACAGCTTAGTACAGTGAAACACAGTTTAACCTTCCACTAGACAGATCAGCTAATTAACAGCATCCACAACACACACGCGCACACACACACACACACTATTGGTCCACAGCCATATTGAACAAGCTCCGGTGAAAGAATTACAGTCTCTCAGCAGGCAGAGAGGGCTTGTATGATGAAGCGCTCTGATTGGCCGTTGCTATAACAATAGGGGAGGAGAGACAGCCAAGTGGGGGTGGAGACCCAGCATGATTATAAAATCCTTCAGAGAGACACATTTGCTTCCTGTATGTGTTTATTTTTTTATTTATTTTCTGTTATGTTTTCCCGCATCTCCTCCTGTCAGAAGGCTCTCTCATGAGCAGAAGTAGGAGGGAGCGCAGAGAGACGCGAGACAAACGCCTGTGCATCTCTCTACTGCATGCATGCGTGCAATGCGTGCTGCAAACTAAATAAGACACCTCCAGTTTTGGATTATCTGTCTGGCGGTGCGCTGACTGCCTCCAGACCTGGAGGCCGCCCTCCTCCTCCTCTTTCTCCTCCCTTTCACACTGAAGGAAGAGTAGAGTAGAGACGGTCTACTGTTTGCCTCCTGCAGACTCCAGCCACTCCTGTGAGTATGCAACCGTGTCTGTGTTGTGACATGAACTGTTGTGAACTGACTTTATGACATGCTAGAGATGATGGTGACCGTGTTGTTATATAGAAGCTAAAACCGTGTACATCTACATGTAGCAGTGGAATAATGCCATAAAGGCTCTTTCCATTCAGGTTTCGCTCATCTTTCTAAACCCACACGCTGACGCAATATATGCGGCTTTGGGGTCACGCATGTTCGGCGATGTGGGCTTTGATGCGCACATGATTTATGGCCGGGACTATACGTTTGCGGAGAGCGTCCTTTAAAGTGACACATTGCAATGTTTACATAACACGCCTGCTTATTGCAGCCTATCTGACAGTAGGCACACCACTCGAACGCACAAATAGAGTCGGTCAATAACATTAGTGTGAAGCAGGACCAGTGTGAAGGCACACTAGGCGGCTGGCAGTGGCTCATTAGTGCAGAAAGGAGCTATTAATAAACGAGTCATGCATCTTGAAGTCAAACAGCCCACTGGCTGTGGCTGCACTCTTAAAAACAAAGCCTGTCAAGGCCGTTTTTGGGCTCTTTGTAAGAGAAAAAAGTTGTCTGCAGATAAGTGTTTTGGTATCTGGATCTTGAAAGCAACAGCATGTGATGGTTTCCCACAGAACAAGCGAGTAAAAGTTGTGCTGTTTGAAAGAGTCAACAGCGAAAGCATGAATTCACAAGCAACTTGCACAACTTTTTAGAGTAGAAGGTTTTGAAAAGCTCATGTGATCATGATCCAGTGAGGGCATGTGGAAAGATGCAAATCATCTTTATGTTTGCTTGAGGGAAGGTTACTTTTAATAAAATGTTAAAACAACTTTGGGAATGGCTACATGTTGCTCATGAGAAATCCACAGCAAATGCATTAAATAGCAACTCTATCTCTAAAATGCTTGTGGAGAAATTAAATTTGAAATAAAATTCACAAATATAATGATTTTTGATGCATAAGAGCACAATGTTATATAGGTCTTTGCAGAACTGAATGAGAAACATTTGAGTTTATGGTCACTTTTTTTAAGGTCCAATTCTTGCCATCAACAAACCATTAATTACGACCTTTGCCTCAATAAACTGCTAATTAGCTGCTTATTAATAGTTAGTAAGATAAGTTTAGGTATTGAGTATGATTAGGGATGTAGAATATGGTCATGCTGTATAGGTAATAAATAGGCATGCTAATAAGCAACTAGTTAATAATGAGAATCGGTCCCTATACCAAAATGTTACCGAGATATTGACCGTAACTTGGCAAATTCGAGCACAGTTTGAGCACAACTCAATGGTCACATGAGTGCAATGGGGAAAAGAACAATAGCAGAAGTCTCTATTTCATCTAAAACAAAACATTTGAGACATAAAGAGGTCTTTATATGTGCGTGTTCCTTGATATAATTGGAAAACCAGTGGAAGCAATAATAGAAATGGTTATTTTTATTAGTTACTCATGCTGACCAGTCAGTCTCCTCATAATTTGCTCCACAAACTTTATTCCACGTGTGGAAGATAACCTTCATTTAATAGACAGAGAGAATATGAGGACAAACCTGAGATGTGGTGAAGACAACGGCATTATGCAAGTTTATGAGTTCCTTAGGATGAGAATATGACAGATATTATCACCTCAGTCTAGACAGCCAGCATTTCCTCTCAAAGCTAAATTGTGTATTCAGGAGGAGCAATTGAGGTTTGTTGGTCTTCTAACTCAGTTAATTTCTTTCCTCGGCTGTGAAGTCGTACTTCGAGAAGGCGATTGAAGATAATTGCGTGATTGGGCCTAGGAGAGCAGCATCAAATGAGAGGTTTTATTGCTCATTTGAGACGGCTGCAGTGACACACAAAAATGTCCTAAGCAAAACATATCATATATCATGTGCTTGGATCCGGTGATGTTAATGGCTCGGTGTAAGGGAGCAAAGTATCGAGAGACAACAAAAGCTCCTTCAAGAATTTCCCCGTTGTTTGTATTCAAGCTGGGATAGAATTTCAGAGCCCTGTGATTATAAAGAAGTGCTCTTTGCCTTTCTTCTCCGGCTTTGAAATGGAATGACACAAAATTCCCTGTCTAGATAGAAATAACACATGGGGAGAATGAATATGCACAAACGCCGCCCTGTATTCTGCATGGTTCTTGTTAGTCAAAAGAGCTGCTGTGCTTTAATGGTGACAGGAAGATGAGAATGAGGTCGACCCAACATGGACACCAGGGTACAGGCCCGGGGCAGCACGCAGCTCTCTGTTCAACCTCTTCACCATCTGCCCTCTCGCTATCTCTCGCCTCACTGGCATCAGTGCTCACGGTCCTGTGAACAAATAACCTCTGTTCATACCGCTAGCGAGCGCTTCTCAGTAGCGTTCACACCACCGACGGATTTATCACACAAAACAAAATGCTGGATGTTGTCAATGACCTTACGCAACTTATGTCCGAAACTTTCACGAGTTTGAAACAGGGATGGGACAAATGACCAAAATCTTAATCACAGTATGAGTCAATTTATACTATGGTATTTAATTACAACGTAGATATTTTTGCATGAAAAAAAGTAAATTAATAGTTAATAAATGATATAAGTCTTATATAATAAGATATATATATATATATATATATATATACGTATATATACACACTATAATAAATTGTATAAGTCTTATATAATAAGATATATATACAGTATATATACACTATATTGCCTTGTTGATAATAAAAACAAGTATATACATTTTATTTAATATATGATCATTTTAAATGCTAAATATACATTTTTAAATCTTAAATTAAATTTTTAAATATAAAATGATTAAATCATAAAATGATTTAAATGTTTTACAAATAACACATTGCTGATTGTCATGAACTATTTAAATTTTCCTTTTTTTATTTTTATTTGGAATGTAATATAAATTATATCTATATATAAATATCTATCTATCTATATCTATCGTGTATATATATTATATAACATTTATTAATGAATTTGATATATTATATATATATAAATAATAATATTATTATACACTAATCAACCACTAAATATTTGGAACTTGAGGGATGCAAATCAAAACTTAACATTATTCATAACAAACAATGATTCATAAATTAATAAATCACTTTATATAACAATTAAGTAAAAGTATCAACATTAAACAAGTTTTTAAAAATGTATTGCTCTGTTTCTGATTGAATGAGCCATTGTTAAATACTGTTGCACAAATAGTGCTTGTGAGCATATATACATTTCTATATTAATATTGTAAGGTGCAATTTTGCTCAAAGACCAAACATAAGCATCTAAACTCTGAATACCATGTGGTACATATCCTCACACCTCCCAGCCCTTGTTTGCCCTAATCAGCAAATTGCATGTTGATATGTAAGCTTAAGTACTTAAAGTCATGTGCAATTGAAATAATGAGTAATTAACATTCAGCTAATTACATTCACAGAGAGACACGTGCTCTATTGTAGTAATACAGACCATGTACAAATTATATAACGACTTTCAGGGTGGATAATAATCACTGATCATTTTGATACTATACTTGTAAATATTACTTAAAAATATATAATTAAAAAATGCAAAAAAATTGATCTTAACAGCTGGAGATTGAAAACAGTCAAAATATACAAAACCTTCTGTTTTGCCTTCTTTTGGGAGTTTCAACCCTCTCCCTCTTTATAACTTGCACCCTGATTAGTCACTGAGAGAAAGAGTGAGAGAAAAAGAGAGATAAACTATTGATATGCACAGACTAATTTTGCTGTTTAAAGTCTCTATAGGGCACTTATTGATTTACTAGAAATAACTTATAGGACTGAGTGCTTATTGATCGAGCGTGGCTTCAGAGCGCAGATGACATCACTATAAATCTGTGAGTGATTACAGGAGATTAATGCCCTGCTAACTAGACAAATAATTAGACACTCATAATTATTCTCTACACTCTACACTCAGAACAGCCTAGCAACTGCATTGCAACACAAAAAAACACTCAGAACAGCATAGCCACTGCATAGTAGGGATGGCTCGATACCACCATTTTGGCTTCGGTACGATACCGTAATGTATTACCTCGGTATCGATACTAAATCGATACCATAGGTGACAAATAACCAGCCTCAAAAGATTAGTGAATTTAAAACAATTTTATTAATATTAATAATAATAATAATAATAATAACAGATTAATATCTTAATACCTTTGTATCAAACTGTAACAAAAACCTACAGGAAACATAGGTTACATTTTGATGTTGGAGAGAATAAAAATAGGCTAACTGAAGTAATAAAATGAAAATATATTCAAATCTTCTTATCTTTTCAGTTCAAACACATAGTGCAAACAAAATGTCTCAAAATGTAACAAAAAACCTACCGGGAACATAGGTTACATTTTGACTGAGTTTGAAGCAAACAATACAACTGAAGTTGCGCAATTAATGCAACAAATGTTGCTTTATTGTAAAGTGTTATTCTAACAGTCAAAGTAATATTCAAAATCACGTTATTATTTCTCTCTCTCTCAGATTGTTTTCAGATTTCAGACTCAGCCAAAGAAAAAGCATTAAATATAAATCTCACTCTTCTTGCTTGCTTCATATTAGCAGAAACATTCCCTTCATATCATTGATACTAAAATTAATATAGCAAAACTCTTGCTCAATTAAAATCCAATTAATATTAGATTGTATGAAATGCAAGTGCATATATTATGTGACCGAAACTTCACTGGTTATAGCGTGTCACACAAGCACGTTTGAGCTTACTGTATCACATCTGTATGTGCGTTGATCAGTTGTAAATAAAAGTTCAAATTAAATCTGAATTTATGAATGATGCACTCACCTGTCGAGCTCTTAATTCTCTGAAAAATCAGGATGAGCAAGTGACAAATGAAAAGATTTGATGTGTCCCTGTGGCAACATGATTTAGGCCTATACTGTATATCAACGCTTGCATACAGGTGCAGTAAGGTCAGTTCGTTCACCTTTGTCATCTGTTTTGTATCCAAAGTAATGCCAAATTTCACTTCTACTGTTCTGTTTAATAATTTCGGGTGCGATGATAGTTTCATCTGTTTGATCCATCGCGTTGTTCTGTTGTCACATTTACCGGTTACGCAGCAATTTGGGAAGCACTGCCACCTACAGGTGCATTTTGCAACTGCAGCGTATGAAATACCGAATTGAGCAAAATTATGATATCGTACCGTTTGAAATATAATAAATATATTATATATATAATATATAATAAATAGTACACCGCGCATCCCTACTGCATAGCAACACAAAAACACTCAGAACAGTCTAGCAACTGAAAACACAAAAACTCAGAACAGCACAGCAACTGCATAGCAACACAATAAAAACACTCAGAAAAGCACAGCAACCGCATAGCAACACTAAAAACACAACACTCAGAACAGCCTAGCAACTACATAGCAACACAAACAACACTCAGAACAGCCTAGCAACTGCATAGAAACACACAAAAACACTCAGAACAGCCTTGCAATTATAACTACTCCGAACAGCTTAGCATTAAGAGCATTAAGCAGCACTCACAAAAACACATTCATCTAGTTTGCTAAGTGTTTGACACATGGTGAACAGCTAGTCACAAAGGTTTAGCCTAGCTTAGATCAATTGTTAATCAAGATTTGGCTTCAGATTTCATGGAACTTGATCATATCCCACATCTTAGAACCTGTAGTTTTGACAAGGCTTTACATTTCATATATGATTTCAATAATGACCCAATTTCTTTGCATCTGAAGGCAAGTCAAGTTATTTAAAGTGACCCCTGGATTGTGGGATGACTCATATCATGGAGGGGTGACTAAGACCTATAATAATACACAAACACTACAAGCTAGTCACTGTAAAGTCCCCCATGTGTTGCATGTGTCTATTTGTGGTCATTTACGGCCAACTTCCTCTGTTCAATCCTTTCATTTTGGCATTTTAAAGAAAAACAAACTGTTCTCAGATCAGTCTTATCTCAGTGAATATCAGGGTGAGGATGTGCCACACACAGTGCAAACAGAGCCAGTCACCCAGCAGCTCTGAGGTGGTTAGTCTGTCAACACACTTTTATTTCTATAAATCATCGCTCATTGGGGCCATTTATGGGTCATAACTTCTGTGCAGCCTCTAGCAAACCAGCATGGGACTGGTTCCTTCAACGCAGCACACACTGACGTGTTAAATCCTGCACAGTAAACCCCATTTCACAGGTGGCTAGTCATTTAGCTGTATAGCTTTATTTTCTGTGCTGTTGCTTATATAGACTCTGTCCAGTAATGACATACTAATTTTTTTTTAGTTGCAGTCATATAGAAAAGAAAAATCACAAATTTGAGCAAGGGGTGTCAAACTCATTTTAGGTTGAGGGACAGATCGGAGAAAATATTCCCTCGTGCAGACTGAATTACCTTTTGTTTTGTTTAGTTTGCTAACAATTATGCTAATATTAATCTCAGCCTCAGACGTCATGCCCACGAACCGTTGGCTGAACGTCTGATGCATATCACACACAAAATTGGAAACACTTCAGGAGTTCGAAAATCGTTGTCATCTGATTGGTTGAATTCTGCAGGATTTCCAGGAGACGTGTGTCGTGTTCTTTTAACGTTCCACCTGAAAACAAAGATGCCTTGGTGCCAAACCCCCTCATGGAGGAAGAAAGCTGTCATGTTTACAACTGTGACAATGATTGCTTATCAGTATCAATTACAAGCTGGATTTTCAAAAGTATATGAAATATGTTTTTAAGTTTGCGGCATAGTTACCGTGGGGACATTTGCAAGCCCCTAAGCATGACGCGGCACAAAACTAAACGTGATTGGTTGCTTTACCTGTCAGTCAAATGGCCTCTAGGGGCAGGCCTTGGCCATTCAAAGCAGCCAAGGTTCCCAGACCTTCTGCCGTCAGTCTGAAGGTCTGGCTACGTGAGACGACGTTAATAATAACCATACAAACATCAATATAATTAACAAGAAAACCTGTTTTTGTTGTTGTTTTTTTCTTCCCCAAAGATGATGCTAGGGTATTTCAGGGGTGTGTGATATTGGCAAAAAAAGTCAATATTTTATTTATTTATTTGTTCGTTGGTTTGCAAAGTGTGTTTTTGAGCTAGTAAGCCTGTCATGGACATAAATATAGAGTATATAACTTGTATAATATACAGCATTTGCATGTCTCTAATAGTTTCAGAAGTCGAAAGTCATTGAACATAAACTCAAACATATCTCATCAAAATTTTGCAACAAAATTTCCTTAATTCACAAAATTAATATAATTAATATAATATAGTATAATAAAATATAATAATAATAATATAAAATATGATTATGTTATTATAATATTATATATATATATATATATATATATATATATTTATATATATATATATATATAAATATTTTAATTAATATATTATAATAAAACAATTATATATTTTTAATTAATATATTAATAATAAAATATATTATAAAATAATCACATGTCTCCTATAGTTTTAAAAGTGTGATGTCTCAATATAACAAAAATCTAATTAACCTATTAAATTTTTCCAAGACACAGTCATCTTAATCCACAAATATAATATAGATTATAATATTGTAATCACACATCTCCTAGTTTCAGAAGTCTGAAATTAAATCAATGACCTCAGTGTAAACTCTCTTTAAAATCTTCCAAAATAAAATTATCTTAATCCAAAAAAATTATATAATATAATATAATATAATATGAAAATAATACACATCATCACACATCTCAGAAATCAAGTCAGTTATCTCAATATAAACTCAAACATTCAAAATAAGTTGTCTATAAATTACCACATATATTTTTCATATATTAAAGTTTATAGCTTTAGCCTTTAAAAAATATCAAAGTTTTACCATAAAAAGACATTTGAGGAGAAACGCAGATGCATAAAACATCACCCAAAACCCCATTAAGTCTCCTGAGCTATGAAAGAGCAACCACTGAACATAAAGCAATTAAAAATGCACAGGTTAAATCAGTAGAAATAGAGAGATAGCTAGCAAAAGCACTAACGTTCATGTGTGCCTCATCCGGGCTCGTTTACAGTAGTTAGCCTGCTGTTTGCAGTAAATAAAGGAAGGTCTTCACAAGAATGTTGCCCAACATTTCAAGCTAATCCAGTTTTACTCATTAAAAGGGCAACATTTTGACTTCATATCGAACAAAGGCAAAATGCTGTTTTTACAGATCACTAAAGATTTTGATACCAGCTAGAGCCTGCTAGCAATCGTCACAGCAGGAGGGAACAAACCCAACACATCTTAAGAGCAACAAAATGACCATGTAGTCTTGATAAAAATCACAGTTTGATCCTTCTCACCAGGCTTAGTTTCTTTTCACGTAATTGTGAGCCAGCTGAACGAACACTAGCACAACTACTAAACACATTTAACTGATAGTTGGCGGTTGTGTTTTGTTATGGCTTTTTTAGACAAACACTAGAGCCATTGTTTTAGCTTGACGCCCGGACATTTTTTTGCTTCATGCATCTACATAACTAAAGAAAGAGCTTCTTGTAGTCAAACAAGACATCTCTGGCGCTGGTCATAGCAATGTGTACAGTGAAAACAAAAGGTCGTCTTTATTGCTTCGTCTAAATGGGACGGGGAACGGCAGGCATTTACTGATGGTAGGCTTTCTAAAAATATATAATCACTCCCTCCCCCAGATTTATGTGCATTTTGGAGCCACGTCAACTGTTTACTCATGTAATGAAAAGCGTATGAGCAAATAAAGGAAAATTACACGACACCGGCACTAACAACATTGCTAATGCATCATTTACAGCTCGCTCCTTTCCAGTCTAATGTGGCCGTCAAAGTAATATGCATCTTTATCTATGTCCACACACGCCGTGAAGCCAAAGGCAATGACAAATGGCCCTTCCTGTCATGTCATTTTTTTCTTTGCCGAATATTAAGCTGTCTTCGTGTCCATGGAACCCATTTGTCTTAGTTTAGTCATACGATTTTCAGCTTGACAGGCAGGAATATTGTATCGGTGCGATACGCGTGTGAGGTAGCACCATCCGTCTTGAGGGGAATGTCTCAATTTCACAACCGCCAGGGCCGGACGAGCCGCCGTACGAGGTCAGTTACAGTGCATTCAATCAACCACTGGCTCCAGATAATAAAATGACTAGAGAGACACTGGCGCCCAAAATGAAACATTTAGGAACCAAATGAATTTAAGTTGTCAAATAATAGAATCTCTCAACATAAGTGGTTGTTCAAAAGCAAAGTTCTCCATTAAATTCAACCCTACAATACAAGTATATACTGTCAGAAATAATTGTAATTTTAACAGTAAAATACTAAAAATGCTACAGTAAAACCTACTGATTAGTTAATGTTCCCTTATTTTTTTACATCGAAAAACTGTAATAGATCTAAGGAGACATTTCATGTAATTTTACAGCAAAATACAGTTCAATGTAGTTTTTGGAAGTGCAAAAGAACAAGTCATCTTAAAATTTACAGTGAACAAGCATAAATTGACATTCACTGTATGACAGCTGACTTTTATTTTTAATAAAAAAAATGATTTCAAAAAAGTTTCTTAGCTGGTCAGTTATGTTTATTAGGGTTTACATCTAATGTTATTTAATTAATGTTGCAATATTTTATATTTTTTTGTGTTTATGTTTATGTTTGTCGGAGTATTATAAAGGTATAAAAAGGATTTTAGTATATTAACACTATTTCAGTTAATTTGTTTAAACTATAAATATGAGTTCAATCTGAAAAAAAAAATTAAAATAAAATAAAATGATAAAATAGAAGGTTCAACATGGTAGCAAATAATACTTAAATTCTTCCAAATAAAATAAAATAAAATTTAATTTGATTCCTTACAAAAATAAAATAAAATAAAATAAAATAGTAGTTTCAAAATGGAATTTGAAAATTTGAGTAATTTGGTATATTAACACTATTTCAGTTAATTAAATGTAGTTTTTCCCCCCGTAAATTTAAGCTGCTGAAAGATGAGTTGGCAATTAAACCTGTCAAACATACATATCAAATCAGATATGACCAAAAATGACTTTCAGTTCAGTTATTGAATCAGTTGTTAGACCAATTCAAAAGATAATACTATAAGTACTTATAAGTAGCTATAAGTATATATAAGTTTGAGACTGATTCATTAAAAAGAACCAGCTCATAAGATTCATTTGTTTGAAAATCAGACATCTCGAACACTGTCAACACTCTAAAGATATAACTTACTAACATCTCATCAAATCAATGTCATAAAATCACAAATTGATGAATATAAAACTTTCCTGTCCATAGCAAGTTGAGATTTAAATTTTTCGCCACAAATGTGTAAATATTTTATTCACATGCTGTAGGCCTGAGAACTGACAACTCAATAGTTAAACAGACAGGTCAGAGTGTTTCTCTTTTCTTTTTGCCTTCCTAAAAGAACAGGCTTTGGCGGGATAGAAGGATGTTTTCGAGGAGGAATCCAGTGTAACTGCTTGTAGCGATGCCATTCTGAAAAACAAGGGCAACGCTGTGCTGGCATAGTTGTAAAACGGCATTGAAGCATGCATCTGAACGAGCGCTCCTGTCACTGAGGCGTAAACTCATCTGACCGCAGGACTGTGCTTGGCCTGTTTTTATGTGGTTTGGGTTTGAGTCAGAAATGAAAATCTGGGTTACCTCCTAATGTAGCCATTAAAGCATTATTGCACAGGCAAACCATCTTTAGATCACCGAATATGATGCACAGATGAGAAAATTATCTTTGGAATCACCCATGGGAAAGACTAATCACAAATGACATCTTTTCAATATCTCACTTGCTTCTCCTAGACAGCAACAACAGACATGGTATGAAAGCAAATCAACCTCATCTAATTCTTCATAAAATAAAATAAAAGTAAAATGGGAGGTTCAACATAAAAGCAAATATTTCTCAAATTCCTCAAAACTAAAATAGGATGTTAAATATGAAAGAAAATACTTAAAAAAAAAAAAATTCAAAGATCAATTCCTTCCAAAAATATAATAATAAAATAGGTTCATTATGAAAGCAAAAACTTCTAAAATCCCTCAAAAAAGGATGTTCAATATGAAAGTACTTTTTTAATAAAACAAAACAAAATCAAATCAAAACAAAGAAAACCAAAACAAACCAAACAAAACAACAACAAAAAACAAGAGGTTCAATATCAAAGATTGATTCCTTCCAAAAATAAGATTAAATGAATTAAAATAAATTGAAATAAATAGGAGGTTTATATCGAAGCTTGATTCCTTCAATAATAAAACAAAACAAAATAAAATAAAAAATAAAACAGGAGGTTCGATATCAAAGCTTGATTCCCTCCAAAAATAATAAAACTAAATGAATGAAAATAAAGTGAAATAAATAGGAGGTTCAATATCAAAGCTTGATTCCTTCAATAATAATAATTCAATAATAATAGGTTCAATATGAAAGCAAAAACGTCTTAAATTATTCTAAATAAAGTAAAATAAAATAAAACGAGACAATGTGGAAACTAAAATTTCTCAAATATAAATAAATTACTTTTGTTTATTGCTTTTGTACTCTGTCAACAATGATCTCATTTGTATGAAACTTATCTCAATAATATTTTTAATATCTCAGATTTGATAGGTCTGCAATCTAAACTCAATATGTTAATTCAAGTTCTTCTAAGACTAAACAATCCGATCTGCTATCCACATTCATTTTGTAGTTGAATGTACTCTTAATGTACATCAGCTATTGAATCGTTCATGTCTATGTTAATTTTAGGAGAAAGAACTGTTACAAGGATCCTTATCTGAGAAAATGATGTACCCTGAGCTATGAAGGAGTCATCTGTGGACAATCAAATTCTCCTCTGGCCATATCCACACTCATATTTCTACCCATGAAGCCACTGAGACTGAGACATTATTGTTTTTGTTGTTGTTTGCGTTTAACACAGAGACTGTGAGAGATCATGATTCATTACAGCAGCAGAACAAAAGTAAAACACCCTTTATTGCTCTGACCAGTGTGTGGAAGTGGACTCTTCTCCTCATTAATCTGTCTAGAACCCCGACCGGTCCTGTTTATTCCATTTCCACTGTGTCCTCACGACTTCCCCAAAACTAGCACTCAAACAGAGCAATAAGGAGAAAGAGAGCGATCTGCGTTTCCCCTAGTTAGTCATTCCTCCCTTTACTGATTTAACTCAAACAACTGCATGGCTAAATTACACGTCTGCTCCAAACTGCTATTGTTTCACTCATTTTAGTCAGAATATTGGCAAATCTTGAGGTAAAACATGACATTATCTGTTGCCTTTCATTATCAACTTTGAAAACAGCCCCACAGTTTCAGGCCCGAATGGTTTTACCATTTTTAACACCAATGTCTCAGCAAATCATCTCCACAGTTTGGGAAAATAAAAGCCAATACAAGTGACTCTGGACACACTGAACACTGGATTCCTGGAGTTTTCCTCTTACTGGAGTAGCACCTTTATTCCTCCCGAGACGACATTACAGGAGTGCACTTCCAGATGAATGACTCAGTCCATCCCCTGGGCGCCTGACAGGATAGGTCATCTTTTTTACAGACACATATTGAGAGAGTCAAGGGTTCGTACAAAATATGATGACTGTTTCTGGATGAGTTGTTTTCTATAAAAGCTGCAATAAGTGCAGAGCAACTCTTCAAATATTTCAAATGTATGAATCACATTGTTTTTCTTTCTATTTGAATTGATCCCACATGACATCAAAAGCCTATTTACTCCTTTCCCCCTGTTCTTATAGTGCACAATTCATCAGTGAATATTATTCAATTAAAAAAAGGGGGATTACTGATATCAGAAAAGCTATTAAATATCATGATGTTATGGCTGTTAACCAATAAATTCCTGATATAAAATTCAATGCTATTTTGTGTAAAAGTAAATTAAATTAAATTAAATTACAAGTGAATTTAGGAATCATAGCATAATACTTAATAAAAGTGTTTTTTTTATTATTGATTATTAAATTTAACTTTTGATTATTAAACTATTATTGTCACAAAATTGTTCATTTATTTTCAGATAACATTTTTGTGAGAGCTAATGGTAAATCTAAATGTAAATCTAAAATGCAAAAAAAAAAAAAGTCAGAAATGAGAATGCAACTTTAAATATTTTATATCAACCAATATACATTTAAATTAAACTAAGAATTAAATCAATAAACTAAAACAACTTATATTACCCAATAACCAATATGGTGCATATATATTGTGAAAAAATGTAAGACGTAACCAACCACCAAAATGAACACAAAATAAATATTGTATATTAAAAAAATAATAAATATTTTGGCATAGAAACAAAGTTTCTCCACATTTGTGAGAAAGTGCCTTACAAACCACCCAGTGAACACGCCAAAATCAATAATAACAATGAAACAGAGGAAGAAACCTGAGGAAATATCCTAATATGCATATATATGCATATATATATATATATATATATATATATATATATATATATATATATAATTTTCCAAATCAAAACCCTGGTATTTCCCGAAAAGCTGAAAATGAGAAAAATTTCAGCGCTACTGCTGATTACCAGTGATATTTCCTCTGTACAATTACAAGCAACAAGCTGTCATTTCTTTGTGCATGAGACGAGGATATCCTTTTTCACCTTCCAATCAAATCACAACACTATTCAGCACCACCGAGGTCTCCTCGTAGCCGTCTCTGCATGCGCACTCCCTGGACAAAAACTAGCATTTGATCAGCCGCAGTATTGAATGAACCAAACCCACAGGTGCCTAAGCATCAATTAAAGTGTAGGTGAAATGATTTCCCTCCCTGTACCTCAGCCTCCACAATGCACTGACGCCGCTCCGCTGGAGGGCTTAGCGTGTTCGCCAGAGGCAAATGTCATGTTGTTTTCTCATTGTTCAATAAATGGACTTGGTGGACAGACATCTGTGCAGTAATGCCAGTACTGTAATTGCAGTAGCAAAGCCAGATGGGAGAAAAAACATAATTTTTAATGTCGCAAACAATCTCTGCAGGGCGTGCAAATGCTTGAAAAGTTTCATAACGCATTCAATAACCAGACTCGCAACTAGATTTGAGCTCCATTCGTTGAACAATAACCACATGACAATGACCTTGCGGCTGGACGATTCTTTGGGGAAACAAAAAGGGGTCAAACCCGAAATCAAACGCCATGTGACTGTCACTCGCGGCCATGAGTGGGAATCTAATAGGCAGATGAGTCAAAAAAAAGCCTTTGTTTTCTCTCTAGTTTGGACGAACGCAGAAAAGGCAATTTCTTCTGACACGCAACCGTAGAGAAAGCAGCTTGAGACATCACTGTTGCACCATCAAGGGCGTCCCGCTGCCAAATGATGGGTTTTCCCGCTCAGAGCCGAGGGCCAAGTTGATCTGGCACGAGAATGAGAGCAGATGCCATTTGATGATGGCGAGCCAGAACGGAGCGGCCAAACTCTGTCAGAGAGATCAGAATCTTCTCATTATTTTCTCACATCTTTTCATGTGGGAAGTCGTGTTCCCAATCAAAACCGCCGTACCCCGCAGAGTGTCCAGTCTACGGAGTCTGTGGAAAACTAAATTAGGGTTTGTTTTTCAGTGTGTTTTGCCATGCAGGGGTTCTGGTTGCACTTTTCGCTTTGTATGCGGGGTTGTGAATGAGACCTGCATGGATATTTGCCTTTTGGCCGGGCACACAATGTGCCAGTGTGTGCTCTCTGGTCCGTGCAAAGCCAGATCTGTAGTCTGTAAAGAAGACAAATGGGGCGCATCCTGATTTGGAATGCATTCCTGGCAATGAGCAATTAAGCTGCTCTGGAAAGAAAGAGTGAAAGAGGAGAGAAAAGGCAGATCTAATCAAAGTGTCTTGTTTGTGTGCTATTTTATAAAGGGAAATGTATTACTCCTGCTCAAGCCTCAATATTAAACTTTGATGGACGGATGGTAAAAAAAAATAAAAATCACAGACCAGAATATCACAGAGGCTTAAAGGGATAGCTTATCCAAACAAAGGTAATATTTTGATTTTATTAATGGTCACCGAAAACAAACCAAACAGTTGACAGTGGCCATTGGCTTTCATAGTACTTTTTCCCATACACAAAGTAAATGGCTACCATCAACTGTTTGGTTATCAACATTTAAATATCTTCTTTTGTGTTCAATAGCTGAAATCAATTTATAGATGTTTGGAACAACTTCAGGGTGAGTAAATGATGACAGAATCTTCATTTCTGGCTGAACTTTTCCTTTAAAAAGACTCAGCATCATGGTGGTAGGAGTGTGTGATACTGACAACAAATGATATCTCAATATTCTTATGATTTTTTTATGATAAAGATAATTAAACAATATTTTGCTTAGTGTTTTTTTAATACACTAAATCCACCAGTAGGTAGCGCTTTAATGAGTGATTCGTTGAATCATTCATTCAAATGATTTGTTCAAAACTACCGATTCATTTAGAAACAAAGCAAGTGGCTGTCTTTATGAATGGAGTATTGAATCATCGACTCCGATCACTGACCCAAAAACAGATCAATTTGGAACGAAATACTGCAATGCTGCTCTAAGATGCACAAATGTTCTGATCCAACTTTATTTGGAACTATTTTCATTTGTGAAACAGAAAAAAAAACAGGCATTTTTATGTTTAAAATGTAACTCACTCAATATTAACTCCTTGTTTTCTGAACTACTTACTTAAAGGTGCACTAAGCAATATTTGAAAAACGCTTTTGACCACAGTGTCAGACCGAGTCCCAAAACACACTTGTGAGAGAAGAGAGCGCTCAATTTAAGTGCACAGGACAGATATTAGCAGATCGACTATAGATAGAGAGAGATGGCAGATAAAAAAAGAGGAAAATATCAGAGAAACAAAACATTAAAAAGAAGGGTTACGATCAGGCAAGAAGTAGGACCCGCGTAAATATCGGAGCAGCTTTCCAGCGGTGAAGAGAACTCAAGGAGCGGGAAGGGCTCGAATCGGACGCCGAGGTTGTGTTGTTTCTTTTTGATAGGTGAGTAACGTTGATTTTGCTTCGTTTCACACAACTTATCTGTGTTGGCTTTTGTTTGAATATGCTTGTGTGTCATCTTCACTTGTTTCTGTGATCAGCGTTGCCATAGTTGTGTAGTACGTGTGGGGCGGAGATTTCAAAATAAGGGCGAGGTACACCCTAGAACACCATTTACAATATTATCGTTGACAAATATTGACAAAAAATATTTCTCTACATTTTGGGGGGAATGTTGTTCTAAGGATCTAGCACATCCTTAGAACAACAACTATAATATTATCATAGACTTTAAATATTGCACACCCCTACATTGTGGTGACTTTTGCACTCAAATTTTCTTCAGGAAATGAAGTCTACTTTTATCTGCCTTTTGTGGCAAACAGCAAGCACACACAGACAGAGAGGTTAAACATTCAGTGCCTTTGCACGTCTCACCAATGTTAATGCGATCTTTGATCTTGGCGTCTGGCGGGAGATGGAGAGGGGAAGTCAAGGACAGCAGGGGCTTTTTGGTGGAGGTTTGGCAGCACAGCTGTGCCTCACTAGTTCATCCACAGACTCATTCAGAGGTCAATACGTATCAGACTGCAGTGTTCTGCTTTGCTAACAGTGCAGAGCTAAATTAAGAGTCACTGCTACCTATTGACTCATTCTGGGAATGTAAGCAGAGATCGACACAACAGTGGGAAAATTGCGTATTGAGTAACTGAACAACTGGAAGGAGAGGAAGGGCAAACAATGTGATTATAAAGACAATAGAGTTAGATTCTAATATGATACGCATGTCATTATAATTTTAACTCGAGGGTCAGATCACAAAAAAATATCACCATGAGGAGTGCATGGCTGTATGCACAACATGCCCTTTTGAAGCTTATATTATAATAATGAATGAATTTCATGCTACATTCATTAATACTACTAAAGGGTGCCCATGGAGTTTACTAATTTCATTCACCAGAGGCCTTTAGGTCACATACATATGCAGAATTAATAATTAGAGAAAACAAGAAACTTTATGAGAAAACTACTCCTGCTCCAAGGATTTTAATAAGGTATCTAAAGCTGAATATTAACACAAATGAGAAGAAAATCTAATAATACAGAAAATATACAGTATAATGAAACTAGGTGTGCGATGTTAACAAAAATGTTTCTCGATTTCTCAATTTGTTACATTTTTCCTATAACTATAATTAAACGATATTTTTCTGAGTGTGTTTTTGTGGCTTTGGCTGGTTCAGGCCTGTCATGGATAAATAAATATGACACTAAAACTGCCAGTAGGTGGCGGCAAGTCCCGTCTAAATGAGTGATTCATTGAATCATTTATTCAAACGATTCATTCAAAATGGCTGATTCATTTAGAAACGAAGCAAGGTATGTGAAGGAACTGCAGGGGGTTCAAGAGTTTAATGAAGAGGAAATTAATGAAATCATAAACATATCAAATTTAAATATATATATATATGTTTTACATTATTATGAATAAAAAAAATAAAATTAAAAATTCAGGAATAAAATTGTAATATATTTTATTTGTTTACCTGCATGTTATGTGACCATTAACCAACGTCAGAGAACCGTGAATATGCAAATAATACTTTAATTATTAAAATATTTATTTTAAAATCTCAGGGGAACTTCAAGTAAATATATTAGGTGAAATAAGTTTAGATGACAAAAAAGTTTGGGAATCCCTGAATAACATGTAAATAAGAAATAATGTGAATTTGTGCATTTTAATGTTTTTGAAAGACAAAAGCCTTCCAAAGACAAAGTAATACATGGTTAAATAACCTACTGAGTGAAAATTCAAATAAAAATGAATATGTTCCTCAATCATTGATGCAATGTTGAAACACTTCTTAAAAGGATAGTTCACCCAAAAATGAAAATTCTGTCATTAATTACTCACCCTCATGTTGTTCTAAACCCGTAAGACCTCCATTCATTTTCGGAACACAAATTAAGATTTTTTGATGCATTCCGAGAGCTCTCTGACCCCTCCGATAGACAGCAATGTAATTAACACGATCAACGTAAGTAGATCGGTAAAATAATCCATGTGACATCAGGGGTTCAACCATAATTTTACGATTACTTTTTGTATGCAAAGAAAACAAAAATAACGACTTTATTAAACAACTAGTCTCCTCCGTGTCACCCTATTTTTGTTTTCTTTGCGTACAAAAGTAATCTCGTAGGTTCGTAAAATTATGGTTGAACCCCTGATGTCACATGGATTATTTTACCATCAAATCAATCAATCAATCAATCATGAATAATTTAGTTATTGTGTGAATAATTTCTAATCATCAAGTCAAGTTCAAGTTCATGTACTGATTAATCATGTAATCAGTAAAAAAGTACTCTGATTACAAGTATTTTAAAATGTAATTTAATCTAATTACAAACACTTAATTCTTGGAATCTGATTACATATTCCAGATTACATGACTATATCATATCTTATAAAAACAAAAACCCATAGAATATTTTTTTTGCTTTCATAACTAGAAATATAAGGGAATTAACTATGTTCTAACAGGCTTCATGACACAGTGAGTGCCTGAGGACTGTTTTGTTTTTTTTTGTTTTTTTTTGGGGGGGGGGGGGGGGGGGCATAGATTTACACACCACTGCATACTATATATGCAGAATATATATATATATATATGTATGTATGTATATGTATGTATATATATATATATTGCTATAATAATATATATATATATATATATATATATATATATATATAGTATAAATATATAGCAACCACCAACAGTAACAGCAAATAAAATAAAGTGTATGAAATTATTATGAAATTAGCAAAAACCTCAAATGGATTATAATTGGAGATTCTGGAAACATTTACCTCACTTTCCTATAGAGCTGACCTGACTTTAGTGAAATCAGTCTGGTGAAAATGTAAATGTGTACAATTATGTTAATTGTGTTTTAATTCAGATTATGCTATTGCGCCCACATCTATATCAGCCATTAAAAGCTTCAGCCACAGAACAAAAGAGCTGATTCACTGTTACTCTAGCGGATTATGAGCTCAGTGCAGCAATCATAATCTGACATCTAGATGAAACGTTAATGCATGCGGTTAAAGATGATTGCATGAACATGAAAACCACACATCAGCTGTCTTGAGTGCTTCTGCAGAACCTATGAGATGGTAACCAGCTTTAACATACTGCTGTTTACCAGTCTAAGAGGCTTTGTGTACTAAATCGGCAGATCACACTGGCTTACATGAAGCAGCAACTAACCTAACCAGCTAGTGCCAGTAACAGACTATCACTGCATCTGCAACTAGCTATTAAACCACACCAGTTTGCCTAAAGCACGATCATCAGAACACAAGAGATGAGCAGCTTCACCATCACCACTTCTTCTTCAATGACTAGCATGTGCAGCTCTTGTAACCCCTCCGGGGTCTGCGGCGTCTCGGGTGATCTCAAATCAACAGAAAGCGGCCCACACCAGGAACACAGAGTCCCTCAGCCTCCATATGCCACTGCCCACCGACCAAACCAAAAAACACCTTATTAACAGATTCCCCGCCGAAGAGAAGTCACGTCTCCACGGGGCGTAGTGAGTACAGAGCGCCGAATGAGTCACGCTGAGAATTCCTTCAGCTCCTTCAGACGCGTCTGGAGGAGATGGCATCACGGCAGAGGATAGGTGGCTCTATTTGAGTCACCGCGATTCCCCGCGGAACCGAGGCACGTAGCAAATGCAAAAGGCAGCGAGGCGATGGCTGATGGACGGGGTCGGTCAAATGAGAAAAGAAGGCTGTGAATTAGTTGAAGTACATGAAGCATCTTTGGGAGTCAGTAAGTTGGCAGCACATTAGTAAAGTCAGACAGACGCAAACTCAGTTTTCTCAACAATAGCATTAGAGAGATGAAACTCACCCTCCGAATAAGAATTAGAATAAATTATAGCTGGAAAAACCAGCCACCACAGGAAGTTTGACAGAGAATATAAGGTCACCTCTCCGGATGATTCGGTTAACATCATCTTATGACACCCTCACATCTTTGGAGGGTCCCTGGAGTTTGGGACGTAATTACACTTGGATGAGATTTTGGATTCAATCAGAGTGAATACAGAAGCAGGAGAGAATATCAATAAAATATTTCCACTGTGTGTGATTAATACTAGGAAACTAAGATATTGAGATCTTTAAAAATCATGTTAATATTCTGCCCTTTGAATCCAACCGTTTTAGACTTATTTTAGTGACACTAATAGTTTAATTTTTCTTTCACAAAGACTCGTTCAGACACCAGTTGTTGGCACATATGAGGTTAAAGTATTTGCTGGTTAGCTGGCACAATGATAAAGCATTTATTTTCCTCAATTAACAGCCACATATTAAATACATACATGTATACTCTAAATGTCATCTGTTTTTTATAGCTATATATACCTGTATATATATGTAATTCATTTAAAAGATTTGTCTTAAATGTATGTATGTAAGTATATGTATGTATGTATGTATATACAGGTGCTGGTCATATAATTAGAATATCATCAAAAAGTTGATTTATTTCACTAATTCCATTCAAAAAGTGAAACTTGTATAATGTATACATTCATTCCACACAGACTGATATATTTCAAGTGTTTATTTCTTTTAATTTTGATGATTATATCTGACAACTAATGAAAACCCCAAATTCAGTATCTCAGAAAATTAGAATATTACTTAAGACCAATACAAAGAAAGGATTTTTAGAAATCTTGGCCAACTGAAAAGTATGAACATGAAAAGTATGAGCATGTACAGCACTCAATACTTAGTTGGGGCTCCATTTGCCTGAATTACTGCAGCAATGCGGCGTGGCATGGAGTCGATCAGTCTGTGGCACTGCTCAGGTGTTATGAGAGCCCAGGTTGCTCTGATAGTGGCCTTCAGCTCTTCTGCATTGTTGGGTCTGGCATATCGCATCTTCCTCTTCACAATACCCCATAGATTTTCTATGGGGTTAAGGTCAGGCGAGTTTGCTGGCCAATTAAGAACAGGGATACCATGGTCCTTAAACCAGGTACTGGTAGCTTTGGCACTGTGTGCAGGTGCCAAGTCCTGTTGGAAAATGAAATCTGCATCTCCATAAAGTTGGTCAGCAGCAGGAAGCTAGAAGTGCTCTAAAACTTACTGGTATACGGCTGTGTTGACCTTGGACCTCAGAAAACACAGTGGACCAACACCAGCAGATGACATGGCACCCCAAACCATCACTGACTGTGGAAACTTTACACTGGACCTCAAGCAACGTGGATTCTGTGCCTCTCCTCTCTTCCTCCAGACTCTGGGACCCTGATTTCCAAAGGAAATGCAAAATTTACTTTCATCAGAGAACATAACTTTGGACCAATCAGCAGCAGTCCAGTCGAGACGCTTCTGACGCTGTCTGTTGTTCAAGAGTGGCTTGACACAAGGAATGCGACAGCTGAAACCCATGTCTTGCATATGTCTGTGCGTAGTGGTTCTTGAAGCACTGACTCCAGCTGCAGTCCACTCTTTGTGAATCTCCCCCACATTTTTGAATGGGTTTTGTTTCACAATCCTCTCCAGGGTGCGGTTATCCCTATTGCTTGTACACTTTTTTCTACCACATCTTTTCCTTCCCTTCGCCTCTCTATTAATGTGCTTGGACACAGAGCTCTGTGAACAGCCAGCCTCTTTTGCAATGCCCTTTTGTGTCTTGCCCTCCTTGTGCAAGGTGTCAATGGTCGTCTTTTGGACAACTGTCAAGTCAGCAGTCTTCCCCATGATTGTGTAGCCTACAGAACTAGACTGAGAGACCATTTAAAGGCCTTTGCAGGTGTTTTGAGTTAATTAGCTGATTAGAGTGTGGCACCAGGTGTCTTCAATATTGAACCTTTTCACAATATTCTAAATTTCTGAGATACTGAATTTGGGGTTTTCATTAGTTGTCCCTTATAATCATCAAAATTAAAAGAAATAAACACTTGAAATATATCAGTCTGTGTGGAATGAATGTATACATTATACAAGTTTCACTTTTTGAATGGAATTAGTGAAATAAATCAACTTTTTGATGATATTCTAATTATATGACCAGCACCTGTATATAGATATGTATATAATGTTATATAAAAATGTTGCTATATATAAAATAGTCATATTAAATTATTGTTAATACTTAAATACAACTGTAAACAAAATGTTTATATATATATGGGTAGTTGACGTATCAATGTGTCCTATGGTGTTGATGAAAAAAAACTTAAAAAAAAACTAACATTGAAGATAAACCTCTCTCATGCTATTTGTAACTAAGAATGAAGATACATTTACATTTTTCTCATGTTATTTGTATGTTAAGTTTTTTTTCCTAAATTTTTTCTATGTCACACCATATAGGACTCAGTCTAATTTTTATGTCAACTACCCATATATATATATTCATATATATATATATATATATATATATATATATTCATATATATATTCATATATATGTATTCATATATTCAAGGCATTAATGTTTGCCTTCAAAACCACCTCTGGCTCTGAACCCCTTTACCTAAATTCAGTTCTTCAGACTTATGTGCCCTCTAGACAGTGGTTCTCAAACCTGTCCTGGGGACCACCAGCCACCACACATTTTGTATGTCTCTCTCATAGGCCACACCCATTTCAAGTCTTGCAGACTCCACTAATGAGCTGATGAGTTGAATCAAGTGTGTTAAATGAGGGAGACAAACAAAATATGCTGTGGTTGGGGGTCCCCAGGACAGGTTTGAGAACCACTGCTCTAGAAGCTTGCGTTCTGCAATTGAACGACACACAGAGGTGTCAAGTAACGAAGTACAAATACTTCGTTACCTTACTTAAGTAGACATTTTGGGTATCTATACTTTACTGGAGTAATTATTTTTCAGCTGACTTTTTACTTCTACTCCTTCCATTTTCACGCAATTATCTGTACTTTCTACTCCTTACATTTTAAAAATAGCCTCGTTAATCCGATTTCAGTTCGGCTTGTTTTCATTCCGGCTTGTCATCGTTCAAAAAAAAAAAAAAAAAACTATCCAGATAAATCGCGCCATCCGGATAGAGTGAATTTGATTGTGGTTGGATGAGAAGAATAAACACCATTCCGACACCCTATTGGTTTGTACGTGATCCATTGCACCTGCACATGACACAAATCACGTCACACTCCAGCAAGGACATAGCCAGTGTTGGGGTCGTTACTCAAAAAAGATTATTTCTTAAAAGTTATTATTTCTCCAATACTGGCTCATTTATCAAACGGGTGCTTTCTCTTCGTCCTCCGCAAATTAATGCTGCGTTCCAGGCAGGTTTTTGAGCCCGTAAGTCACGACTTCAAACCACGACTCACGACTTTGTAGCGTTCCAGGCAAGTCACGCCAAACTGCCTGAGCGCAAGGAATTGAGTGTGTATTATTTATTATTCTTATATTATTATTAATTTGATTGCAATGTTATATTGTCCTAAAGTCTATTTCTCACGTGTACCACTTGCATAAGAAAAACACCGCATCCGTAGGGGCTGCCATTGTTGTTTCGCGGGTTATGTGACATCAGAGCTCGGAACTGGGAGTACATCGATCTAGTACGAGTTCACGGGTGGGAAGTCACGGGTTTGACTGCCGTTCCAGTGCACTTTCACGGGTAGAAGGTTGGAAAAACACGGGTTACGGGTTGCCTGGAACGCAGCATAAGCTACAGTAGTTCGGTAGAGAGACGTTTGAATAAATTAGCGTTTGCGATTGACAAAGCTTGACAATGTTGTGATAAGTAGGCTATACTAACTTTGTAACCCGTTACCCCCAACACTGGACATAGCAGACGTATGTAGCCAAGTACGAAGATGTCCGTGGCAGAGACTCAATAAGAGAACTCGAGTGAAATGTACCAACCAAGCACCAGCGAGCAGGTTGGTAGCCAGGATCATCTTCCGCTCCATGAAACACGTTAATGCTCAGTAGTACACATATGTTTTTTATGTATTTGCATTTTACTAAAATGCATTCATTTTCAATGGGCATATATGCGGCTGAAACAAGTAGCCTAGTGCATCCCAAATTTTTCAACATTAACATTTTAATATAACATTATAGTCATTATGGCCTTCAGAAAAATGTTTTTTTTGAGGAGGTGGGGTAGTGCACAATAGGACCCTGTGGCGCGGCCTAAGCTTTTGTCCTTAATGACATTTTTTTCCTTACATTACTTTTACTTTTATACTTTAAGTAGTTTTGAAACCAGTACTTTTACACTTCTACTTGAGTAAAAGCTTGAGTTGATACTTCAACTTCTACAGAAGTCTTTATAAACCCTAGTATCTATACTTCTACCTGAGTAATGAATGTGAATACTTTTGACACCAGTGACGACACATCAATGTACCATCCCAAAGAGGCACAAAATCACTTTCACTGACTTTTTCATTAAATGTTCCCTCCTGGTGTAATGACCTGCACAACTCAATCCGAGCAGCACAACTCAATCCGACCCATCTTCAAGAAACGGCTAAAAACACATCTCTTCCATCTTTATTAGACCCTCTAACTCTAGCACTCTCTATTCTAATTCTATTTGATCTATCTATCTTCTTTGTATCTATCTGACCCTCTAACACTAGCTCTTTATTTTTTATTCCATCTACTTGTTTTCTTTAATTAAAAAAAAAAAAAAAACTTGCTCGGTTAGGCTAACCGAGACTTGTCATAGCGCTTGCATATTGTTGCTCTTTTGTTGGTTTTGATTGCTTTTATTGTCCTAATTTGTAAGTCGCTTTGGATAAAAACGTCTGCTAAATAACTAAATGTAAATGTAAATGTAAATGTAAATATATATACTAGTCAACATTTGAAGTGGATCAAAACCTTTCATCAAAGTTGTCCTAAAACCAAAATGCGTTCTTGTCTTAGGACAACTTTGATTATCTTTTTTGATCCACTTCAAATGTTGACTACTGTATGCACAGGTGCATCTCAATAAATTAGAATGTCGTGAAAAAGTTCATTTTTTCTTGTAAGTTATTTCAAAAAGTGAAACTTTCATATATTTTAGATTCATTGCATGTAAAGTAAAACATTTCAAAAGTTTTTTTTGTTTTAATTTTGAGGATTAGAGCTTACAGCTCATGAAAGTAAAAAATCAGTATCTCAAAATATTAGAATATTTACATTTGAGTTTCAATTAATGACCATCCCTACAGTATAAACTCCGGGTATCTCTTGTTCTTTGAAACCACAATAATCGAGAAGAATGCTGACTTGGCAATGGTCCAGAAGACGAACATTGACACCCTCCACAAAGAGGGTAAGTCACAGAAGGTCATTACTGAAAGGTGTGGCTGTTTACATAGTGCTGTATCAAAGCATATTAAATGCAAAGTTGACTGGAAGGAAGAATTTGGGTAGGAAAAGGTGCACAAGCAACAGGGATGACTGCAAGCTTGAGAATACTGTCAAGCAAAGCTGATTCAAACACTTGTGAGAGCTTCACAAGGAGTGGACTGAAGCTGGAGTCAGTGCATCAAGAGTCACCACGCTCAGACGTCTTCAGGAAAAGGGCTACCAAGCCACTTCTGAACCAAAGACAACGTCAGAAGCGTCTTACCTGGGCGGTGGAGAAAAAGAACTGGACTGTTGCTCAGTGGTCCAAAGTCCTCTTTTCAGATGAAAGTACATTTTGCATTTCATTTGGTAACAAGGTCCCAGAGTCTGGAGGAAGAGTGGCGAGGCACAGATTCCATGTTGCTTGAAGTCCAGTGTGAAGTTTCCACAGTCAGTGATGATTTGGGCTGCCATGTCATCTGCTGGTGTTGATCCACTGTGCTTTCTGAAGTCCACAGTCAACGCAGCCATCTACCAGGAAATTTTAGAGCACTTCATGCTTCCTTCTGCTGACAAGCTTTATGGAGATGCTGATTTCATTTTCCAGCAGAACTTGGCACATGCCCACACTGCTAAAGGTACCAAAAGCTGGTTCAATGACCATGGTGTTACTGTGCTTGATTGGCCAGCAAACTCGCCTGACCTGAACCCCATAGAGAATCTATGGGGTATTGTCAAGAGGAAGATGAGAGACACCAGACCCAACAATGCAGATGACCTGAAGGCCACTGTCAAAGCCTGGGCTTCCATACCACCTCAGCAGTGCCACAAACTGATCACCTCCATGCCACGCCGAATTGAGGCAGTAATTAAAGCAAAAGGAGCCCCTACCAAGTATTGAGTACATATACAGTAAATGAACATACTTTCCAGAAGGCCAACAATTCAATAAAAATGTTTTTTTTTTATTGGTCTTATGAAGTATTCTAATTTGTTGAGATAGTGAATTGGTGGGTTTTTGTTAAATGTGAGCCTAAATCATCACAATTAAAAGAACCAAAGACTTAAACTACTTCAGTCTGTGTGCATTGAATTTATTTAATACACGAGTTTCACAATTTGAGTTGAATTACTGAAATAAATGAACTTTTCCACGACATTCTAATTTATTGAGATACACCTGTATATGTATATGTATATGTATGTATGTATATATATATATATATATATATATATATATATATATACACTATATGAAATGAATGAAAAATCCAAAACGAGTTTAGTTCACGACCCAAACAAAAGATTGCGACAAACATTGTTTCACGCTAGAAACAGTAACATCTCTTATATACAATGTAGACGATGAGATTATTCAGACAGACACTGGTCTGCGTTTCATCAGCACTTTGATGGGACTGTATGGAGCAATAATTGTCTTATGAGAGTCATGTTTCAAAGACAGGATGACTAAATCATTATCCTTAGCAAAAACAACCACTATAATCAAAGAGAGGAAGAGAATGTGAGGCAGAGGAGGGGGAAAACACCACCACAGCTGACAAGGGAACTTTTTTAGCACTATTAGTATTTATTTTATTATTTTGCATTTCTGTTTCAGAGTCATTTGAGAAACAATGGTGCTCTGAGACAGTTATTTTAGGGGTAGCTGACGCTAATTAGCAATGGGAGTATTGGCTAGTCTCCCACTTTCAAAATAATTAGTAAAGCACACAGCACGATCTCACACCCGGAATTAAACAAACAGTGCTGGAACCCTTAGCAACCGCTCTGCATGGTAATGTAGGAGCGTAAAGAAAGAGAATACAAGAGATTTTGATAAGCTCCAGTGAGACGGAGCTGAACTTCAGCTGTGGAGAAATTTAATATCATTAGACATCTATTAATTCTGTCTCTTTAAACAGAGTGTTAGTCCATATACAGCAACTACTTTATCGCTTATAAGGGACGTAATGTACACTTTTCAAGTGTATTATAGTACATTTTTACTCTTTATTAGTAAAGAAGTCTTACACCAAAATGATCTTCATTTTTACCCTTTCTCTAACTAACAAGAATATTGAATGAGTTGCATTATAGATTTGTTTTTTTTAATAGTTCCAAAGTCTGATCTGAACATTTGTGCATCTCAGAGCAACACTGCAGTGTTTTGTTCCATTGAATGAATTATGAATCAGTGATTCAATGATCCATTCATAAAGACAGTCACTTGCTTCATTTCGGTCGTTTTGAACAAATCATTTAAATGAATGATTCAATGAATTACTCAATTAGGCAGGGACTTGCTGCCACCTACTGGCAGTTTTAATGTTATATATTTGTATCCATGACAGGTCTAAACCAGCCAAAGTACCAGTACAAAAACACACTCAAAAAAATATTGTTTAATTACAGTATCGTTATTGACAAAATCCCCCTAAACACAGATAAATTATGTCACTATCGCACACCCCTAGTTGGACAGATATGAACACATCTGTTTTGACAGATCTACCCCGAGAAAAACATATTGCTCAGAGGTTGCTCTTTTATAGCTCATGAATCATAAAGTCTCAGATTGGTCTCCAAAAATTCCCTTGGGGAGAAAAAACAGACACAAATGAGTCAATAGCTGACCTTAAGCAAGAGTATAGAGCTACAAAATCTATGCAGATAGCAGATCAGATAATTTCTACTTGGAGGAGTTTAATGAGAAACATTTGAGTTCATTACTGAGATCTCTGACTTTTGATTGCAGTCTTGTTATATTGGAGGTTTTGTGTACACAACACCAAACTTGGCACTCTGACCGAGCGTAAAACAGCAAGCAAATGCCAGAACAGAGGCAAATCTCTCTGAAAAGTTGTAAACATTCAATCTCAGATTCTTCAGAATTTAAAAGACAAATACACAAGAGAGCCCAATAATATCACGACAGCTTTCATGTAGAGAGCACAACAAAACAAATGTAATCTTCTCAAATAAAATAACCAACACATTAACTCACACTGTTCTTGCATCCTCCACAGGACTTCTGGTCCAGCGACATGAATAAGATGAAGAACTTCAAGAGGCGTTTCTCACTTTCTGTGCCACGAACAGAGACGATAGAGGAGAACGAGTTTACTGAACAGATAAACCAGCTCAACATCTGCTGCAATGACGGTACGGCTTTGCTTTTGATGTTTGCATGAAACCCACTGAAATAAACAAGACTTGTGACTTATTATATAGATCATACCTGATGCCGCTGCTGCAGTGATCAGATGCTTCTTGTTGACTCCCTTGAATCACCAACCATTATTTTATCTAGGAAGTGGTTCAAATCTATAAAGATAGTGCACCATGTAGCACAATGAGAAAAGTAGATTCATTGGTTTCCAACAAAGGTTAAAACAAATGAGGAGAAGGGTAAATATATACTATGATCAAAGATAGTCCTATCCAGCAGGATTCGATTTCTCAGAGGACGCCTGAGTGAAAAAAAAAACAATTCGGATGGCATTAAAATTAAAAATAAAATAAAAATAAAAATTGTGAAACACACATGCACCTGACCTGAGGAAAAACTAGTCCCATCCAAACCAGGCTGCAGTCTATAATCCCAAAATATGAACTGTTTGTTTTTCATTAATTTCATGCATAATCAAGAATTTATAATAACAAAATACATATAATCCTAATTTTGTTTCCTTAGTTGTGGTCTTTTAAATGGAATAAATCTAGAATTGATTCTAGAATCCTAAAAATTGTAGGTTTATTAAAAACATGAAACTTCACACATTATTTTGCATAACGTGATGGAAATATGTGTGAAACTGAATATTCAGAAACAAATGATGATCTTTGGGACTTAATTTTATTCATCAGGTCAGCAGGAGAGAAAAGTTGATGGTTATTTTTGTTAGATTCTGTAAAAATAAAACTATATACAGTGGGAAAAAAATAATTTGATCCCCTGTTGATTTTGTACGTTTGCCCACTGACAAAGAAATGATCAGTCTATAATTTTAAATGGTAGGTTTATTTGAACAGTGAGACAGAATAGCATGCATTTCAAAAAAGTTATACATTGATTTGCATTTTAATGAGTCAAATAAGTATTTGACCCCTTCACAAAACATGATTTAGTACTTTGTGGCAAAACCCCTTGTTGGCAATCACAGAGGTCAGATGTTTCTTGTAGTTGGCCACCAGGTTTGCACACATCTCAGGAGGGATTTTGTCCCACTCCTCTTTGCAGATCCTCTCCAAGTCATTAAGGTTTCGAGACTGACGTTTGGCAACTCGAACCTTCAGCTCCCTCCACAGATTTTCTATGGGATTAAGGTCTGGAGACTGGCTAGGCCACTCCAGGACCTTCATGTGCTTCTTCTTGAGCCACCCCTTTGTTGCCTTGGCCGTGTGTTTTGGGTCATTGTTATGCTGGAATACCCATCCACGACCCATTTTCAATGCCCTGGCCCTGACGGTACATGGCCCCGTCCATCGTCCCTTTGATGCGGTGCAGTTGTCCTGTCCCCTTAGCAGAAAAACACCCCCAAAGCATAATGTTTCCACCTCCATGTTTGACGGTGGGGACGGTGTTCTTGGGGTCATAGGCAGCATTCCTCCTCCTCCAAACACGGCGAGTTGAGTTGATGATTTTGGTCTCATCTGACCACAACATTTTCACCCAGTTCTCCACGGAATCATTGTAAAACTTCAGACGGGCCTGTACATGTGCTTTCTTGAGCAGGAGGACCTTGCGGGCGCTTCAGGATTTCAGTCCTTCACGGCATAGTGTGTTACCAATTGTTTTCTTGGTGACTATGGTCTCAGCTGCCTTGGTCCCATGTAGTTCTGTGCTGATTCCTCACCGTTCTCATGATCATTGAAACTCCACGAGGTGAGATCTTGCATGGAGCCCCAGACCGAGGGAGATTGACAGTTAATTTGTGTTTCTTCCTTTTGCGAATAATTGCACCAAATGTTGTCACCTTCTCACCAAGCTGCTTGGCGATGGTCTTGTAGCCCATTCCAGCCTTGTGTAGGTCTACAATCTTGTCCCTGACATCCTTGGACAGCTCTTTGGTCTTGGCCATGGTGGAGAGTTTGGAATCTGATTGATTGATTGCTTCTGTGGACAGATGTCTTTTATACAGGTAACAAGCTGAGACCCCCTTTAAGAGAGTGCTCCTAATCTTAGCTCCTTACCTGTATAAAAGACACCTGGGAGCAGAAGTCTTGCTGATTGATAGGGGATCAAATACTTATTTCACTCATTAACATGCAAACTTTTTTGAAATGCGTTTTTCTGGATTTTTTGTTGTTATTCTGTCTGACTGTTCAAATAAACCTACCATTAAAATTATAGACTGATCATTTCTTTGTCAGTGGGCAAACATACAAAATCAGCAGATCATCAAATAATTGTTTTCCCCACTGTGTGTGTGTGTGTTGCTTGAAATTTGTGTTGCTTGAAATAAAGATGAAATAAATTAAAATTTAAATATCAGATAAAAAAACAAAAAAAATTAATTAAATCTAAATAGTACTTTAATAATAATAATAATAAAAACTAATGAAATGACAAAACCACACAATTAATTAAAAAATTCAAACTGAAAATACAAGTTAATTTCAAATGTTCATAAAAAATATAGTAAATATATGTATTCCTACAAACTACTGATTCTGACTGAGGTGGAAAAAAGTAACTACATTTTGATTTAAGATTAACACAACTTTGTTCGTTTAAAGTCAACTAAAGACATTCCAAACCTATTTTACAACCATAACATGCCATGATATACATGAAGGAAACAGGACACTCAACCAGATAAAATGTAGGGTGGGACATTTTATCCAATGGGAATTGGTTTAACTGATGAATTGCGCACAATAAAACCAGGAACATTTATTAAGAAAGTAAATACTGTAGTGTCAATTTTGAAGCATCACCAAAAGTCAACTGAGGCCTTTTGCAATTAAAAGCTTTCTGGATTGTTCTCAAATGGAATGAGATCTCACCAAGAGGCCAGGAAAATGAGTGGCCCATAAGAGTTTGATAATCTCTCCAAGAGATGGAAGAGAGATGCATCTAGCGGCCTGCGAGGACCTCGGGGGTCAGAGCCAATTCAAATGCGGAGTTTTGCGCGTAACGTGTCGTGTGTGTGTGTGTGAGGGGAACAGGATCACATCACAGCGGAGTGTACAGCCGTCAGAAATAGTCTTAATCGCGGCTTGTTTGCAAATACATACGAGCATCATCACTGTGTCTGTCACGCGACTCTGTTCCCCTTTCGGGCTTGAACTGATGGTAAAACTAACTTGAAAGCTGAAGCTCGCGATTATGGAAAGGGGCGTTACATTTCCGACGCGTGCTTGTGGTGTTCGGCCAATCACAATGCACTGGGTCAGCTGGCCAATCAGAGCACACTGCGCTTGTTGGAAGGAGGGGCTTTGTAGAAAACGACGTGTTTGAGAGAGGCGGGGCATAGAGGAACTACAATAATGTACAGTATTTGAAAAATAATGTGTTTTGAACATTAAAGAATGTCAACATATTCTGTTACACCAAATAATGATCTTTAAGATAGCATCATATGACCCCTTTAACTCTAAAAAAAAAAGAGCTTTTATATTCTTTATTCTGGATTACAAATCAACTTTATGAACAAAAAACACTATTATTAGTGTAGAAAAAAAAATAAAGAATATATTATGTTTCACTTATTTATATACTGTTTCATGTCATTTATAAAACCAGTGAAATTTTCAACCGTGTCTGGATTTATACAATTTTAATCATCAAAATAGAGGTACAAACCACAAAAAATCAAAAATGCCTCTTCTGTCAAAAGGTGCCTGGCAATATTATTTTTCTAACTTAGCCTTGGTTCCTGCACAAACTGTAAATATAGAAATAGTGGAATAATGGTACAGAAAGAAAGACACAATTAATCCACAGAGATGTTCTCCAGCTATTTTAAAATTCGGAAATGAGATAAAGCTACAAATATACCTTACCATTCAATATTTTAGAAATTAAGAAATTATTACTTTTACTCAGCAAGGATGCATCAATCATAAAAAATAAAAATAAATCATGGTGAAAAAAAAATTGTGAGGGAATATTTGAATTATTTTTTAATAAGCTAGCGTTTACTGAGTGAGTGTTGCAAAGATGAATTTGACGAACCTGACTCGCCATCTCCTCATTGGACGTGCCTTTAGAGAGAAATGCATCTTTACGGATTACATAATAAAAGAGTTTTTGTTTTCGATTTGAATTATTTTGTTTTAAAATAGTGATTTAAAGCATATAGATATATGTATCATGTCATTCATCATTGAGAGGTGCTCCTGCTCAAGGCAGAGACGACAGAAAGCGCTTGTTTTGCACTGGCGCCTCCCATGTCCTGCAAAGCGCGATTCAGCTTCCACTCTCCACACAAACGATTGGATATGCGCGGTTGGATATATCTAGGTTAAATGTTTAAATTAATACTGTGAAATGCATGGTGTTTTATGTCTATAGGTTTTATGTTAGGCAAGTCATCGTGTTGATTTGAGAAGGCTAAATTGATCAAACATGCTCAACTCACTGTCTGCCGCTGGCCGCTTGGTCGTTCCTTTAAAAACAAAAACTTGAATTTAACAAACATAAAAGGTTCCAAACATATTTCTAAATTAACTTAAAGTGCCCCTATTATGGATTTTTGAAAATTACCTTTCATGCAGTGTGCAACACAGCTCTAAGTGAATGAAAACATCCTGCAAAGTTTTAAATCTGAAAGTGCATGTATACAAAGTTATTGTCTCTCAAAAGAAAGAGTCGACTGAAACGAGTCGTTTTTAAAACGAATCCCACGCCGTTTCATGTTGACGTCAACATGAAACATTAGCATATTGCCCGCCCACGTGTTGCACGCGCAGACCTGGGAAAACTTGGATTTTCGCGTTCGTCTGAATGAAAATGCAAATTCACTCTTTGCCACTAGATGCCACTTTTGGAGCGTTAAAAGCTCACAAACACTGCTTTAAATGAAATTGACCAATCACCGCAGACTGGCATCACACAAAGGAGGGGTTTGGAAAAATGAATTGTTGAAGAGTCATTTGAGAGTCATTGAGCAAATAAGTTTCAAGTTTCAAGTTTTATTTGTCACATACACGACTATACAGAGAGTGTATAACCAGCAGTGAAATGTGAGTCAGGTCCGCTCCATGGACAGTGCAAATATTGTAGAATACAACACAAGGGAAGTATACATTCAGAGAGAGACAGTTGTCCTGGCACCATGATGTAAGTCTCTCCACCTCATCCAAGTATGCGGTCTCATCATTGTTAGAAATGAGGCCCAGAACCACAGTATCATCAGCAAATTTGATAATAGATGTGGAGCTGTGAGAGGACACGCAGTCATGTGTGTAGAGAGAGTAGAGCAGGGGACTCAGGACACAACCCTGTGGGGCTCCTACGTTCAGGGTGATGGATTGAGGTGAACTGGCCTACCTTCACCACTTGAGGTCTGCCGGTGAGGAAATCTTGAATCCAGTCGCAGAGTGAAGAGTTTAGTCCGAGGTCTGTGAGTTTAGAAGCCAGCTTGATGGGGACTATGGTGTTGAAAGCTGAGCTATAGTCTATGAATAGCAGCCTTGCAAAGTTCCCATTGCTGCTGTCAATGTGTGTGAGGGAGGAGTGGAGAATGTGAGAGATGGCATCATCAGTAGATCGATTGGGACGATAGGCAAACTGAAGAGGGTCCAAAGTAACAGGGATGGAGGAGCTAATGTGGCTCTTAACAAGTCTCTCAAAAACCTTCATGACTATTGATGTGAGGGCCACTGGACGATAGTCATTCAGGCAAGAGGGTTTATTGTTCTTAGGCACAGGGATGATGATGGATTTTTTTAAAGGAGGTGGGAACCACAGTGGTAGCAAGGGACTCATTGAAGATTGAAGTGAACAAACCAGCAAGCTGATCAGCGCAGGACCTCAGGACACGGCCAGTAATCCCGTCAGGTCCAGCCGCTTTCCTTAAGTTCACTCTCTTTAGTGCCCTCCGAACCTCTAAAGGTAAAAATAAATGCATATAATAAGAAAATTAAAGTGTTTTTTTGACTTTGCATGCATGCCAACCTGTTGTTGGGGACTCCCAAAACCAAAATATGAACCTTTCATAACCCATAATAAGGGCACTTTAATAAAGAAACGAAAATAAATATTACCACTTTGCTATTAAAAACCAAAACTGAACTATTTTAATGGCTGCAATAGCAGCTGTGTAATGGGGAAGAGAGAGAGAGAGAGAGAGAGAGAGAGAGAAAAAAGACACGGGGGCTCCAGTCGAACTCGGGCTGAGAATTCTGATAAGCTGTCGGACAAGGGAAATTCTGGGAAATTGCAGGGAAATTCATTCCCTCGTTTCAATTAAAAGTTCCCCCCTGGCTCGGCGGGCCCCCAATCTGCCCGGGCCCATATGCACCTGCATACCCAGATGCTACGACACTGATAATACCGATTAAATTCATCTGAAAGAAGAAAGTCATGTACATGTAGGATGGCTTGAGGGTGAGTAAATCATGGGGTAATTTTCATCTTTTGGTGAAAAATCCCTTTAAACTGAAGCTGAAGATTAGTGGCATTAAATTGCCCTCAATGGAAGTATTTGGTCGCTCCGACCATCTCTTCTTGTCTAAGCTAGCATTTACTGGTCAGAATAAGTTGTAAGGTGCATAGGACTTTGTTAAAAGACAAAACTCTGTCTACACAAGATTGAGTAAACTCATTCTAAGAAGCGAAACCAGGCGATGAACCCTTGGTACATGGCAGGATGGGGATTTGGACCTGGTTGCATGCTGGGAACAAAACATTTGTTTGGGGAGCAATCAGGCTCCTCAGCTGTCTGTCTGAGGCAGCTGTTTCCACAACGCCCCATTTTTCCCCCACCATGAACCAGCTGCTCCCATTGGCTGATGGGACGGCACGCTGTTACTTCCTCCACCCCCGGGAGAGGCGGCAGCGACGGAGACAGCTGGAGCAGGATGGAGTTTGGAAGGAGGGAGCGGATCCGAGGACAGGCGGGGAGGAGACGCAAGAGCGCTTTTCTTCTATTTACCCCGTCCCCTTCCCTCCAGCTGCAAATGAACCTCCAAGCCAAGCGTGGCGGGAGAGCCGTCTACGGGTCGGGATGGAGAAAGCGTCGGAAACGCCTCAAGAAATGGAACGCTTCATTCCAATTTACTCGCCCATATACCTAAGATTATTAGAACTCAATTACCACAAGGTTAATGTGGAAGAAACCGATCAGAGTCACGTCAGGGAGTCGGACCTTATATTTCCTCCTTGCCAGCATGTCTACCTCCATTATCTCGTTATATTTGTGATGTATCGCTGATCGAGACACAACCGAGTCATTCTCCATGGAGAGGCGCCCATGATGGAGCCATCATGCAAATGTTAGCGCAGTCTCTTGGTTAACAAGTGTTTCTTGATTACCACAAAGATGTAAGCTATATTTAATGATAATGCTTACAAAATGGCTTTTCGACAGATTCCTTGGAGGGTTCGAACATAATTACAGACCCAGAAACACCCACACACACAATCTCATTGAGTAGTTTATATTGCAAAGGATGAATGTAATGTGTGTTGGGCAGAACTGAAAGGAGAGGCATCTCATTTAGAGACAGCCATAAAAAAATAACCACCAGCTGTCTTGTGTGGCCCTCTGGCTAGGCATGAATAAAGAGTGTGCTCATTTCTGATGAAAAACGGCAAGGACTGCAGTGTCTGGATGGTTTTGCTCAGAGGTACGAATCAAAACAATCATACGAACACCACAACAAGGAACCAGGTGTTCAGGTGCACATCAAATAGCTTATATTCAAGCACACACATCCGGAGAAAAATAACTAGACCAAAAAGGACTTGAAGGCCTTTTACAAAACTCGTGTTTCCTATTAATTCTGTGGAGCAAAAAACAAAAGTTACAAAACAGTGTTCCCGAAAGGTTAAATGGTGCATTGCAATATTTAAACTTTAAGTCAAATTTAACTACGTGTGCAACTCTATATTGAACTCTCTGAACTGTTAAAACATCTCATTACACCACTTATTTTTTTATTATAAACAAACCCTATGGCAGTAAGTAAATTAAAAGCAAATCAATCAACCAACAATTAAAATTTGGTGTAAGAAAGATTTTTTTTAACAAATTATGCAAAAATGACAGAAAGCCTTTGTTATATACATACATACATATATACATACACACACATATATAGATAGATAGATAGATAGATAGATAGATAGATAGATAGATAGATAGATAGATAGATAAATAGATATAGTACATTTCAAAAAAGCTGTCCTATTTAAGTTTCTATTCATCAAATAATTACGAAAAAAAAATCTTTTTAACATTGACAATAATAATAAATGTTTCTTGAGCACCAAATCAATCATTTCTGAAGGATCATGTGACATTGAAGAATGGAGTAATGGCTGCTGAACATTCATCGTTGCATAACAGTAATACATTACATTTTAAAAGATATTACAATTGAAAACAGTTATTTTAAACTTTAGTTATACTAATTTTAATAATATTTAACAATATTACTGTTTTTACTGTATTTTTTATAAAATAAATGCAGCCTTGGTAAGCATTTCATCTCTCAAAAATAAAATAAAATAAAAAAATTAAATAAAATAAATCTTACTGACCCCAAACTTTTCAACAGTAAATATTTAATTACACCACTTGACCTTTTTTTTTTTTTATAATTACTAACAAACCTGTTGTTTCTTAACCCTAACACTGCAGCTGGGTTAACAAAACATTTTTCAAAACAGTTTTTGGTAATAAAAAAAAGAAAAAAAAAAAACTTGACTCAAATGCATGTCTCTTCATTTATTTGCTTTCACTAATCTCACGGTTTACTGAGAACACTTTCTTATTACCTTCCCGCTACCTAAACATAAACTCCCTCTTCCATGACTTTACATATGGTGGTGGTCAAAGCAGTGCATTATGATTGTGTTGAGATATGCACGGAAGCCCTGACAGCAGTCATATGAAAGTGTCTGTAGTCTAAATATTTAGTCTTCCATGTTCTTTTATTAATTCATTTGTAAATGAGTAGTGCTAATAGTTTTATTCATAATCAATTATAGTCCAGTTGGTCAAAGCCTTATGACACAAAATGTGCCTAATATCTGATGACCTACTTTCAATTGGACACAACAATCAATTCTTTATAATTAGCTGCTGTGTGTGTCACTTGTAACCCCATAATGAAGTAAAATATCATTGGCTAGGTTAACAGTAACATTAGTTTTACAAGCGGTCTCTCGTGGTTCAAACCTACAAACCTTTCAGTTACTAGCCTAGATCTTTAATCACCACCCCAGAGAAAGGTTCAAACCCACAAGGGCACAGCAACATGGCTTATCAGTGATTCACCTCAACCACTGAGCCACCTTTGTTTCAATGACAGCTCGATTTCTCTGCATTATTAATGTGTTGAGAGCTTTCGTCTCCGAACAGTGAATGTCTATTTGAAAAAGGAAGTTAGGCCTGGAAAGAAAGCAAAGACAAATGTTTCGTTTCCTTTAATGAAAGGAATTCTAATTATATCATCTTTTTACTCACCCTCATGTTGTTGCAACACACATGACCTTGTTGCAAAGCCATGTTTGAATCACTCTGTACAGTCTCCCAATATTGCACAACACAACGAAATCGCCACAATACAATGGAAACAAGACGCAACATAATGAAATCAGCAAAACACAATGAAATCAACAAGACAACAGACACAAGCCGCAATACAACAAAATCAGCATAACACAATGAAAACAATCCGCAACACATTGGAAATATGCTGCAAGTTGCAACACAACGGAAACAAGTCGCAACACAACAGAAAAAATCTGCAACATCGGAAACAAGTCGCAACACATCAAAATCAGCACAACACAATGAAATTAACACAACACAACGGACACAAGCCACAAAAAAAGAAAACAAATCAACACAGCGAAATTAGCACAACACTAAGAAAACAAGCCGCAACACAATGGAAACTAGCTGCAACACAATGAGATCAGCACAACACAATGGAAACAAGCCGCAAGACAACGAAATTAGCACAACACAATGGGAAAAAGCAGCAACACAATGGAAACAAGTCGCAACACAGCAAAATTAGCACAACACAACAGAAATAAGCCGCAACACAGTGAAATTAGTCCTATGCATTGTGTTGTGGAGATTTTGTTGTGTTGTGCACTACTGGGCCACTGTAAATCTGGGTTCCCAAAATAACCTTTTAAGTGAAAAATTCTTAAAATAACCATTTTTTTCTTAGTGTGAAGACCATTATAATAATCTAAAGAATGTTTTTCCATTCTAAAGAACCTTTAGTGGCTCCATGGATATTAGAGGTCCTTCATGGAATCATCGATGCCAATAAAGAACCTTTATGTTTAACAGTGATTTTCTTTAATCATTCTCTGGTTGCCTAGTCACATCGCATCACTATTGGAATATCAAAAAAAACAATTCATGTTCTCACAGCAGCTACTAGTTCACCAGCTGGTTTATGCCCCCATAGGACTTATGGGATAGCTTTGATATAGATATAAGCCTCTTCCTCAAGGGAGGTTTGATACACTTCCTCAAGGGAGGTTTGAGCTCTTGGAAGTTCGCAGAGATGTAGGAAGGTTCTTAATAGACCTGGTACGTGTGTTTAGATGTGCAGACAGATTTTGCTGGAGCCCAATGGGAGAAAGCGGTCTGGGCAGAGGGCTGTCTGAGCCCGGAGGCCTCTAAGAAATGGGACACACACATACTCCGACATCCAGGGTCGACAGCAGCCTACTGGCAGGGCAAGCACAAATACTAGTGCAGGTCCCGGTGCACAGAAAGTCATTTCAGGACAGAGCGCTGGAAACTGATGGTTTCAAACAGTTAGCTGTATAAAGATGTTGTCAGACATATCTATTATTCCTTTTGACCTCTTCACAGACACTGAGGAGACACTACAAAGGGTCAAACTACAGGGCTTTGCTTCTATTTTCTACTTCAATATTTCATCCAACATTAGCCAGGTTTCCATCCAAAGTTGCGAATTTAACTTATGCGCAACATTGGAATATCGCATAACACATTTGCGAATAAGCACCGTTTCCAACAAAGAGAACAAAATCGTCACTTCTTGATAAACTCAGACAAACACATTAAATGCGGTCATTGCTTTTGGAGGTGGATGCCTCCTGTTTGGCAACGCAGTCGTGTAAAACAGTTCTGGGAGGCAATTATACAGAAATACTTTGACAAACTTTGCTCTGGCATTTCTGAATGACCATAACAACATTTCAGATGCTGTGCAAGAAGATCGGTCAGCTGGTAAGTCAAATTATGCCGTCTCATAGCGCAAAGTCAAATGGCTTTTTTGATGCGAATGCGAAATTTATTCAGCACATGCGTTTCCATCTCCCATCATTCACATTAGGCTTCAAGTGAGCGTAAAAACTTTTTTGCGAATTAAGAGATTTGTTTTCCAAAAATTCCTGTTTCCATCACTCATTTCTGATGCGATATTTCAAAATGCGCATAAAAACAGGGTGATGGAAACATAGCTAGTAACTCTTCTGCAAAGCAACATATTTGTATTTATACATACATATTTATTTATATACATATAGGTTACAGTTGTAATGACAGCACAACCATTTCCAATGTTGATAATAAATCAGCATATTAGAATGATTTCTGAGGGATCATGTGACACTGAAGACGGGAGTAAATTCAGCACTGATGAAAATTGAGTTTTGCATCACAGAAATAAATTATATTTTAAAGTACCTTAAAATAAAAAAAAACATTTTGAAATGCAATAATATTTCACAATATTACCATTTTTTTCTGTATTGTTGATCAAATAAATGCAGCCTTGAGCATAAGAGACTCGCATAAGAAACCTACTCAGCTGCCCTAAACTAACAGTATCGGTGATTACTAAAATAAATTTTCATGTTTCTATAATGGTTAATCCACACCAGTATGTGTAAGCCTCTTTAGTCACAGTGTTTCTAATGCAAAATATAATTATTGATGGGATTTAATGGATTCAAAAGATAGATCAAAAGTTTATTCAAAAGCAAGTCTTTGGGAACAACTAGAAACTATTTGGAAGTCAATAACAACAGAGACTGTGGACAATTACATAAAAACAATGTCAACAAGAATGCAAGGTGTTATCGAGGCCATACAAAATAAAAGTAAAATATGGAAGGTTTTTTTTGTTGTTGTTATTGTTAATGTGTGAATAAAGACTATTTGGTTGTTTCAGTTTGTTATTTGCCAAATAAATGATTATACAATTTTTAGTTTTAAACACATTTTTGACAGATTCCTAAAATATTTATTTTCTCTCTTCATTATGACAGGTGGTCTAATAAATTTGTTAAGCACTGTATAAATAAATATTTAGTTTATACACATTACAGATTAATATTAAATATAATATGTACTATTTAAATATTTTTTATATTACATAATTTTTATATTTAGTATTTTCATTATAGATGAATATAAATTACAATATCAATATGTACAAATTTACATTTATATATTATATATCTATGAATTGACTAATTTTATATTAACTATTTCACTTGTTTCCTAATACAGTGAAGAAGCCATCAGAATGATTCATTTACATTAAAATATAAATCTTGAAATTTTAAGAAAATCAAAATCATTCAAATCAAAACAGGAAAAATGCAGGAGTTTTGACGTGTTTTGTCTTAAGACAATGTCATCTGTTTGTATGTATACAAAGACCATATATAATGTAGCACCAACCGAATGCAAAAAGAAGTGACAGACATTCAACAAATATATGGCTTAAAGAACTATAAGCTATAACCTTTATTGTACAGAACTACTCAAAACACAGTATTATGTCTTGAAATATATTGCTGAAGACAGTGGATTTGTTGCAAAAGCAGTAACAGCAGTGCTTTAGAACGGATGAATTTAGAGATGCAACTTTATGGAGAGCATTTACCATACTGACAGCATAACAACATGGTGTCTGCATGCGAAAACCCTCTCCGCATTTATAAATACATCCCTTTAAAGCAGCACAGCTAAAAAATATTAAAGCTATTATAAAAAATGAGAAGGAAAAAATAAACCGTTCAACCCTTTTCCACTTTCATCTTAAAGATTCACAGCTTACGCAATCTCTCCTCAAAACTGGACACCTGAGAAAAGCAGGAAAGACAAATCTCCTGAGTGCATCCCCTTGTATTTGCGTGCCCCGCAAGCTATTTGCTTGAAACCCTCAGCGGCGCATCTGGATTTTGTCACTAGAGAAGGCCAGGATGTGATTTGACACGTACAGTAGGTAGATGTGAAAGATTGGTGAGGAGTCCAGATTGCGGCTGGATTTCCTGGAGAGGAAAATCTCTCAGATAGAGCGCGAGAGGACCAGAAAGAGAAAGAGCAGAAAATAACTCGCCTGCTACGACCCCAATTACCACCGAGGAGATCAAAGAGCTCGCTGCCACTGTGATATTTAAATGATGAGCCTGGATAGGGCCTCGCTTTTCATATCTGCAAATGAAGGAAACCAAGACCCACCGCCGCCCTCTCCCTCTCTCGCTCATTCGCCATCCCTTTGTGCTGGGGTTTGAAAGCAGTACATAACAGTTTCATTCGCCTACTGGTGAATTATAATGAAGCTGAAAGCCAAATGTAGGAGCCTGTTTATTAAATTCATAAATTTTTATAGTGCCATAATATATTATAATGTATAATGGTCATTCAAATCTTACATAATATTGTTTACATGCATCATTTGTAGAATTTGCATTGAGATTACATTGATTTGCATGAAAAGCGGTAGTGTCTCTTTAAGACTATCAGCAGGAAAAAGTGAAAGCAGCAAGAACACTGCGCAGAATGTACAGACATTTATTGCATAAAAAATACAATATACTGCTTCTAAAATCGTTTTTTGTAATGTCCGTTCAATGATTTACTTATTTGCTCTAATTTATTTATTTTTTTTAATGTAACTGTCACGGTGCACACAGCAGGGAGGAACGTGGAACACGAAGATGAGGATAAACTCAAAATGACAGTCTTTAATGTAGACAAGGCAGGGCAAGGCAAGACAAGGCAGGGCAGACACACAGGAACACCGGGAGTAACGAGCAGACCAGACGAAAACTAACTGAACAGACAGGAACTAAAATACACAGGATAATTACAAACACACAGCTGAACGGAATCATAATCACACTCAACAAGGACAGAAAAATGACCAAATAAGGAAACAGGAACTAAGACAGGGGAAAACAAAACCAACACAGACCATAAACGTGACAGTAACTCTTTAGGGAAAAAGATATTTATGTATGTGATTAACTGATTTATAATCAGCATATAATGTAATTAATCAGATTGAATTTTTGAATAAATTGCTCTAGTTTGAAACAAGAATAGACTGTCAAGACAAGAGTAACAAAGATTTTAATAGAATCATTATTCAATACAAATGTGTGGATGCATAAATAAATATATGTATATCTGGACAAAATCAGTGAACGTGGAGCAATAATCCATAAAAGGACGCAAAAACACCATAAAGCATCATGAAAGTAGGCCATGTGACTCATTAACAAAAGTTCAAATCCTCTGAAGCTGTATGATAGCTTTATGTAAGAAACCAGTATTTCAATAGCTATTCGAGTTGAACTTGAGAACCAAATCACCACTGATTTCTTTATTGATTTGTTTAGGTTTTATTAAATCATGTAGTAGCAGCAGTAGTAATAATAATAATGATATTTAATAATTATATATAATAATAATAATATATTTTAATATATTACAAAGTCATATATCATATTAGATATATATATATATATATATATATATATATATATATATTATATATAATAGTTACATATTATACATTAATTACAATTACTATTAATAAATACTTTACAGCTCAGTAGTATTATAGTGACTTTGTTTTATAAATTAATTTAGCAGTAGTAGCAATAATAATCATAATAATAATAATAATAGCAAGTAGATGTCTTTCCCTGATTTATTCTGCCCTTTTTTAATGGAACAATACGTAGTTTCATGGTCAGTAAAAATTATATTTTTTCAGTTCACCGCAAAATGTTAGTTTTAGGCCCTGCTTGTAATATAGTGCAAGTGTCACATGTTCTGCTTCAATGATAGCTGCATTTTTGGACTAAGCATCCTCAGTCGTTATTCTCCTAATTATCTGTAAGTCAACAGGACGTTTTGTTCTTGCTTTTACTGAAGAGAGTCAGTCCTACAGGTCTGGAATGACGTGAGAGTGAGTAAATGAGGACAGAATTTTCATTTTTTGGCTGAACTACTCCTTTAACCTTCATTCTCTTAATGTTCACTGAAACGCAACACCAACCAGCCCTCCAACGCTCCTCTCACTAGTCATTCTCTCATTTTTTTCACTCTTTGTCTATGGCATATGTGGGCTAGGGGACATTTACCTCTCTCTTAACAAATCAAGGATAGCAAAACATTTACCCGTCTGTTTGGGCAAAACCATCCCCCGCTTCATTCCTAGGCCAGGTGTGAACATAAAATGCAATTAAATCAATATGAGAATGATAGAGAAAGAGCGAGAGAGAGAGAGCGAGAGAGAGAGAGAGAGAGAGAGAACAAACATCTAAGGCTGTGTGGGGGGACCTCGTATTGAATTTCAGATCTGCTGAAAAGCAGGATGTGATATAAATATTGATGAATCAGATGGCTACCTGAGAGACAGAATAGCTATCTCTTGTTATCCGGATCCCGACATTGCCTTTGTTAACAGTCTGCGTTGTCATAGCAACAAGCAATTAAATGGCAGCATGCATTTAAACATCAGAGACAAGTTGAGATTCATGCTGCTGAAGAATAAAAGAGGGAAAAAAATGCCGGCTGTGTGTGATTGCTAGGGGAATCGAAAGACGTTTCAGAGTGAGAGAGAAACGTAGTGAGGTACCGCTATGTATACAAAGGCCGTGTAAATGCTGAAGTACACTCTATATCTCACAATACATGAGAGCTTGAAGCCTAGTTTACTCAGGTACACATACAACATGTATATGTAACAGTGACCTCACACTTTTTCCCATTCTCATTTCTAAAATATCTCAAATAATGCCACGAACGAATCAAGTAGATCCGAAATGCATCACATTTAATTTAACGCAAAAAAATATATGAAACTCTGATAAAAACATATTTAAATTCTACTTATTTTATATTTTCATGAATAGGAATCAAATGGATGTACAAAAATTAATGGGGAAAAACAATAAAACTTTAAACATTCAAGTAGACTGATATAGAAATATTATTTGTATCATTTTAATGTTTTATTAATATCACAAATTAATATTTTATCAATATTTAGATGTTTTAATTTACATTTTTAATTTACTTGAAGTAACTTATGTATTTATAAAAAAAATATTTTTCTTTTTAGATTGTGTATTTATTATATTTATTTTATTTTATTCCTTCTAAGTAATGTGCATTGACAACTATCTGAAATACAGCAAGTTTAAGACTTAAGACTGTTATTTCAAGTAATTTTTTGTAGTTTTAGTTAAAGAAACTAGTCCTGTACTTTGACTATAAGTAACGAAACTGAATCAGATCTAACAGATACAAAAAAGCCAGAGACTTACAGTTACAAAATATTGCAAAATATATAGATTTTAACAGTGATTATATAATTTGCTGTGCATTATCATTATGTTTATGGTTATCACTGCTCAGCTCTTTGTTTCCAATGGTAACAGCTTCTTTTCTGATTGGTCAATATCTCATTAGTATTATAGATCGTTTAGTTCTTCAAAGTGAATTTGGTTTTTAAACATGCTTTATGAAGTTGAAAGTATATATATAACGCCAGCTTCCTCACCCGAATGAAAAGGGTTTTTAGTCTAAATAAAAGGCTAGTGGCAGGATGGTAAAATTAATAGATGTGATTATGATCATTTGATAAAAGGAAGAGAGCGCGCCGTAGTTACGCACGGGATCTTTATACTTTGTGTGCTGTTTCATATCCTGTCACGGAGACCGCTGAATGCGCCTTTTTAAATGGTTTCATTTTTTTATTTTTAAAACATCATAGCAATGTTTGCAATTGACATTATCGGGATTTAAAATAAAATGATCCCAAACGCAAGTACGGCGCGTGGGGCTGTGACGCGCGGTCAGTGATCCGCTTCCAGAACCACGGCGTTGCTAGAAACACACTGTTACCCATTTGAAACATTTTAATGTGAGTATTATGACACAAGTGAGGTACAAACCTTTGTTAATAAGAGAAATAATTGGTTAGCAGGCAAATGTTACATCGCGACCATGCTTTTTGATTCATGCCGAGCGCATACATTTAAATCAAGCTGTACGCGCATGTGCAGCCCTGTCAAAGCGAAGTGCCCGATATGCAACAATTAACTAGGGAAATTACTTATTACTACATTTCAATACAAAATAACTTTGTACTGTATCTGTTTTAATGTACTTTTAAAGTTTGGATCACATTAAAAGCGTAGTTTGTACATTAGTAAATTATTTTCGAGCCGCACGCACCCCAAAATGAAACTCCTTAATTGACCATCATAGCTTTTATAGATTACATCTCTTATCGACAATTAATCGGTCGTCGATTAATCGTTGACATCCCTAGTTGAAACCACTACAGAAGAATCAATCACCACTTAACGCCCACAGATCTCATGGGAGGTCTATCCTTATCACTACAACCACTTTCTGGATGAAGAAAACGAATTAGACTTTAAAACATCTACTGTGCTCAGAATCCAAAAATGTAAAGTGGTCTTTGGCATCCTCCAATCAGAAATCATGTTACTGAGTGCACGTTAGGAACCATCTACATAAATGCATTGATATGACGTGTTGAGCGATGCTATTGCTGAGAAAGTGAAGAGCCTTCAGGGTGCACTTTGCAGTTATAATCCTATTACTAATGATCTTCCATTGAAAAAACAAATTACCCGAGTATGATTTTCACGTTTCACAAGGAAGCACGGAGACGAGGAATTCACAAAACGAGAGTCTTTAATATCCAACAGGGTGACAGAGCACAGGCAAGGAAGACATTCAAGAACCGACAAAACTAACTGAACAGACTGGGGCTTTAAAACACAGGACAATCAGGGAAGAACGAGACACACCTGGAATCAAATTAAACAATCAACATGAGGGAGAAACTGAGTCACAGGGAGCAAAACACACACAGACAGGTCCATAATCCTGACAATGATAGCCTTTGAATATGTAAGCGCTAAGCCACCCTTATTACCTGAAACATCAAATATCACTGAACGGAATCTGTGATTCATACTCGGGTTCGCCAAATAAAGAAGGGAAAGGGCTGAAGCCTTAGTCTCATTATGTACGGACAGGGAGGGAGCGAGACGGGCTTTTGATTGCCCAGTGAGGCCTACTCCTGCTTTCAAGGCTGTCATTGACATATAGGAGCATTAGTGATCTTTTGTGCACCTAGAAAGGGCTTTAAAAAGAGAATGAGAGGCGGCATGAAAGACTACAACAAATGAAACTCTGAGTAAAAAAGGAGAATAGGACGATCTTTATACTCAAAGTGACTGTTTAGCTGTTTTGTGAACCGACATCTTATCCTTCACCAGGACAGTGATTATTATTAGTTATGCCATGGCTTTTCCTGAACTAGTGACAATGTCAGACACCTAAATATGATCTCCTTCCTACGTGTTGTCACGGTGCACACAGCAGGGAGAGACGAGGAACACGCAGACGAGGAAGTACTTCAAAATAATAGTCTTTAATGACAACATCAAGGGTAGACAGGGCAAGGTAGACACACCGGGAATAACAAGTAGACCAGACAAAATGGAACTCAAAAGACAGGACTTACATACACCGGGTAATTAACACATAATCACACACACCTGGACACAAATTAACTAATAACGACATGAAACGAACCATATATGGAAACAAGAGGCGGGAACACAAGACACACAGGACACAACTCTAACACGTGTAGGTAGATACAGGTTTTCTAGAAAACTTAACTGACTTGGGGCTAGTTCACACACACACAAAAAAAAAACAACTCTGTCATCATTTACTTGCTCTCATGTAAAAAAAGTTTATTTCTTCTGTTGAACACAAAAGAAGATATTTGGAAGAATGTTGAAAACCAAACAGTTGCTGGTAGCCACTGACTTCCATAGTATTTTTTCCCTTTCTTTAGAAGCCAATGACTACCTGTTATGGTAATGTATTTACCAACTGAATTGTTACACACCCTTAAAAGTGTACTAATAGTATACATTGCATATTGACTACACAATCCATGAGGATTTTTTGTCTGTGTATTTTCGGTGACTCTGCAGGTACGTTTACACCTGTAGGTGGCATCTTTATAGCGAGTGATTGAAATGATTAATTGACCAATTCTTTCAAAAATGCGGATTCGTTCAGGAACTGACTTAATGAACAAATCATTGAATTGTTCGCTAAACCAATTCATTTACAAACATTCAGGAACAAATCATTACTACTTTTATGAATGAGTTATAAAATGAGCCATTTCAAAAATTCATTCAACAACAGTATTTTACATTTACATTTATGCATTTAGCAGACGCTTTTATCCAAAGCGACTTACAGTGCATACAATTTTTTTTTTATCAGTATGTGTGTTCCCTGGGAATTGAACCCATGACCTTTTGCGCTGCTAACGCAATGCTCTACCACTGAGCTACAGGAACACCTACTCATTTTACTCAGGATTCACTCTCTCTACATACTTGGTTTCAATTGTCTGACTCACTCATTTTGTATATAATATTATAACTGCAACAGCACCTCCTCAAGATATTGGATGAGAAACAAATAGTACAAAAATAAAACAATGCCAATATTATAAAATATAACAGTAAAAACTGTATAAATCACTTGATTTTCTAAAGAAACATCAACACCAGCAGGTAAAGTTACAGCGGGAGTCTGTGTCTCTCTCGCCTCCCCTGAGCCCATTGACTTTTAACAGCCCCACTAAAGCCTGTGGTAAGTTTGGTGGGGGGTAACTGAGAATGAATGGGGGAAAGTCACATGAGAGGAGGCAATGCCTCCATCGCGATATGATTGGATAAGACTGGTTATGTTTGGCTGTGATTGGTTCATGCAATAAATCCCACCTCTTGTGTTCGGGCGTGTTCCAGGTTCATGAATCATTCTGAATGAACAATATAAAGGGAAGACTAATTTAAAAAAAAAAAAGTATACAACTCACATAGTGTGATATAACCACTATAATCTTGGCAGAATATAGAATATACCATATTTTGACATCAATATTTTAGTAATACTTTATCTGAAAACAATGTGGTGGATATTCCTCTTCTCAAAAGGTGCCTTTATTAATAACAAAACATGAGCATCTGTCCCAGCCTTTGTCATTTCCCATCTATGACCTGAGAGTCATGTCTTTCCCTCTGTCCCCGCAATTGGATTTTTCACACCCTCATGCAGCTTTGATGATTTTCTAAGCTTCACATCTCTCCTCCTTGTTCGACAGTACAGAAACCAGTGACTGTGCATTGTGACAGTCTGGGCAAGCGAGTCGATGCAGGTGGTCATCCTTACCTTTCATCACGTCGCTGTTAGCCCGAGCGGAGAGGTACAGTGAGAGCGTGATGTTGGAGGTCAGTTTGTGTGCTAGACCGGATCAGATGAGATGGGCTTTGATGTTTGGTGGGGGCCTGAGTCTCTCAAGCAGTTCAGAGCCAATTTCTGACCCTGTCGTCGACACACGCTCTGGGGTCAGGACTCTAATACCCCTCTGGCCTGTCGACAGGGAGGGATTCTGATCCCTGCACAAACTCAGGACAACAGCAAATGCCAAGTAAGATTAGAGCCGTCGATATTAACCTGTGCGCACCACAAGGAATTAAAATGCCGTATTAGATGGGCGACTGCAGGGTCTGACTCCGAATCACTCGTAGATTCAGTAGGGCTGGGTATTGACACAGACTGCACGATTTGATTCCAATTCACAAGCTCTTAATTTGATATCAATTAATTTGGATATACAGTGCCCTCCACTAATATTGGCACCCTTGATAAATATGAGCAAAGGCGGCTGTGAAAATAAATCTGCATTGTTTATCCTTTTGATCTTTCACTCAATAATTTCACAAAATTCTAACCTATCATTGAAGTAAAACAATTGAAAGTGGGGAGAAAATCTCATGATGAAATAAATGTTTTTCGCCAATGGATGTTGGCCACAATTATTGGCACCCCTAGAAATTCTTGTGAGTAAAATATCTCTGAAGTATATTCCATTCATATTTACATTTTTTAGCACACCAGGGTGACTAGGAGCATGAAATTATCAGCCATGACTTCCTGTTCCACAGGATTATAAATATGAGGAACACAAAGACCAAATTCCCTTAATCATCCATCACAATGAGAAAAAACAAAAAATATATTTCTGATGTGAAGAACAAGATTGTTGAGCATCACAAAATAGAAAGTGGTTGTAAGAAAAGAGTTAAAACATTGAAAATCCCCATTTCCACCATCAGGGTAATAATTAAGAGGTTCCAATCAACTAAAGATGTTAAAAATCTGCCTGAAAGAGGACGTGTGTCTATATCGTCCTAATGCACGGTGAGGAGGAGAGTTTGAGTGGCCAAAGACTCTCCAAGGATCACAGCTGGAGAATTGTAGAGATTAGTTGAGTCTTGGGGTCAGAAACCTAAAAAAAAAAAAAATCAAACATCCCCTATATCACCACATGTTGTTCGGGAGGGTTTCAAGGAAAATTGTCCTCACTCATCCAAAAACAAACTCCAGCAAATTCAGTTGTCAGACACGATTGGAACTTCAAATGGCACTGGCTTCTATTGTCAGATGAAACTGAAAAAAGAGCTTTTTATCAGCAAACCCACCAGATGAGTTTAGTACAAACAGGGATAAAAAGTACCCCATGTCCACGGTTAAATATACTGCTGGATCTTTAATGTTGTGGGCCTGTTTTTCTGCCAGAGGTCCTGAACATCTTGTTCAGATGCATGGCATCATGGATTCTATCAAATACCAACAGATAAAAAATCAAAACCTGACTGCCTCTGTTAGAAATCTTATATTGGGCCGTGTGTGGATCTTCCACCAGGACAACAATCCAAAACAAACATCAAAATAAACACAAAAATGGGTCACTGAGCACAAAATGAATCTTTTACCATGGCTGTCTCTGTCCTCTGACCTGAACCCTACAGAAAATGAGTGAGGTGAACTGAAGAGAAGAAGTACTAACATGGAGCTGTGAATCTGAAGGATCTGGAGAGATTCTGTATGAAGAAAATGGTCTCTGATCTCTTATCAGGTGTTCTCCAAACTCTTCAGGCATTATAGGAGAAAACTCAGAGCTGTTATCTTGGGAAAAGGACATTGCAATAATTGGGTGCCAATAATTGTGGCCAACATGAAATAGAGAAAGCATTTATTTCACAATGAGATTTTCTCCCCACTTTCAATTGTTTTACTTAAATGATAGGTTGGAATTTTGTGAATTTTTTGAATGAAAGATAAAAAGGATAAACAATGCAGATTTATTTTCACAGCCGCCTTTGGTCATATTTACCAAGGGTGCCAATATTAGTGGAGGACACTGTATATCAGGTACAGTATTTGTTATTTTTATTAAAGAAAAATTTAATAAAATAGAAATAACAGGCTAAGTAAACATGGTAACAATTCAATTAGGTCCTATTATTTATTATCTTTAGTTAATGCATTACTATTACCTTCTGATGAGATACCTTCTGATCTTCATTTATATTTATTTCATGCTATAGTAATAAATAAGAGATTATCGTTCACATGCTCTACACAGTTGTCATGGCACATTAAATACTGACAAATTGACATTTATGGTTTGAATAAATTGACTTAAAAGCCTGTTCACATCAATGACGATAATTATAACAATAAACAAAGTTTACAACAAACTAAAATAGCCTAATAAGTAAAAATCATTCTACTTCTATGAGAACAGGGAACTATAACGGCACAAAGAAACAACATCATTATAATCTAGGGCTGCGCGATTATGACAAAAATCATAATTGTCGATTATTCCCTTGAGATTGTAATTGCGATTATTAATAATGATTATTTTGAACAGATTTATGCCATTGTTTGAAGCTGCATGCCAATTTTTTATATAAAATATATATTTTAAAAAAGGCTGAAAACACTCTTCCTGAACTTGTATTGCTTTTCTATAACACTGAGCCTCAAATGTCAACTATACGATGATTTGGTTTCTTCTTTAAACAAAAAAAGGTAAAATTATGCATGGTATAATAATGTTATACTAAAACTAAATGAAAAAAAAAAGAAAAAATGGTTTACTAAAGCTATATATTTCATTTACAATTAAACAGACGAAATTTCAAATTACAGTAACATTTTACAGTACAATTTATATGACCAGGGCTCCAGACTAACATTGGAGAGCAGTGGCACCAGCACCTGATTTGGTAGCACTGAACATGTAATAATGATGTAACCCTGGGTTAATTTATCATTAATATTATCATTTATTTATTTACTACTCTATTTTTTCCCTTGTGACCAAAGCGTCTAAATAATGTACCTGTTCAGACATGTCTGTCAACAAGTTTTGTTTGACTTAATATTATGGAAAAAAAGTGACTTAATCCCGCCTAATGTCAAGTAGAGCAACTGTGATTGGTCAGCGAGGTTGTCAGTCAGGGAGAGGGAGAGACAAGGGAAAAAAAGAAGTGCGTAGGTGATGTTTTCGGCATGAGAACATAAAAGTGCGTCACTTTATTTGTGAATAACGTAGTCAGAACGCTATTGTTTGATGTGTTAATCAGCATATTATTCTGTTGTAAAGTCAACCCGACGCGATTCGGAAGAAATGCTGTTTTAATGCTTGATCGCCATTGCAGTAAACGGGACTAACGTGGATCGCCGGTGAGAAACTTAAATCAGGTTTATCACTTAAATCAGCGTTTGTAAGAGAGTTATAGGTGATCAGAGTGATTGCCAAAGACTGATAGTGCATCGACTGAGAAGTGCATTGAGGAAATCCAGATAGCGCTCCTAATCGCCGAGTGGTTAGGGGTTCCTCTGGCATCGCAGGAGTGTCACGGAGTTTGCCGACCGATCACAGCCTCACGTGGATTGATCCGACGGGCGACGGGATCCTTGAACACTTTCAAGTTCATTCAGGTACATTTGTTTGTTTATTTGTGCTCTTCAAGAGCGAAGCGGCCATTTTGCGTTTCACTCGGCCTCAACGCACTCAAGCAACGTTTCAGGCCTGCAACGGGGGGGTATGTTTGTGTGAGTGAGTGTGGTGGGCCCACAGTTCAATACTCTGTTATTGATTGAGAGTACATCAGCAATCAGGGTTGCATTTGTATTTCTAACTAAATCTGAAGTTTGTTTACGTACAGTATTTCTATTTTAAGTCTTCCAAAGGACACTGATATATTGGTCTACACTTATTGGAGGCAAATTTGTACTTCCGAAGGGAAAGAACTGAAGTTTAATTTGTAAGAGTGTTTCAGTGAAAACCTCTATTTTGATATTTGTGTAAACATTTAACCCTTTAAGTGTGTTGTTGTGGAAAGGGAAAAAAAAAAAGTCAAACCAGCACTGTATTTGAAGGTAAAAGTTTATTTATAAGTTGAGAGAACAGATTCTGATTCCTCTTTGACTCCTTCTGTTTATCTGCTTTGGAATAAATTTGTGTATTTCTGCTACATAGTGTGGTCACTCAAATAGTAGTGAGAGGTAGCTAATATTTGTAAGAAGTAGTATAAAAAGCAGGGTCACAGTTGATTTTAAGTAAAATCACGTCGAGAGACACAATTAAAAGAATCTGGGTTATAGCGCCAACGGTTCAAACAGGTAAATTCTCCTAATACCTGAAGAAGGCGCTACATAAAGTGGGGGCTCGTCCGGGATCGATTACTGCTGATATACTGCTTGAAAATTAGTGCAAAGAAAATATTTTGCCTTTGTGGAAAGCTGGTGTTCATGTGAGTACAGGAGAAAATGGATGTTGATGATCCTTTCTTACAAACTAAACTGGATGACTGGTGTCAGAAAGCAATAGTTGATCAGAAACATGCAGTGATACTGTTGGGAGTGCCTGCAGATTTGGAGGTGGCACACATTGAGGAAACTGTCCAAGTAGTTAAATCTTTGGGAAGAGTGAGAGTCAGGGATTATAAAGAAGGGCCAACATCAGGATTTCTACTTGTGCTATGTGAGTGCAAAGAAGTTGTTGATCCTTCTCGCCTACCTGGAGAAGTAATACCTGAAGGGGGTGGGAAGCCTTGGAAGATGGTTGCAGCAAAAAGTGCTGAGTCACCGCCTGCTGGGTTTGCTGAGAAACTATCAAAGCTGTTAGTACAGGAAGGAAAGTCTGTCTCTGATCTTCAAGCTATGTTTTCTTCACCCAGTTCAAATGCAGGGTCTCCAGAAGCAATAATCCGTGCGGTGGGTGAACTGCTGGAAAAGACCTCAAAACCTGTCAGTGATGGAAGTGCATACCGACGCTTGAGAATCTTCTCAGGTACTGTTCCTACTCCAGCAGGGGAAGAAGCCTTGGAGACCTGGATGGATCAAGCAAGGATGATGGTCATGGAATGTGAATGCTCAGAGAAGGAGAAACGTCGACGTATTATCGAAAGCCTAAAGGGTTCAGCCCTGGATGTTGTGAAGGCTATCAGATTTGCTAACCCAGATGCAACTTCTCTTCAGTATCTTGAGGCTTTGGAGGGTGCTTTCGGAACTCCTGAATCAGGAGAAGATTTATATTTTACTTTCAGGATGTTGAGGCAGGATCCTGATGAAGCACTTTCTGATTTCTTGAAGAGAATGGAGAAATCTTTAACAAGAGTAGCGCAAAAAGGTGGGTTGCCTGGGCACAATATTGACAGAACAAGAATTGAGCAGCTAATTCGAGGAGCTGTTGAATCCGACTTGCTGTTACTTCAATTGCGATTGAGAGGGAGACGAGAAAATCCACCTACGTTTTTAACGCTTCTAAATGAGATCAGGGAGGCTGAAGAAAGTGAAGCTGCCAGACATAGTCTGGGTGCCACAGCAAGACCTGTCCCTCGACCACGACAGAAACTTTCTGGTTTGGCTGCGGTGAGAGAATTGAAGGCTGAGATTCAAGAGCTGCGGACAAAAGTAATAGAGGGTCCTTCTAAAGTACCTGTGTCAGAGGTGATGTTGGAGTCAAAGCCTGTACCAAGTAGGAGAGGAGGTGACACACCAGCAGACTTGGAAGTACACTCGCTAAGGAGGCAGGTACAAAAACTAGAAGAGCAGCTGGTTTCGCTGAGTGTCAGACAGTCGTTACAGTCATCAAAAGAATCACAACCACCCGACCAGTCTGTTACTTCCGCGAAACCCAGACTTGAAATGATTAAAGAAGATTACTTTTGCTACAAATGTGGGGAGGATGGCCACATCGCTCCAAGGTGCAAAGCTACTGAGAATTACAGCCTGGTGATACAGAAGCTTGTGCGATCATTACGAAAGGCCAGAAGTGAAAGAATGGATCAGAGTGGTAAACTCACTGGGGATACAGCCAGTTTCTCCCGGAAAAGCCAGACAGTTGTGATTGAGAAGAGTAACCTTCCTGCAGGGTTGGTGGGTCCGACTTTGACAATCACTATGAAGATCAATGGACAGTCCTGTGAAGCCTTACTAGATAGTGGGTCTCAGGTCACTATCATCTTTGAGTCATGGTATTCTAGAAATCTGTCTTCAGTGCCCATTCAGCCTCTTTCTGGCCTGTCTATTTGGGGCCTTAGTACAGCCAGTTACCCCTACCAGGGTTATGTCTTGGTAGATGTTTCCTTTCCGGCTTCTGTCATGGGTGTGGAAGAGACTGTTTCCATCCTTGCACTGGTTTGTCCTGAACCTGAGGGCCTTGAGCAAGTGCCTGTGATTGTTGGGACAAATGCAAGTTTTTTCCAACGTTTGATTGGGCTTAACACCGCTGGTCCTGAGACAGATGTAGCACATGCTTTAAGAATTCAACTTCAAAATGCAGAACTAATATCACCTACAAAACTTGTGAAGGAGAAAGCTGTTGACATACCTGCTGGAGAACTGAAGTGGGCCGGGCCAGATGCCTGCGTCATACCATCAAGAGGAGGGATGTGTGCTGTTTGTACAGTCGAGTCACAACAATCATTGGAGAAGGAAATTTTAATGGTAGAATCCCCTTCAGATGATATACTGCCTGCTGGACTGTTCGTTCTACCAGTTGTACTGCCCACTTCTGCTGTGGAGGAGAACAAAGTCAAGGTGCTGATTAAGAATGAGACGTGCAAAGATATAATTATCCCAGTTGGAACAGTCATGGCTCATATATTTCATACGGATACAGTGACTGCAGCAGCTGATGTCCCATTGAAACCCAAGAGGATTGATCCAAAGCTGTTTGACTTCAGTAAGTCAGCAATTCCAAAACAGTGGGAAGATCGACTCCGCCAGGAACTGTCTGAGAGAGGTAATGTCTTTTCTGTCGAGGAATGGGATGTGGGACTGGCGAAGGACGTTAAGCATTACATTCGCCTGAATGACTCTAGACCATTTAGAGAAAGATCTCGGCGTATTGCTCCAGCTGATATTGACGATGTCCGCAGACACCTCAAAGATCTGTTAGCTGCAGGGATTATCAAAGAGTCCCGAAGTGCTTACGCTTCCCCAATTGTGATCGTTCGTAAAAAGAGTGGAGCAATACGCATGTGTATTGATTATCGTACACTGAACAGCAGAACGCTTCCAGATCAGTATACTACCCCTCGTATAGATGACGCATTGGACTGTCTTGCAGGAAGCAAGTGGTTTTCAGTCCTAGACCTTCGGAGTGGCTATTACCAAATAGCCATGGCCGATGAGGATAAGGAGAAGACTGCCTTCATATGTCCTTTGGGATTCTATGAGTTTGAGAGGATGCCGCAGGGGGTTAGTGGAGCACCTGCGACGTTCCAAAGACTTATGGAGCGTGCAGTGGGGGACATGCATCTGCTAGAAGTGATAGTGTACCTTGATGACATTATTGTCTTTGGTTCTACTCTTGAAGAACATGAGCAAAGGCTTCTGAAAGTCTTAGACCGCTTGGAGGAGTATGGTTTGAAAATCTCCCTTGACAAATGCCAGCTCTGTATGTCACAAGTCAAATATGTGGGCCATATTGTCTCTTCTAATGGTGTTGCTCCTGACCCAGAGAAAATAACAGCAGTTACTAAGTGGAAGATACCCACAGATGTTAAAGCTTTAAGATCATTCCTTGGCTTCTGTGGGTTCTACCGGCGGTTTGTCCAAAACTACTCTGCAATTGTGCGACCCCTGACGGAACTTACCAAAGGGTATCCTCCAGCAAAAGGGGGTGCAAAGGGAAGCACTGGGGGGAAATACTTCAAAGAGTCAGAGCCGTTTGGTGAGCGGTGGGGCGAAGATTGTACTGAAGCCTTTAAAACCATTATCCACTGTCTCACTCATGCCCCTGTCCTTGCATTCGCTGACCCTACCAAGACCTATATTCTACATGTAGACGCAAGCCAGAATGGCTTAGGAGCAGTATTGAACCAAGAGTATCCAGAGGGTCTCCGGCCAGTTGCCTATGCCAGTAGGAAATTGAGTGCCACAGAGCAAAGATATCCTACTCACCAACTGGAGTTCTTGGCACTGAAGTGGGCCGTAGTAGATAAATTTCATGACTATCTTTATGGATTGAAATTTATAGTAAGAACTGACAATAATCCGCTCACATATGTCCTTACTACAGCTAAGCTCAACGCAACAGGACATCGTTGGCTGGCAGCACTGGCCACATATGATTTCAGTCTCCAATATAAGCCAGGACGTCATAACATTGATGCCGATGTGTTGTCGCGTTTCCCTTTGGATGGTGCGTCATCTGAGGACTGGATGGAAATACCCCAGTCAGGAGTAAAAGCAATCTGCCAGATGGTGGCAAGTGACAAGGACGAGGAGTCCTCTACCAGACTAGTCGATCAGTTGGGAACCGGTTCAAGTATAGTTCCACCCATTTATGCATGCATCACACAGCTTGAGCTAGGGAATCTCAAACAGATGACGCATACTGACCTCAAGTTGGCACAAGACAAAGATCCAGACATTGGACCGGTGAAGCTAGCTTTGGAGCAGAGAAAAGTACTTAAAGCTGGTACAAGTTCTAGTCCGCAAATGGCTCTTTTGCTGAGGCAAGCTTCTAAACTGGTAATCCAGAATGAGCTACTGTACAGAATATCTAAAGGTTCCTGTGGTAAGGAGAAAAAACAACTTGTTTTACCTGGACAGTTCCATCAGCAAGTAATGTATTCCTTGCATGATGATGCAGGACATCTAGGAATCGAGCGGACCACAGAACTTGTGAAGGACAGGTTTTACTGGCCTCAAATGACTTCTGAGGTTGAAAAGTATGTCAAAAGTTGTGGAAGATGCATGGCCAGAAAGACATTACCTCAGAAACGTGCCCCCCTGAGTAACATCACTAGTAGTGGGCCGATGGAATTAATATGTATTGATTTCCTGTCAGTAGAGCCAGATTCTAAAGGTGTTGCTAATGTCCTGGTCGTCACTGACCACTTTACACGTTATGCCCAAGCTTACCCTGCTAAGGATCAAAAATCAGTGACTGTTGCGAAGATTCTCTGGGAAAAGTTCTTTGTGTATTACGGACTGCCAGCCCGTATACATTCGGACCAAGGCAGAGACTTTGAAAGTAAGCTAATAAAAGAACTCTTGGGCATGCTAGGGATAAAAAAATCAAGGACAACACCTTACCACCCTCAGGGAGACCCACAACCTGAACGATTTAATAGGACACTGCTCTCCATGTTGGGTACTTTGGATGCTGCAGAAAAACACAAGTGGAGTCAGCACATCAGCAAATTAGTACATGCATACAATTGTACTAAAAATGAGGCTACGGGGTACTCACCCTATTTTCTCTTATTTGGAAGGGAAGCTCGCTTGCCGATAGATGTGTGCTTTGGTACTTCTTCAGGGGGAGGAGAAGGACAGACATACCAGAAGTATGTTGAAGACCTGAAGACAGATCTTCAGACAGCCTACCGACTAGCTTCTGAGACCGCACTAAAAAATCATCAGAGGAACAAACGCCTCTATGATCAAAAGGTGAAATACCAGAACATAGAACCTGGAGACCGTGTGCTAATTCGAAATCTGAGTTTCACCGGAAAGCACAAACTGGAGGATAGGTGGAATTCTGCCCCATACATTGTTCTTGAAAAGCTTGACAATTTACCCGTCTACAAGCTCAAACCTGAGAAAGGTGCAGGAGGAGTTCGAACAATGCACAGGGATCATCTCTTACATATTGGAGATTCAGTACGGATGACAAAGTTTGATGTGAGACGAGAAGTTCCTCAAAGGCCAGTGACCAGGTCTAGAGCTGCAAAAAGCAAAAAGAACCACTGAGAGAGAAAAGAGCCTCGGAACCCTCTGAAATGGTTGATAATTCCTCAGAAAGTGAAGGTGAAAGCCATGGGTACTATTCTCAAGACTGGTCTAGGCAATGGACGCCGTTAATTCCTGATCTCCAACGAAAGCTTGAAATGAAAGAGGATGAAGTAACTGCCCACACAGACAGTGAATCTCAACATTCAGGAGAAGAGGAAGTGATTGAGGAAACCTACGAAACTGAGGATTCCAGAGAGAATATACACCAGAAAGTAGGCTGGGAAGAAGAAAGAAATTCAGAAGGTGGAGAAAAGAGCTCCAGTACTCTGTCAGACTCGGAAGCCGAACCTATGGAGCATCGTCCGAAAAGGCAGTGGAAACCTGTGTCCAAGTTAAGCTATGATGAACTGGGCCAACCCAGTGAGAGACTTGTAACGGTTGTACACAGAGGAATAATTATCCATCTGCCAAATTCCTCCAAGATTAAACTTTGCCCTCCAGAAAGATATTCCTCTTTACCTAAATGTGCCCGGTGTACTAGAATATGTGCAAACCCTGAGAATAAACTCATTATTCATATTTAAGGTCTGAATACTCATGGGGACATGAGAATTTCAGATGGGGGAGGATGTAACCCTGGGTTAATTTATCATTAATATTATCATTTATTTATTTACTACTCTATTTTTTCCCTTGTGACCAAAGCGTCTAAATAATGTACCTGTTCAGACATGTCTGTCAACAAGTTTTGTTTGACTTAATATTATGGAAAAAAAGTGACTTAATCCCGCCTAATGTCAAGTAGAGCAACTGTGATTGGTCAGCGAGGTTGTCAGTCAGGGAGAGGGAGAGACAAGGGAAAAAAAGAAGTGCGTAGGTGATGTTTTCGGCATGAGAACATAAAAGTGCGTCACTTTATTTGTGAATAACGTAGTCAGAACGCTATTGTTTGATGTGTTAATCAGCATATTATTCTGTTGTAAAGTCAACCCGACGCGATTCGGAAGAAATGCTGTTTTAATGCTTGATCGCCATTGCAGTAAACGGGACTAACGTGGATCGCCGGTGAGAAACTTAAATCAGGTTTATCACTTAAATCAGCGTTTGTAAGAGAGTTATAGGTGATCAGAGTGATTGCCAAAGACTGATAGTGCATCGACTGAGAAGTGCATTGAGGAAATCCAGTTAGCGCTCCTAATCGCCGAGTGGTTAGGGGTTCCTCTGGCATCGCAGGAGTGTCACGGAGTTTGCCGACCGATCACAGCCTCACGTGGACTGATCCGACGGGCGACGGGATCCTTGAACACTTTCAAGTTCATTCAGGTACATTTGTTTGTTTATTTGTGCTCTTCAAGAGCGAAGCGGCCATTTTGCGTTTCACTCGGCCTCAACGCACTCAAGCAACGTTTCAGGCCTGCAACGGGTGGGTATGTTTGTGTGAGTGAGTGTGGTGGGCCCACAGTTCAATACTCTGTTACTGATTGAGAGTACATCAGCAATCAGGGTTGCATTTGTATTTCTAACTAAATCTGAAGTTTGTTTACGTACAGTATTTCTATTTTAAGTCTTCCAAAGGACACTGATATATTGGTCTACACTTATTGGAGGCAAATTTGTACTTCCGAAGGGAAAGAACTGAAGTTTAATTTGTAAGAGTGTTTCAGTGAAAACCTCTATTTTGATATTTGTGTAAACATTTAACCCTTTAAGTGTGTTGTTGTGGAAAGGGAAAAAAAAAGTCAAACCAGCACTGTATTTGAAGGTAAAAGTTTATTTATAAGTTGAGAGAACAGATTCTGATTCCTCTTTGACTCCTTCTGTTTATCTGCTTTGGAATAAATTTGTGTATTTCTGCTACATAGTGTGGTCACTCAAATAGTAGTGAGAGGTAGCTAATATTTGTAAGAAGTAGTATAAAAAGCAGGGTCACAGTTGATTTTAAGTAAAATCACGTCGAGAGACACAATTAAAAGAATCTGGGTTATAGCGCCAACGGTTCAAACAGGTAAATTCTCCTAATACCTGAAGAAGGCGCTACAATAATATTACAAGTTTTGTCTCTTAGAAATGCACATTAGAACAGGAGCTTGAGTTCAGAGTAGCAGGGGCTTGAGTTGGGATGCAGATGTACATTTCACAATACCATTGTGAAAACTGTAACATCCTCATCTTTTATACATAACCAAAAGTACAGCACCTCATTACCATGGTAAAAAAAGTAGCCTAACTATATGGTTTCTATGGTGTTTGCATTGAAAAACAGTAGCCTAAAGACATTCAGTCAATTACAAATCCACATCAACTGATAGAATAATTAGCAAAATAATGTAATTATATTCCATTACTCCTTTAACATATTTAGTATATTAATAATATAATAATACTCAATATGAATATCCTACTTTTCTGCCACTGTACCATTGTTACCGTTAGTGTTACTACAGTAAAACTATGGTAAATGTGGGTGATTTGTGGATTGAAACGTCTTCTAACTGGATCGTTGTTGCACTGTTTCTGCATCAGTGTTGATGAGAATAACAGCTCCGATTTATTTGGCTTTAAACTAGTTTAAATTATAGAGACGTGATTTGTACTGGAGAACTCTGCGCTGAACTCGAGTGCTTCTTTCTGGATTTCACAGCATTGTTTAGTGCATGATCGCGACTGCAGGGTTACTGTAATAAACGCATACGCTCTGAGGTCTCGCTGCGCTGTTTTCTTTTGAGGCGCGCGGGTCGGCGCGGATAAAAGGTCAGTGTGGCGCGCAGTTCAAACGAGTAACGTTACCGCTATTTTGTTCCGCTTTTGACACGTTTGGCGTTTAACATATCGATCATGCACAACAGAGTGACAACGACTATCAGTTAGACAAAATGTCTTTTATCCAGTGTGTTTGAGTTTGTTAAACCCTGCGCTGCAAACACCTCTTAAGCGCACAGAATAATGCAAGTGGGCATTTTTAATTGTTTATTTATTTTTGTAATCGCGGCTTTGAACGATTATGTAATCGTGGAATCCATAATCGTAATCGCGATTAGAAATTTGATTAATTGTGCAGCCCTATTAGAATCATTCTCTAAACATTTTTTTCCAGCTGATGAACAATAAAACATTGGGAATTAGAATGAAATCAAGCATTTAAAGGTGCTGTATGTAATGTTTTGACTGTATTTAGATATTTAGGAAACATGCTAAGTACACATATTTGTTTCTCCCAAAAAAAAGAATGCTACATTTATTATACTTTGAAAAGTGCTCTCCGTGTGGGGATGTCTGTTTTTGTTTGGTCTGTGTGAGTCCGCCCACTGTCAATTTACCCAATAGTATTGCAACACCGCGGGTTGCCAGTAGGTGGAAAACACAGCGTATTACCACCATGGAAGCCTGAAAATGAAATTCCTCAGAGATCTCAGATTCTACCCAACCTAAAAGGCCTTGGCATCCACCTAAAAAACTCTATGACCAGAGGTATATTAAAATGTGGATACATCAACTCATCAATTTACTTTGTAAGGCTCGTCATCTTCCATTGTGAATTGCGCTCATTCCTGTTGCATGTCCTCAATCTGGCAACCCGCATGAGCGTTGAGTCTGAGGAGGAGGGGGCAGGAGAATCAATATTTTGAATTTGGACTGCAGTACCCATTTCAACCACTAACTGGCAACATAACACTGCACATTTAAAGCAACAGCTGACATAAATGTATTAATAAACAGAACATTACAGTATGATGGCGTGGATGCTAATATAGTTCTCTAAATGGTTCTTCTTTGGCACTCAACGGAGGCGGTCACATTTTTTTCACTCCCCGTCCTCGCCCTTATTTTCCCTGCTTGCTCTCTTGTCTCGTCTCGGTCATCTATTGAGAGACTCTCTTGGCACTGCTCTCCAAACTGAAAAATTATGGATTTGATCAACTGGTCTCTCAACGCAATTGACACCATCTTCTCGACGAGAAGCTTGGGTTCGGGGGAACCTGACTGCCCTGACGGAACGTTCGCAGCTGGCTACACGATGGACGCGTGGGAGAGATGGCGCATCGTGTGTTTGGCGGCTCTTTCCGTGGAGGACATTGAAGATATCTACCTATTCGGAACCATGATAACAGGTCTTCTGCTGATTGGATTAGGCTTTGCCCTGGGTTATCGAAGAATTCAGAAAACGGGAACAGCTGTCCAAAGCCTCACAAGGCTGCCCGTCATGACTGAAGCAGTGGGAAGGGCGGTCAGCATTGAGACTGAGACTATTAACCGCAATATGGATTCTATCATGGAGAAGCTCACGGCTTTGCAAAGGAAAATTGATAGTATTGGAGATCAGAATGGACAAGGAGAGTAGCCGTGGAATTGGAATGCGGCTACTCGCCCCAAGACTAAACAATTGCAATCTTATCTTTTGGCTCCCCTGAACCAGCACTGGCCTTGGCCAAGGCTACTGCTGGAAAATCGACCCTGGGAAGAGCACTGCAGTGAGACGCTCTTGCGTTCCTCCCCCATTCTACAGACACCTGCTGATTACAGATTCACACACATACACGCATACATACATATATAAAGATATGCATTCACCTCCCCACCCCCGATCCATCGCCTCCGTCGCTTTGAACCGCCAGCCTGACAAGCGGGTCTGTGACCAGCGCTAAACTCGGCTGCAGGACCGGATGGCTGCTTGCCAGAGCTGGATTACCTCCCCTGTTGCAAAGTCGTGTGTCTATGTTGTGATTATGTGCTTTTATTGCTGAGGTGCTTTTCCTGTTCTCACACTGTACTCCCCAAGGAGCATAGTCTGGGGGTTATATTTTTTTCTCCTCTCTCACCTTATGTTATGCTGTATTTTTCTTCAATTCCCTGTCTTCCTGTCCTGTCTACCCCCTTGTCATATTGTATGTATGTATGTATGGACAGGTTGATGGCTAATTTCGCTGGTACTTGTGACTAGTGGCAATAAAGGGCTACTACTACAACTACTATTGTTTTTAGTGTTAATGGGCCTTAAAGGGATAGTTCACTTTGAAATTAAAATTTGGTATCTATCAGCTTACCCCAAGGGCATCCAAGATGTAGGTGTCTTTTTTCTTCAGTAGATCCAATTTTGATGTTTTTAGGTCAAACCGTTCTAGTCTGTCAGTCATATAATGGCAGGTATAGGTCACTGTCTCTATAAGAGGGAAAAAGAACATGCACAGAGAAAGCCAAATTAAACAATTCCCCATCGTAACTACACATTGATGGCCTAAGACACGAAACGAGCGGTTTGTGTGAGAAAACGAACATTATTTATATCGTTTTTTACCTCTTGTACACAATCATGTCCAAGTGATCTGAGTGCACGCATCCGGTGTGTGACGTGTGCGCGCGCTCTGGCTCACGCTGCATTCACACGGGGCGTCGGCGTCAACGCTTGACGGAGGGCGTGTCTGAAGCATGGTGCTGACGCGCCGTCATAGTTACAACAACCAATCACATACTTCTCTGGTGTTGCATGAACGGGATTGGGTATTTGCATGAGGCGATCTGATTGGCTGACGCCTCCGTTGGCGCTTGAAAAGTTGCGTTAGCACCACGCTTTAGACACGCCCTCCGTCAAGCGTTGACGCCGACGCCCCGTGTGAATGCAGCGTGAGCCAGAGCGCGCGCACACACACCGGATGCGTGTGCGCTCTCAGATCACTTGGACATGGTTGTGTACAAGAGGTAAAAAACAATATAAATACTGTTCGTTTTCTCACACAAACCGCTCGTTTCGTGTCTTAGGCCATCAATGTGTAGTTACGATGGGGATTTGTTTAATTTGGATTTCTCTGTGCATGTTCTTTTTCCCTCTTATAGAGACAGTGACCTATACCTGCCATTATATGACTGACAGACTAGAACGGTTTGACCTAAAAACATGAAAATTGGATCTACTGAAGAAAAAAAGACACCTACATCTTGGATGCCCTTGGGGTAAGCTGATAGATACCAAATTTTAATTTCAAAGTGAACTATCCCTTTAAGAGATCGACTTTGTTATTTAAGAATGGATATCGAGATTAAATGAGGATTGATAAAAAATTGATTGATTGATACTGGCAACTCAGAGTCATAACAGGGTTACGATCATCTCGGATAAAATAAAGACAGCCGTGGGTAATGCGACCGCGTCGACAGCCGTCTCTGCCAGATGTGACATTTCGCGGCGTTCCTGTCTAAATGGCTCCGATAAAGAGTTCACTTGTGCGGTCCGGAGAGGATGAGACCAGCATAAATGAGAACGGATGAGCCTGGCAGGCAATTCTCATTCAGCGTCGGGCTCGGCCCAATAATGAATTGGATCTCAATTATGCCGCCATGGCACTGTGAAATGGACCGGGGGCTACCACCCCTCCGGAGGCCCTTCAAGCCCCCTCGTCCAAATTGAACTGATGGAGCAGAAAAGCCATTTTGATTTTCGTTCTCACCTCCGAAAACATGGTTTGGCAGTGATAATGCCAGGCTGCCGTGGGCAGCTGCCGTGTGCTTGCGAAGGGGGTCAGCCGTAACGTCGGTGGGTCCCTATCAGACGTGCCGTATAGGGGCGTAATTGGATTTGTGCTGACAGTCTGTTGACACAGTATTATTAATTGGGGTGGCTGGATTGACACGCACTTAGATAGCCACATCATAAATGCATGAAACTCGGCGCGATAATTGCGATCGCTCCGCTAACTGCGGTGGGCTTGATTAATGATGCCGTCATCAGCATATGCCAAAGCTGACCTCACGGTTATTGAGTTAGCGGGCTAATCAGAGAAGAGGTGGGGCGACTACGGCTCGAGAGAGGCACAAGAAATTGTTGAGGCTCTTCAAACGACTCTTATGACCTAATGAATGCAACAATTGCCATTGAGGTTTCCGGAGTAATAGAAGCAACAACCAAACAAAGCACAGCAGGATCACTAAAACATGGCCTATAGGCTTTGAATGTGGGTACAGAACTGATTTTTTTTTTTTTTTTTTTTAAGTTTACTGTATATATCAAGCAATTGTTTTTTTTTTCTTTTATGGTTCAGCATGCTCAGAAGTGTTCGCTTATGCTCTCCAGCTTCTTCCATTCGCTCACAAAATGTGCTTTTCCTTGCCTATCACTCAATACCCTTAGATACAAGAATACTGTCAAATATTTATTATAAATATTGAATGAGTTGAGGCTACAGGATGGTTTCTGACTATCAGCTCCATCTACTGAACCACAGTCAGACAGAAAATTCTTACAGTGTTGACAAAATTGTCATATTCTGCACATCACATCTATACAACGCTGCAATCAATTAGTTTTTATGGTGATGCAAACTATTAATATGGCCAAATTAAAATAAGGGAAATGATATTCACATCCCAAACTATTTTTTACAAGACAATACTAGGACAATTACTTAATTTAATAAAGAATGTATTATTATTATTATTACTACATTATTATGTATTACTGTTGTTATTATTATTATTATTATTATTATTATTATGTTAACATGTATGTTTTCAGAAATATTAATTATATTTCAATATTTTAGATTCATTATAATTATTAGGCAGAAAATACTAGCACAATTAAAAATAATAAATATTATTATTAACATTGTTACTACTACGAAATATGTATGCACAATTACTTAATTATAATAATATAGTTTGTGTGGCATTGTTAAAATATTTTTTCAAAAATGTCCATAGTTATTAAATTAATTGGCATTTGTGTTAACCACATTCTAGCGATCATCCCTTCTGTTACCATTTTCAAAACTACTGGCAGATAAAGTTGCGTGAAAAAAAAAGATATAAAGTGAGAACTATGGATATCAGAATCATCTATATATCTCTAAAGTAACTGTAAGACGTGTGTTTGTTTCCTACAGGTGTGGTGCCCAATAGTCTGGGTTTACACAGCCTGCAGCCCAGTCCAGTGGCTCCAGACAGCCAGGCTCAATCTCCCACCCAACTGCAGTACCGCAACAAAGTCCAGCACCGCCGATTCTCCATGGAGGTGAGTGATGTTTAATCATCGCATCCTTCTCCATGCTAAAGCCCAGCCAAGTGCTCTTTCCAGAGGCTTTGATGGAGTCCTAGTGATCCAAACAGAACAACACTTGTAATCTTGTCTGGGTTAATAAAGTCCTTGCCAGAGGCACTAAAGCCTCGTTATCAAATGCTTTGTTTCTCTTTAAGGTGAGACTAAGAGACAAGTTTTGTCTATAAACTAGGGATGTAACGATTCACTCAACTCACGATGTGATACGATTCACTATACTGATTTCACGATACGAGTGTCCTTTTATTTTTTCTCAGACAAAATTGCTAAAAGTTTCTTTGTGAAACTTATATATATAATAAAATTCCACTGTTTTTGTGTGTGTGTGTGTGTATTTTGGGAAATAGTCTAATTTTCTCTAATTTTATTGGGATTTTAGCAGAAATTGTGGTGTGTACATATATAGTGTCATAAACAAGCAAGTTCAAAATAAACCATACCAAGTGGATTGCTGAATGACAACAGACTAATCAGAGGCCTGCCTTGGATCAACTTCCCCGTTTTTCTCCTCTCTTCCACCATAATCATCCATGCGATTCTGTATCTGTATGATAGGAAAGCTTCCGCTGGAGGCACACGAGAAAGATGGAGTCCATCATTAAATGGAGTAGAAGTATTACCTGTAAGTTAGTCCCATGCCACAAAAGACAGACTCCACATTCGGAGTGTTCTTTGCCTCGGCTGTCAGCTTTCTTATTCAGTGGCCATGAATCTAGAGGGGGAAAATTGGAATGAATGCCCTCTCCCATTTTCAAATTCGATGGCTTCTTTCTGCTCTCGCAACCCTTTTATCTGCACCGTGCACCCTTATTTTATTCCCACAGGCATGACGGGAGAGCGTCGAGGAGAAAGGAGGACTTTTTATTCCCTGGTTTTATTGAGAATCACTGACTAGTTTTATTGAATGGCCATACAATCTCAGCCAAAAGGCAGAGCAGGAAGGAATCACAGGGAATGCTCTCATTTTTTCAGAGCACATAAGATTCCCCCTCATTGCTGTGCTATTTTTGGGCCTCTCCTAACCATGGCGATGAATCGAGTTACGAACTAACTCCATCAGAGCTTCTTAAATGCAAGAAGATTGTTGGTTATACTTCAGCTCGTCATAAGATACAATATTTTGTCCTACCCTGCCTTGGCATGTTAAGATTATGCCAGAACCCTTTATTGAGTGAGAGTCTTTGTACTGGTAAAAAGTGACAGGTTGTCTCATTGTCATGCCGAGTTCGTCATGGTAAGAATAGTCAGCTCTGCCTATAGGCGTAGAGTTGTGTTGCGCGGTGGAGAAAGCTGTCATATTCACCTTGACATGCGGTGTTTTCATGTGTGCTAGTTGAACGCTAATAGCTGACAGCTCTTTGATGTGTGTGCAGGATGTAACTAAGAGGATGTCTCTGCCCATGGATATTCGTCTCCCACCAGAGTTTCTGAAGAAGTTACAGATGGAAAGCTCTCCACCGTGCAAACCGCTCAGCCGCATGTCCAGAAGAGCCTCGCTGGTTAGTAACCAAACTAAACTCACTTAGACAGTTAGATAGTGATCAAAATAAGAACATTATATAGTCAAAGTTCACACTAATAATTACAGACTAACCGAAACTCTAACCCCCCTAAACTTTTTGCATTTAAAATTGAATAGCTACAATAAAAAAAATAAATAAATAAAAAAAAAACATTTATAAAGATGTAGTTAATATCTCAACAAAATTGCAAGAAAAGCAAACCTGTCTGCATACATTCAAATTCTGTTCTAAAAACATAAGAGCTTCCTACCCAGACAACATTTTTAGGCATTATAGGCATACAATAGTACACAGATACCCATTTCTTTTCTTTTTTTTTAAATCTTAAACTATGGAAGCCCGTTTGCACCACAGAATAAAAAAGAAAAGAGGTAACTGCGAATTTTTATCTCACAATTCATACTTTTGTGATACAAACTCGCGAGTTATATAGTATTGCATGATATAATCTCGCAATTGCAAGAAAAAAAACTCAGAATTACGAGATATAAACTCACAATTATGACTTTTTTTCCTCAGAATGGTGAGTTTTTATCTTGCAATTCTGAATTTATTTCTCGCAATTGCGAGTTTATATCTTACACTTCTGAGAAAAAATGTCAGAATTGTGAGTTTGGATTATGCAATTCTGAGAAAAAAAAAAAAAAAAACGCTTCCATATTAAACAACAAATGTGTTTTTGCAGATAATGATATCCCAGAATGCACTGCAACAAGCTTGTTCAGTGGCCTGGGTCCTGGTAGTATTTTTTGCATTAATTTTTCCCATAGGGTTGAGAGTTATAAGAACCACAGCAACCAGTTACTGGGTGAATCACAACAAACTTTGATTTGAAGCAAAAAAGTATTTGAAAATTAGACAAAAAGACAACAACATGCTTAATGACTTTACTAAGGGAAAGAATTACAATCTCATGAAGCATAGTGAAAAAGCTGGAAAAATAAAACTACCGATTTAAAGTTGTTAAATAAATTTAAATGTATTGCAAAAAAATGCATAGGCATACAAATAATAGTGGTTTGCGAGTGTAAGAAAACTGACTCTACATCATTCACAGTTCTCTGATTGGTGGAGATGTCTCTGCAGAATCATGGGAAATGTAGTTTTCACCAGGTATTCCACTGCTGAACGCAATAAATTGAAATAATGTTGGCTGATGTCTTCAAAAGACGCATATAATATTGATTAACAACCTTGTAGCTCACAGTTGGTCTGACTTGTAGGTTTTTAAGTTAGGCTTACTATTCAAAAATAATTCACGATGTTAAAAACGAATGGTATTTTACTTCATTACACTCTATAGTGACCATTAAGTTCAACTACTGTCAAACTATAGGCCTACTACTGCTTTCGAAATATATATTGTGCATAGTGCTATACACAACATGCACAACAGGTTTGCACACATGCGTTGGTCTTAGAATTTCTATCTGCATTTGTTCAAAAACAGCCTCAGCACTGAAAAATATTGATAAAAAATACTTGCACATTATAAATAACGCAACATAAGGTGCATTCACAGCATTACTGCAAGAACTGCTATAAAAAAACATTATCATAAATGTCTTCTACAGCAATTCTTCTCTTTCAGGTCAATTTCTATACAATAATCATGCTGCTGCTGCCACACAAATAAAACCTGGTGTACAACAGGTTTACATGCTTTCAAGGCATTGGTCGCATTAACAGAATATGCTTTTTTTTTATTGTCTATCTCAGCACGTCCTTCTGCTACACACAGAATAACCTCTGTGGTTCCTACACAATGCCCTTCACTCACTCTACTTCATGTTAAACAATACTAGCAGCAGCCTCACTTACATTTCTAGCTCTTCAATGTGCTTATTTACATATGTTGATATCCATGCACTGTTTACAACTTCTAAAACTATCAATTAATGTTGTCAACAAACTATTTCAACAAACTGAAGACACGTTGGTCACACTGTATTCCATTCTATTCCAGTCGGACATTGGCTTTGGGAAACTGGAGACCTACGTGAAGTTGGGCAAACTAGGAGAGGTAAGATGGTTTTACTTTCCTTGGTGAAAACAACAACAACAAAAAAAGATGCTATAGGCAAAAATTAAAAACAGAAAACGGCAGCCATCGAAATGAAGAATCAAATGTGTTCATTACGAGATTCCCCGCAGGCGATTACAGTGAATATGAGTCGTGTTGAATGTGGAATGGGGCTTTTTTTTGTCATGAAGAGACATCAGTCTGTAATATGCTCAAAGCTGTACTGCGACTAGCCCGTCAATTTTCCATTAAGTGCAACAAAGCATGCACATTGCAAATTGTGAGAAATAATGTACTACATACAGTACAACCCTGAGGAATACCGTATCTAATGACTGCGTGAGAAAACCCTGAAGTATTGGAAAAATACTGGACTCGGGCTGCAGTGATTTCCCTTCAATAAAGAAACAAATATCGGTAAAGCAGGTTTTCATATCTTTGTATCAGCAGTTATAAATGGTTTCATTAACATTTAAAGGTGCTTTTAGCTCTGCCTGGAAAAGTCAGGGAAATTAATACAATTTTAAAAAGTGTGATATGGTTTTATTCTAGCTATGCTCAGCTCTAAAATATTACATCAGCTAGAAATTGCTCTTTTGTGAGTAAAATATCAGTAATATCATATTTAAAAACCTTAATGTCATTTAGCAGACACTTTTAATTAATTTAATAAGGATTTATAAGGATTATCAATTTACAAGGACAATCACCTTTAAGCAATCTTAGGTCTTTCTACGTACCTAGTAAGGCTTTGAACCAAACTGAACTTTTTTTTTTTTTTTTTTAATTAATACTTTTATCCAGCAAGGACACAATAAATTGATCAAAAGTGACAGTAAAGACATTTATATTGTTAAATAAGATTTTCAAATAAAGGCTGTTCTTTAGAACTTTCTATCACAATTTCCACAGAAATATTAAATAAATTATAAGAAATGTTTATTGAAAAATCAGCATATTAGAATGATGTGTCTTATGTGACACTTAAGACTTGAGTAATGCTGAAAATTCAGCTTTGCATCACAGGAATAAATTACATTCGACTATCATCACATAGAAAACACTTACATTTTACAACTATTTCACCATATAAACATTTTTACTGTATTTTATTTCCAAATAAATGCATTATCCACTTAAAACAAAGTATACCAAAAAGTGCCATAAAACATCAAAAGTTTATTTTTGGAATTTATTTATTTTTTCTAGCTATGCTCATCTCTAGCCAACATACGGTGAAATACGGTCAATATGAAATGACTTTCAAAGACAAGAGATCACTGGTTTTAATGAACAGTTTGGATTTTCTAGACATAGAAAAAGATCTCTAACCAAACTAGAAACTAGATCAACACTCCCACAGATTTGTCTGAGGACTATCTAAAGTTTCATACTGGTCTAATTCAGTGGTTCTCATCTAGTGAATTGCAGGTCTGGTATAGTTTAGGACAAAACAACGTTGAATGCAAAAAAACAATGCAATTTACCATAATTATTTTTTAGGATGAACAAAGTGGTTTCGTGTTAACTTACATAACCACATTTCAAGTCAAGTTCTACAATATTTTTGCACAAATGAATCTGTCACTTGGTAGAAGCTTGTAAAGACAGGTGCAGACATGGCCAGGTTGTGTGATATGCCATCAAACAACAATTGTACATCGAAATTCAAGAGACATTTGAGAACCAAACATACTCCTAATTTGTCATATTGCTGCGATTGCGCAATTTACGGTAATAATAATGTTTGATTTCAAGACAATTCTGTTTGCTTTTGTGCAATACATCATTTTGGGCTACCAAAGTGAAATCTGGGTCCTGAAGCAAAACCCAGTAGAGCACCACTCCTCTTCCCCAGAAGATTGACATTTTTGTCTTCCTGTCTGTCAAACAGGGCACATACGCAACGGTATTCAAGGGCCGCAGCAAACTCACAGAAAACCTGGTGGCCCTGAAAGAGATTCGTCTGGAGCACGAAGAGGGCGCCCCGTGCACGGCCATACGGGAAGGTAGCGTCCTCCTCCCTCAAAGACACAACTATGATTTCGAGCTCCCCAGTTGTTCAAAACCCACATTGTCACAACGAGTATACATTCTAAACTGGCAAGCCACAGGCACCTTCTTCACCCAGCCTGAATCACTCCATCTAAATGAGATGGAGTACGTGAGCTGGGTTGCTAATGGAAAACACCGATGTGAAGCAAGGCTGCCACCCAGTGGCTGCTGAGCTCTCGCTAAAGGGAACACACCATGCATTACAAAACATGTCAGGAGAGGTCACAGTTCTTTTACAGCACTGAGACTTCATTTAAGTATCAACTTGTTTCAGATTTAAACTTACGGAGATCCCTTTCTTTAAAGAAAAAAAGAATTTCAAATGAGGGGTAAATTAGAGCATTCTTACAAATCCATATTAGTAATTATTTAATTAAAATGACAAATAATAAATCATATAAGTAATTAGATATAAACATATCATTCTTTAGAGATTTTTAGTAATTCAGTAGGGACACAATAAATTGATCAAAAATGACAGTCAAGACATGTATAATGTTGCTAAAGATTTTCCCCCAAAAATGCTGTTTTTGAAAGTTTCTATTCATGAAAGAATCCTGAAAAAAAAGTATTAACATTTTTTTCAAAAACTATAAGCAGCCCAACTGTTTTCAACAATGATAATAATAATAATAATAAATAGTCTTAAGCAGCAAATCAAAATATTAGAATATTATTTAATTTAATATATATATATATATATATATATATAATAAATAAAAATAAAACAAGTAGATAGAATAGAAAAAGAATAGGGAAAGTTTTTAGTTTTTTTAAGAAAACAAGCAGTTAGAAAAAGAATAGAGAGTTTTAAGTGTTAGAGGGCTTTTTTCTTAATAAAAAAAGAAAACAAATAGACAAAAAAAATAGGCTATAGAGAGCGCTAGAGTCAGAGGGTCAAAAAAAGATGGAAGAGATGTTTTTTGCCTTTTATTAAGAAATAAAATAATTAAAAAACTCTTAGAAGAGTTTTCTAATTTGAATGACAATTCTGCATCCTGTTTGGCTCGATTAAAATTCAGGAACTGGATTAGAATTTCAAAAGCCAATTTCATTTCATATTCCGGATGTTGCACAACCCTGCTGGAGGTTATTATTATAGGCGCTCATTGTCATCATGTTGTTGTTGTGTTGCACCAGTGTCGCTGCTGAAGAACCTGAAACACGCCAACATCGTAACGCTGCATGACATCATCCACACAGACCGATGTCTCACCCTTGTCTTTGAGTATCTGGTAAGCCACGTCGCACAGCTTTTCTTTTGAATGCTATGAAAACAGTAGCAGCCTTTCCACAGTGCTTTGTGATTTTGGGCGGGGTGGTATTTGACGTATATTCCTCTTCAAAGTGACAGGACCAGTCGGTTTTAAATGCCATTTTAACGTCATAACCTATTGTCTTTGCAGGACAGTGACTTGAAGCAATACCTTGACAACTGTGGAAACCTAATGAGCATGCACAATGTGAAGGTAACCAAAAACATCAACAAGCTTACCAATTAAAAGTCAACAGAGCTGTCTACATAGACAGCAACCTAACGCTAAATAGTAATACAGACATGACAGTTGATTCTGATTCTTACCTCTAGGGAAAACTCTGGTGGAAATTAGAGCATTGGAAACCCATAATTGACTAATTAGATTGTTTAAATGACTAAGTCAATTTATTCCAAAACATTAAATAGAAAGTATGTATAGATCTCTAGCTGACATTTCAAACACTGATTAACAGCATCTAATGATTTGGAAATAGCCCATATGTTTTATGATAATGGGGAATTTATGCTGAAAATTAATACATTTATAAAAACCACACTAACAGCAGTAATCAACTTTTCTAATTTGACAGCTAATAGCTTTTAGCATGTCACTTTATCATGTTTCACCTGGATTAAACATGGTGTCAGGCATAAAATAAAATAATATAAAATAAAAAATAAATTAAATTAAATTAAATAAAAAAAATAAAAAAATAAAATACGAGGTCATTAAAATTTAAATTAAAACAATTTAATTGATACTTGTCATTATTGAATTACATTGCTGAATTTTAAACTTTCAAATATTTGAGAATATTTTGCAATGCATTCTGGGATTGCGCTTCAAAGTGTAAATGACAACAATTTTCATTTCATTATCCCTTTCAATGCAATGTAAGATAAAAAAATAAAATAGATAAAAACTCGAAAAAACATTTAGTTTAACTATAGATAAAATACTAAAATAACTACACAAAAACTAATAAAAGCTATTAAAAACACATCACACATCAACATAACTAACTAAAATGAAAAATAAATATAAAATATTACAAAATGTTAAAAAATATATTATAAATTAAAATCTATATTATTTCAACTATAAAATAGTATCAGTAATATTAATGATAATAATAGCATCCCAATTATACTAAAATAGCAGTAAATGATAACTATTTTTATATTTGCAGTGGATACATGTGATGTTGCCTTAAAATTTGCTCAAAATGGGGCATCTTAGAAGGCAGCTGGCTACATTTAAAAAGCTGTCTTTGTTGGTACTTTAAGTTTAGAAATGCTAACATCCGCCTCTCTGTCTTGTAGATATTTATGTTCCAGCTTCTTCGTGGTTTATCATATTGTCATAAGAGGAAGATTCTCCACCGGGACCTGAAGCCTCAGAATCTGCTCATTAATGACAAGGGAGAACTCAAACTGGCAGACTTTGGTGAGACTTTCTTACAAGGCCTGAATTTTCACTGATGCGTTTACTTTGGTGCGCTGTACAAAGAATATCTGGCTTGTTATTAGCACATTACCCAGCAGCGGTCTCCCATGTGACTCTTGGCTCAGATTCTGGGTTACCCAGCAACGTTTGTTCACCGCCTTAACTATCTGTCTAATCTTGCTTGTTAAGGTTTGGCCAGAGCACAATCAGTCCCAACAAAAACCTATTCGAATGAGGTTGTGACCTTGTGGTATCGACCTCCTGATGTCCTGCTGGGTTCCACAGAGTACTCAACACCGATAGACATGTGGTAAGATGTTTCTCCCATAAACCACTGCTAGAAAACACTGAACACAATAGAGCTACACTACAGCATCGGCCACAATGTGTTGCTAACATTAGGAAAGCTTCAAGCAAAACTAATAATACTGCTCATACACAATGCTCTAATCTAAAATTATAATCATGATATATACTGGAGACCAAGCTCTTTTGACTTGGGTCAGTAAACATCACAGCAACCACCAAAAAACTTGTAAAACAAAGCACCACTCATATTTTCTTACATACAAATTTAAATATACAATTTTAACCATAAATCAGTCAGTTACATTTGCAAACAAAGCACTACTCATATTTTCTTCAGCAAATGTGAAAACCTGTTTTAAAGTGCCCCTATTATGGATTTTTGAAAATAACCTTTCATGCAGTGTGTAACAGCTCTAAGTGAATAAAAACATCCTGCAAAGTTTTAAATCTGAAAGTGCACCGTGTATAAAGTTATTGTCTCTCAAAAGAAAGAGTCGACTCTGAATCATTGAAACAAGTCATTTTTAAAACGAATCCCAAGCCGTTTCATGTTGACATCAACATGAAACATTAGCATATTGCCCGCCCACTTGTTGGTCTTTTCAGGTTCGTCTGAAAGAAAATGCAAATTCATTCTTTGCCACTAGGTGCTGCTTTTGGAGCGTTAAAATAGCGGTTTCCCCAGTAACGCTGTACACAAAGCATCACAAACGCTGCTTTATCAGGCATTACAGGCATGATAGTCTCAGCCTCAGACGTCATGCCCACGGACCGTTGGCTAAACGTCTGATGCATATGGCACACTTATCTGGAAACACTTCAGGAGTGTCGAAGTCGTCATCTGACTGGTTGAAATAAACCGGATTTCCGGGACGTCATGCCCGCGTTTAAATCTGAAAGTGCACCGTGTATAAAGTTATTGTCTCTCAAAAGAAAGAAATGAGTGTCGCGTTTATTTTCAGTCCGCCGGGAAACAAGATGCCGTGGCGCCAAACCCCCTCACGAAAGAATAAAGCCGTCGTGTTTACAAATGTGACGATGAACGCTTATCATGGTCAACTAAACGCTGGATTTTCAAAAGTATGTGAAATATTTAAAGTTCGCGGCATAGAATCTTTAAAATACATCGGAGAGTTTCACACACCGGTTTTTTATTGTGGTGACATCTCCACGCACCGAAACGTGACGCTGAACGAAACTAACTGTGATTGGTTGTTTGACATGTCAGTCAAACGGCCTCATGGGCGGGGCTTGGCCAATGAAAGCGGACATCTATTCCAGACCTTCAGTCGTCAGTCTGAAGGTCTGGCTACGTGAGACTACAGGCATGATGAATGGAAATGAGACCAATCGGACCAATCACCGCAGATTAGCGTCACGCAAAGGAGGGGTTTGGAAAAATGAATCGTTGAGCGAAACGTTTGGGAGTCGTTGAGCAAACAAGGTAAAAATAAATGCATATTATAAGACAATGAAAGTGTTTTTTGACCTTGCATGCATGTCAACCTGTTGTTGGGGACTTTCATTACCCAAAATAGGGGCACTTTAAAATTGGTAAAACTTATCCTTTAAATTAGACAAATTTAACCATGTAAATTATATAGAATTAACCAATTTAAATAAACCAATGTAACCATTTAAATAACACAAATGTAACAACTGAAATAACTCAAATTTAATTTAATATAGGCAATTTTAACCATTTAAATTAGACAGTTACATTTGCAATCAAAGCACCACTCATATTTTCTTTCTCTAGACACATTGAACCATTTAACTAGCCAATGTAAACATTTAAATAAATAAAACCATTTAAATTAGAAATTAGTTGAATTAGATACATTTGCAAACAAAGCACTCATATTTTCTTCAGCAAATGTAAAAACCTGGTTAAAATTTGTAAAACGTATTCCTTTTAAATTAGACAAATTTAACAATTTAAATAATATAAATTTAACCAATTTAACTAGACCATGAAAATCAAATAATTTTATCCAATTTTAACCATTTAAATCAGATATTAGTTACATTTGAAAACAAAGCACCACTCATATTTTCTCACATTTAACCATTTAAACTAGCAAATGTAACCATTTAAATGAAAGATTAGTTGAATCAGATAAATTTAACTCTGTACACTCAAAATAAATCATGGCATAACTTAGTATTTGCATCCATACGAGTTAAAAAAAATGAAATAAAATTCCATAAGGTACTTATTCAAATTACTTTAGTTTGAATAAACTGAATAAATTTAATTGTTAAATAACAAAATAAATGGCTAGCTGTTGAACAAGCAAGAACGTTTTTGCTTTCTCAGCACTCAAACACATTCAATTCACTTTTTTTATAATTCAACATCTCATGTCAAAATAACTAAATGAATGGATTCACATAACCTTTTGTTTTAGAAGAAAACAATCCCATTTATGAACCTTATGAAATAATACATCAAACTGCCTTTTGATCGTGTCAAAGAGCTCTTGACTGTTGCTCAGTCCTCCAGAAGAAACATTAAGTTAGAAAATTGAATTCTGTCTTTCCTGACACAACCTTTTAACGTCACACGCGCACCCTGACACGCACTCTTCGGGCAACCTTGGATAGCTGACACGGACTCGGACATAAATGCCTTTTTAAAAGCTAAGCCGTCCTGTTCGATAAAAATGCCGTTGTGTTTAATCCTCAGGATTAGTCCAGTGGGCTAATCAATCCGAGTGTGACAGCAGCCACATGTGTCTTTCCCATATCTCCACCTCACAGCTTTCCCCAAACTACCCTCCAGTCAAGCAGACGTCAAACTGTGATAGGAGAATATTCTCAGAGACGCCGTATCTAAAACATCTCTGACAGTCCTGATCTGATATAATCAAATGATGTCTGCTGGCTTCATTTAAAAGCTTTTCACGTATAGAATAACAGCACTGAAATTAAAGAGATTTTATGATCATAACACAGCAGTAAAATGATGGATGTCTCTGTATGACTATAGGGGCGTGGGCTGTATCATGTACGAAATGGCGACAGGCCGTCCCATGTTTCCTGGATCGACTGTCAAAGAGGAACTACACCTGATATTTCGCCTCACGGGTACGAGAGACCTTTTGTGTCATTTTAATTGTGATGTATAAATTACAGCACTTGAAAATAAAGGTTCTTTATTGGCATCTGTGGTTCCATGTAGAACTTTTAACATTCCCGAAATCTTTCCAATCCACAAAAGGTTCTTTAAAGTGGAAAAAGATTCTTTAGATTATTAAAATGTTCTTATACAGAGAAAAAAAATTGTTATTTTAAGAAAGGTTCTTTAGAGAACCAAAAAATGGTTATCTAATGGCAAATGTGAAAATCTGGCTACATTTGCATGTTTAAATTACATTTCTCATTTTAATTAGATCAATTTGTCTAGTTAAAACAACTATACACAACCATTCTAAAGTTAGGTTTTTTAATGTTTTTAAAATATGCCTTTTGCTCACCAAGTCTGCATTTATTTGATTAAAAATACAGTAAAAACACTCTAAAAAATGCTGGGCTAAAAACAACCCAATTTGGGTTATTTGGCAACCCAGCGCTGGGTAATTATTGGACAAAACACATGCTGGGTTATTTTGACCCAGCTGGTTGGGTTAAATGTTTTTACCCACCATGCTGGGTTGTTTTATTTATGTCAGAACATTATTAGAGAACATTTTAACATCAAATTAAATTAAACTCAGTATTTTAATGAATAAAATCGAATACAATTATAACGAATAAAAACAAATGTTTTAAGGCAAAAGGCGTTTCTATTGTGCAAAGTGACCACTGCTGACTGACATCTAGTCCTTATGTTGAATTGCGTAAAATAATGCAATTTACAGTAAAGACTTTATAAATGAAATAAAGTATACAAACCTTTATTTCGCTGAAGAAGTGCACCCAATCAGCGGCGGCGCTGAGAACCGCTCTCCTGTGTAGAGGACTCAATAAGCCCGCAATCTCACTGTAACTCAGCAGCTGGGTTGTTTTGTCGGAGACAGGCTCAACCCAGCGGGTTGGGTAGAAAAAAAATGACCCAGCAGCTTCGTTACAGAAAAACCACCCAGCACCTGGGTGAAAAGATATTAAAAATAACCCAATAAAATGACCCAACAGGCTGAACCCAGCATTTTTAGAGTGCAGTAATATTGCAAAATATTATTACAATTTTAAACAGTTGTTTGTATTTGAATATATTTTAAAATGTAATTTATTCCTGTGATGCAAAGCTGAAATTTCAGTATCATTACTCCAGTCTTCAGTGTAACATGATCCTTCAGAAATCATTCTAATATGCTGATTTGAAATTAAAACCTTTAACAGTACACTTTTGATAAATTGAATGTGTCCTTTGTGAATAAAAGTAAAAAAAACCTTTTGCTCATTTATAGGATAAGACCAGACTGACATATGAAGTGAAAAATAATTACAATGAATGTAACGTTCAACATTTGCCTTTATATAAATCTCACACACACAAAAAAAACATGTAGACTTTCTTTGTATCCAAAACTACTTGTTTCAACTTTACTTACTAAGTGACTTACTGGCACACTCTCAGATTGAGTGATTACATGCTCCTCAAAAGCGCTCGTTCCAGCAACCAGCTGTAAACATGACAACCTGTTCAATTTGATTCAGAAGCTGTGCAAAGCCAGCCAACCGAATCAGAGCTTGCCAGATCAACAAAATATCTGTTATTTTTTATGCAATATGCATCAGGCGGTCAGCAAACGGGCTGGTCGTGGGTGCCCCCTCTGAGGTTGAATGGAGGTCTAATTATCTCACTGTAGGACACATACTAAAATACTTTCACTTCTTTCCGTAACCAGGCACCCCAACTGAGGAGACCTGGCCCGGAATCACAGCTAATGAGGAATTCAAATCCTACCTGTTTCCTCAGTACAGAGCACAAGCGCTCATTAATCATGTGCCCAGGTACCACAGAAACACCACAAACTAACTTGCAAGCAACAGGACTAGCTTTCGGCTTCTTTAAATAAAACATACAAACAAAAACACACCTGTATGTATAAATAACGACAGAGCTCTATGTTTTGGAGACTTTGCATGCTATGAATTATAGATGGTGAATATTGTAATATAAAGCATGTTTTTTTTGTTTTTTTGTTTTTAAGGCTTGACACAGAGGGAATAGATCTTCTTACCACTCTATTGCTGGTAAGTGAAATAATCTGGGGGGAAAAAATTGGATTATTCTGATTTGAGCTAGAAACATACTTTATGCAAGTATGCAAACACAAATTTGAAGCAACCACAAGCATGAATATGTCTGGGTTGTTAATAATTAAAAGTCCTGCATTGTACAGTTTTTTTTTTTTTTTTGGGTTACAAAATAAACCATTTAATGTTTAATTTCAGTGTTTAGAATATACACAATTTCATAATTATTAAAGCAATAGTTCACAAACAAAATATTGCTGAAATTTTACTCACTCCCTGACCATCCAAGATGTTTGATTCTTCATCAGAACAGATTTGGAGAAATGTATCATCACATTGCTAACTAATGGATCCTCTGCAGTGAATGGGTGCCGTCAGTATGAGAGTCCAAACAGCGGATAAAAACACCACAATAATCCACACCAAGGCACTCCAGACCATCAATTAATGTCATGTGAAACAAAAAGCAGCATCTTTGTAGGAAACAAATACATCATTAAGATGTTTTAACTTTAAACCATCGCTTCTAGACAAAATACAGTCCATAATGTTGTGCCCTCACAGCAAATTTGTTTAAAACTGCACATATTTTTTTCACATATTTTATGATTCAGACGATAAAAATGTTCCTCTTGAGAAAGCAATGTTATGGATACAGGACTAATACTTTGGCTGAAAGCAATGGTTTGAAGTTAAAAATATGTTAATGATCGTTAATGAACGACCGCAGCTTTTTGCTTCATAAGACATTAATTGATGGACTGAAGTGGTGTGGACTTGTGGATTATTGTGATGTTTTTATCAGCTGTTTGGACTCTCATTCTGACGGCACCCATTCACTGCAGAGGATCCGTTGGTGAGCAAGCGATGTAATGCTACATTTCTCACAATATGTTCCAATGAAGAAGCATCATTGAACTTTCATTGCATACATCTACACTTTCATTGCACATTTAATTCTTTATGCCCTCCTAAATATTTCAAATTAGCAGCAAATGTGCTCTTATTTTTAAATAAAATAATAATAACTAAGTGTCAAGCCCTTTATTTATGTACTTGCACATTCTTACTGAAAGAATTATCTGAGGTCAGGTGCACTGTTCTGTCAATAGTTATCTTTCCTTTTCTTGGAATGTTGAGGAGGAGCCAATGAGATATGAGATAATAGATTTACACAATATGAGGATTTGCCAGTCTATATCAGATGTCAGAAACAACAGCCCTGCAGGGCTGTACTGAGAAGAGTCCAAAAACACACACACATACCTAGCCAGCAGTGGTACGGTGTTAAGAAACATCCTGCTGATGAAGGTCATCAGAGGACGACATATGGCAGAATAGCAGGAAGACAATATTTCTGGTATGACAGCGTGGATAAAACAGGAAAATTACTGGCTATTCTGATATCTTTGCACAATAGAAACGCCTTTTGCCTTAAAATGTAAGCAAGTCATTGTCTTTACATCTGATAAAGTGCCCATTTATTGTTAAAAACATTGCTGTCTTAACAGATGATAACAATAACCCCAGGTGTGCACCTGTAAATACAGCCATGCAACCATGCATGCAATTCTGTTGACATCTGCATAATAAGAGATTAATAATCCGATAATACTGATATTCACACTTTTCTGTTGGTTAATATCAGGTCATACTGATACATTTCTTCAACACATCACTACAACATGCTATAATTTATGTAAAAGCTGCTCATTCTCAGCCGAGAAACACTTATCAGCAGTATTTTTTTGTACTATTATAAGTATTATTATTATTATCATCATCAATAACAATATTAGATTCAGAATGGTCACAGATATTCGTACTTTTTAACACTGTGTTTTTAGCCCTGTGTTACTCTAACCATTTTGCATCGTGTCAAAAATCAAATAATTATTAAAAATCAGATGAAAAAAAACTTCTAATTAAAATGACTAAATAATAAGTAATTATATTTATGCAAAGATGTTTTGCAATCAGAATGTTCACAAATTAATATTACAAATTTATGTTTTACCAACACAAGCCCCTAGTCTTCTAGTAGTCTAATCATGTATATGTATTATCAATATGAATTATTGTGTTAAAATGTAGAAATTATTACAAATAAGATAAATTAAAAGATCGACTATTAATCAATTAAACTGAATAATAATAATAATAATCTCAAATTAAAAAACAATTATTGTAGCATAACTGATAAATCATTATGCATCGGGTCAAAAATCTAAAATAATAATAATAATAATAATAACAACGTATAAGAATAATAAAAAAAAAAATCATAATTATTGTGGCAAAACTAAGCAATAAAATAATAACTAAAAAAAATTGATCAATTACTAGTCAATTAAAATCATAACTAAAATCCATATAAAAAAAAAATAAAAAAAAAACATCGGTCATGCTCTAGCATTAAAACAGACATTTATGTGTGATTTCTAACAAGCTCACAGCACATGTGCAGACTCAGAGGTCAGTGAGGTGCTGTTTAATGCCATGGAACTGCAACTGTCTTCAGCTCCCACAGATCCCTGGGTGAAAAAAGGCCCTTGTTAAGACTTTCGCTGCCGAGACGGAGTGAGCTCAGAAGCTAATTATGGTGTCAACTTCCCCTCTCTGCCTGCTCTCCTCCAGGTCCAATTAGTTTGATACAGGCAGGGGTGTCAGGCACGGAGCATTATAGCGTTATCAAAACACAGGTAAACAAACGCAGGCTGACACCTCCATGCTTCACTCAGGTACAGGCAAGAGTAAGGACCTTTCAGAGGAATATTGTTCAAGATTATGTTGGGGGAATGACTGAACATAGAGGGGTGCCACAGGCTAAAGACTCGATGCTGATCACAGCGCTCTGACTGTAGTCTACAGTATACGTTGCATATACAGTAATGCATGTAAGTGGTATAGCTAGCCTATATGTTGTTTTGTAAATATTTTTTTTTTTTTTATGAACAGATTATTGAAATACATTTTACAAGAAAAAACTTTTTCAGTTTTTTCTACTTCAAAATTGAATTAATGTGTTACTTGCCATTTCTCTGTAATTAATTCTGAAATTTACTAGCAATTTCTAAGTGAAAATTGTTTCTACACAATTGTTTTTTTTTTCAGTGTACATTTCAGGACAAAAAAAAAAGCTGAAAAAAATGTCCTCAATTTTTTTTATTTATAATTATAATTATCATTTATATTTCAGAGCAACTAAAATGTCCTTATTCACTTCTTTTAAAAAGAGTGATCTTTTTGCTGGATTTAGAGGGATTTTGACCCCTTTTTAAAATGTCTTAGTTCTAAAAAAAATAAAATAAATAAAAACAAAAAATAAAACTAAGGCCCGGTTTCATAGACAGAGCTAGACTAAGCCAGGATTAGGCCATTGTTCAAATAGGAAATTTAAGTAATTTTTATTAAAATGCCTTAGAAAAAAACTTTACTGGTGTGCATCTTGAGACAAAACAAAGGCACTGATTTATTTTAAGATCAGTCAGTGCAAGTTTCTTTCAGTTAAAACAGCTAAGACTTACACTTTAGTCCGGGACCAGGCTTAAGCCTTGTCTGTGGAACCAGGGGTAAAAGTTGTGTTTTAGATTTAGGATTTAGTATAAGACTTGTCTACCCTTTTTTGTCTCTACATTGTTTTTAAAAAAAATTCTCTTCATTAAGTGGGTTTGCTAAAGGCTTAAGGCTTAAGCCTAGTCCTAGACTAAAATGTAAGTCTGAGCTGTTTCAACTGAAATAAACTTGCACTGACTGATCTTAAAATATATCAGTGCCTTTGTTTTGCCTCAAGATGCACACCAGTAATGTTTTTTTCTAAGCATGTTTATAAAAATTACTTAAATGTCCTAATTGAACTATGGCCTAATCCTGGCTTAGTCTAAACCCTGTCTGTGAAACCAGGCCTTGGTCTCCAGAATGACAGTAGGATAAATGTACAACCCCAATCAGAAAAAGTTGGGACAGTATGGAAAACGCAAATAAAAAAAAAAGTAGTGATTTCTAAATTTACTTTGACTTGTATTTCATTGCAGACAATATGAACACAAAATATTTCATGTTTTGTCTGGTCAACTTCATGTCATTTGTAAATATACATCCTTTCCTGTCATTCAGACCTGCAACACATTCCAAAAAAACTTGGGACAGGAGCAATTTAGGGCTAGTAATGAGGTAAATTGGTTAAATAATGATGTGATTTGAAGCAGCTGATGTCAACAGGTGACAGTAATTATGATTTGGTACAAAAGCAGCATCCAAGAAAGGTCTAGTCCTTTAGGAGCAAAGATGGGCCGAGGATCGACAGTTTGCCAACAAATACGTGAGAAAATTATTGAAATGTTTAAAAACAATGTTCCTCAAAGAAAGATAGGAAGAGATTTGGATATTTCACCTTCAACAGTGCATAACATAATTAAAAGATTCAAGGAATCTGGAGGAATTTCAGTGCGTAAAGGACAAGGTCGCAAGCCTAAGCTGAACAACCGTGATCTCCGATCCCTCAGGCGGCACTGCATCAAGAATCGTCATTCATCTATAAGCGATATCACCACATGAGCTCAGGACTACTTTGGCAAACCTTTGTCAAGTACCACAATCCGTAGTTACATCCACAAATGCCAGTTAAAACTGTACTGTGCCAAAAGGAAGCCCTATGTTAACAGTGTCCAGAAGCGCCGTCGACTTCTCTGGGCTCGGAGGCATCTGGGATGGACCATCACACAGTGGAAACGTGTACTGTGGTCAGATGAATCAGTATTTCAGGTATTTTTTGGGAGGAATGGACGCCGTGTGCTCCGGACCAAAGAAGAAAAGGATCATCCAGACTGTTACCAGCAACAAGTCCAAAAGCCAGGGTCTGTCATGGTATGGGGTTGTGTCAGTGCCCTTGGCAAAGGTAACTTGCACTTCTGTGATGGCACCATTAATGCTGAAAAGTACATAGAGATTTTGGAGCACAATATGCTGCCTTCAAGAAGACATCTTTTCCAGGGACGTCCATGCATATTTCAACAAGACAATGCAAAACCACATTCTGCACACATTACAAAGTCCTGGCTGCGGAGGAAGAGGGTACGGGTACTTGACTGGCCTGCCTGCAGTCCCGACCTGCCTCCAATAGAGAATGTGTGGCGCATTTTGAAGCGCAAAATGTGACAACGAAGACCCCGTACTGTTGCCCACCTTAAGACTTGTTTGCAGGAAGAATGGGACAAAATTACACCTGAAACACTTCATCACTTGGTGTCTTCAGTCCCTAAACGTCTTTTAAGTGTTGTGAAAAGGAATGGCAACATTACAAAGTGGTAAATGCTTTACTGTCCCAACTTTTTTTTGGAATGTGTTGCAGGTCTGAATGACAGGAAAGGATGTATATTTACAAATGACATGAAGTTGACCAGACAAAACATGAAATATTTTGTGTTCATATTGTCTGCAATGAAATACAAGTCAAAGTAAATTTAGAAATCACTACTTTCTTTTTTTATTTGCGTTTTCCATACTGTCCCAACTTTTTCTGATTTGGGTTGTATTTAAAAGGGTCTATAAATGTGCCAAATAATGTCCTAAATAAAATCTATACCTACAAACTTTCCCCGGATGGTGTCAGATGGTAAAAAGCATTAAAAAAGAGGTAGGGTCAGTGTGTAATAGTTACGATTCGTTTAATTTAACAACAGAAGTCGTCGTCAATGGGAGGTCTAAGATTGTATGCGTTTGTTTTTCGGAAGAATGAGGTATTTGTGTAGAAACGTGAATGCGTTTCTCTCTTTCTCTCTGCGCGTTCTGATGGTGCGCGCAGCTTGAGTGCGTGCTGACCTGTCATTATGATGAAAGACCGTGGAGCGCACGATTCGTTAATGGTGACAGCGGCCTTAATGAGTCCGAGCCGTGCACCTGTTTCTCATCAAACCCCACTGACTGATCGCGCCGTCAGCCTCACACAATGCGCTCTGAACGCTCTGCTTGCTTGAAACACCGCCAAACTTCGCCAAAGACAATTTTATAACTTTGTGTGAGATGACAGCAGGGTGATGGGTGCTTCATTATTTAAAACTATTTTATAGCTCAGGCATCAACAAGTCAGGGGAGCTGTGCTCAAATCGAGTCATTAGTGAAGAGCACACACGACGGGGAAGATCACAGGCGGCTACTGTAACTTGCGCTCTAGTGCACAAGACACTGAAAGAAGCATTGCGCATGCGCACACGACACATAAAGGATCAGCATTCAAGTTCTGTGCCTTTAGTACATTTTTGTTAGCTTTGAGAGTAACTACTGTACTTCTAAAAATCGATAAAAAAAATTATTCAAACTTAAGTTGATTAAAACAAAAGTGTATAGTCTTTCTCTGCTGAGAAAAAAATCTTTATAAAAAAATTCTGAAATTTATATTATAAAGTAATGTATATACAGTATGTGTGTGTTTTTTTAATGTTATAGAGTACTTAACTGATAAAAAATAATTTTAATTAAAACTTAGGTTGATTAAGGCAAATATATATAAACATAAATCTTAACATATCGTAAATTCGGATTGAAATATGTATAATATTAATATTATTTATATGAGCAATATCACACTCGTAGCCATGTGATATGGCTGTATATCGGCACGGCTGTGATTCGGCCGTAGGTAATAAACGGTTGGAGTTCTGTTAACACTAGAATATCGCACTCCCCTCAGCCAATCAGATTCGAGGACCAAAAAGAACTGTTGCATAAATTATAATATATATATTTATTTTGTTGCACCATTTTGTCATTATTTAGTCAGACAAATACATACGCAACACAAATACACTGGGGGAAAAACAATCCAATAAAAAAATGCATCAATTCTCTGTTTTCCCCTCATTTTATGTTTTGTTTCTGTTCAGTACGACACCAAGCGCAGGATTTCGTCCGAGTTTTCTCTGAGACACTCTTACTTCCTGACTCTGGGCGAGAACATTCACTCCATACCTGACAGTGAGTTTATCCCAATATTTTCATTATTTTTATAATATAACCACCACAACATGAGCCTTATAATCTGTCTTTCACCTTGATGAAACAACAAACAAGACAATACATTTGCTTTGATCATTACCCACTTGTCTTCTATCCTCTCTAGCCTCATCTGTGTTTTCACTGAGGGAAATCCAACTACAGAAGGATCCGGGACACAAGAGCTCAGTATTCCAGCCGCCAGGTATTCAATTCCATTGCTTTGACATCAGAGTGCAACTTGATCATGTTTAGTCAGGCACATTAATCCCATCCATAAACCTGTAAGATTAAACGCTTTAAAACATACTTACCTGCACTCCTGCAGATCCGTCTAACAGTGGGTCATTTTCTCCAAATCCAGGTCGAGGCAAGAACCGCAGACAAAGCATATTCTGAGGACAAAAATCAAAGTGGTGTGCATGGAGTGATCGCCAGAACAAAACCATGATGAAGCAAACAGCTTTGTTTCTCCATCCAAAACATGCATGCATCCATTCACATACACACCAGTTTATTAGTCTGTACTTCAGAAAACGGACTGTATAGAAGTGAATCATCCTCAGTCATAACATGAGCAGGTTACAAGTGTAACCAAGGCTCAAATCAAATATCTCCTGCAGTCTACTGCAAACCTAAAAACCACACTGATCCTAAAGCTCAAAGCTTTAAATGGAAAGACATTTAGACTTGAGTTCAGCCTCTTCTCCACCTGGATCTAGTAGTATTTTCAGACGTTCATAGTATTTTTAATTGTGCGTGTATGTGTAAGAAACATGGTAGTTTCATGTCCTAGTTTTCCACTGAGTGAAATTTCCTTCATGTCTGTTTGACTTGTTTTGCCATATGTTTGAGGAGTCATTGCACAAGCTGATATTGCGGTTTATTTCATAAGCATTCATTCAGTACTATAATACAGAGAAGAGCTGACACATTAAAAATGTAAATTGTCATAGAAATATTTGAGCCATTGAATAGAGAATTACTTGAATTCTGTCATGATAACATTTAAGTTCAACTACTAAAGGTGCTATAAGTGATTTTATAACAGAATTCTTCTGAATCCCACCCTGTCCACAAAGTGATTGACAGGCAAAGAGTGTATCTGGCTAGAAAAAAAAGCTGTACTCACTTACAGCATCTTTAACTAGTTACTAATTTATGAAATCTTCAAAAGGTGCCTTTTGCAGACCGTAAGAGATGATGGGGTCCAATTTTACGCCTTTCGAAAAACCAACTACTTCAATCTCCTCAAGGATCTCGATCCTTTCAAGTAATTGCACATGCAGATATTCGTTTTGCCATTTAAGCTAATTGCTACTCCGTATTTGCACATGGCATGCAAGTGTCCTGGACCTGAAACCTAATGTTGTTCACCTTCTCCTACTGTATCTTGAAGTTTAAAAATGAAAGCACTATGACTCTTTATTGTAAATGGCACTGAGCACAAGCTAGTTTTACAGTGGACAGAATGAAAAGCTTAGTTATCACCAGGGAACAGAAATATTGAGAATGAGTGACAAAGAGGAAATTCTATTAAATATAATGACTTAAAAGGATTTAGTTTAACGTTACTGCAGCAGTGGCACTAATTTATGTGTTTTGTGGAAAATTTAAATATTTTAAATACTCTATTGAAAAGAATTAATATATAAATATATGTATTTTGACAAGTGTTTTCTTTATTCTCAGTGAACGTTTGCCAGAAAAAAATTAATAAACTATGGTATTAAATGAACTTAGATGATGTCTAAATGTTTTATAAAAGATTTAGATTTTTGTATGAAATGTGATATTAAATATTTTATGTGATTTGTCTATTCAATTATGATATTCTGAAGCTGAATGTATTGTGACTGCAAAAAATGCCAAAAATAATTAAATAATAAACTAAATAAATGATGACGTTGTGTTGAACCATGGGAATGTGACTACCCTCGTCGTAAACAATAGTCTTACTGTCTTGAATGGTGCTATTTGTCTTTAGCACACTTCACAAAGTAAACTTGAAATAGGATTTGGTCTAGGCAATATACTGTCTGGACAGCAAGATAAACCTGTGTGCAAATTATAAGTCTGTGCATTGTTAGCATCGCTGCAACAAAAGACTTGTATAAGACCTGTCAGATGCACTCACGGTTCAAATGAAAATATCTGTAAAACAAACCAGTCCAAATATGCGCGACGCCCCAGGCAGCAGTGCGTGATTTCTTACCCTCACATAAAAGTTGACTTTGATGACGACCAACCTGTTGGGAAACACACCTGTTGCACGGATCTGTTTGAATCTTTTAAATGAATCATTTCGTTTTCTTGAACCGGTTCGTTTGAGTCATGAGTCGATAGTGTTCAAGTTCAAGATTTTTATTTGTCACATACACGATTATATAGAGAATATATATAACCAGCAGTGAAATGCGAGTAGGATAAATTTTCTGGGTTATTTTTGGCCAGGAAACATGTGGCACTGATCTCCTCCTGATAGTGTTAGAAGTTTAAATAAGTTTAGCGAATCGATTCGCTTTAATGTAGTTCGTTCATCCAATGAACGAACTTTCCCACAAGTCGCTGCGTGGCATAAACGTTTATTGCAATTAAATATAGCCTAAGTTAAAAGCTCGTCGTCGTATGTTGGTATTTGTTATTTAACTGTAGGCCGATATATGTCATATTTTGCGTTGATAATACTTCAGTATGTTTAAATTTGTCTTATGGAAGGCTGTACAAGATTATAATTTCCTAATGAGTTTCTTTGACTTTTCAAAAAACACACACATAAAACATCAGTAACGTACATGATGCAAAACATGACCAGCGCTTCTCCACAAACGAGTCAGTTCAGACTGAATCATTCAAAAGAACCGATTGGAATGAACAACTCTCTCGCGAATCGGACAAGCATCGCTCTGATGATTCTGAACCCGCGACTATCACTTTAGGCAAGTGTCCTCTCACGCCCAGGATGAATTCCACTGCGTAAATGCTTCAAGAAACACCTCAGAAACTTTCTCCAGCATGAAACAACTGATTAATGAACGGATCTGTGCATTATTCCGCTGTAACTGGCAGCATACTCTTACATATTGGAGTGTATTCTTTAGTTTTGGACTATGTGTCGCGTTTCTGGGTCCGACCATTCTGGACCTGAGATGTCAGACTCAGTCCACGCTACAGGAGATCACTCTGGTCTTCTTCTCCCAACAGTTTTTCCTCTTTATTGGAAGCACCATTGGAGGATTCTTCAGCAAAACGTGAGTGTTTTGAAGAGATCTATTGCAATTTATATTTTATTTCTTTATTCTTTGGCGGTTGACATGTAATGTCCAACTGTCTCAGTAGTATGACATGTTGAATTTAATTAAAAAATATTTAAATGTAAAATATCCCAGTTTATATCCCGACCTTAATTATTAGGCCGATGGTACACATGCAGCTATTATGATCTTATATATTGTAATATAGAATATTGGTACTTTAAAAAAATCTAAATTATTTTAAATCAGAAAAAAAGTACATTATAAGTCCTAAAGATATACACTGTAATCGTAAATATCTACGCTGAATAAAAAGGGTTAATGGGTCTGTTGTATGGCAGCTTCCTCGTATAATATTTTATTTACAGTTGTGGTTTCACAGTTTTTAAGAAAACATTTACTTAGCCTACTTCTTCAAAACAATAAGGAACTGAAAAAGAGGGCTTTCAAACATTATCTATCTATCTATAGGCAGGCCTATACTGATAATTACTGATATAATAATGAACTGTGGTGGCTGATATTAAAAACAAATCCTACACAAATCAAAATAAATATGCTTCAAACATTATAATCTATAACAGAAAAGATAGTTAACTGTTTACTTTTGTAACCTTTGTTTGGTTGTTTCAAAAGTAACAATGTATGTCTTACTTTCTCTAGACTTATTCAAATCAAATTTTTCTGATACAGTTGTGCTTAAAAGTTATTAGAAAGAGTAAAGGCTGGAATACACTATCACGACTTTTAAAATCTGAACAGAATTTACAGTAAGCAGTCACAGACGAAAACTGGCCATCATACACTAAACGACTGAGGATCACACACTCCCGGACTTTAAAGTCTTTCGGATCACAACAAACTCACACAGAAACATGTCGTGACAAATGAAAATAAATCAGCTGAAAATATCAAACATGTTAGATATATTACGACTGAATGGAATCATAGTCTGAAGCTGAAAAATCAGCGTGTGTGACTATCATACACTATGCGATTTTCTATGAAATCTGTCAACTCCAATCTGCACACTGGCTCTGATTTTGGGTAACTAGCATCAACTTCTCCAGACTGTAAATCGGGGGAAAATCATGTAGTGTATTCCAGCCTTAAGTTAGTATCGTGATGACAGAAGTTTTGTTGTTGTTGTTGTTTTCCTCTCCCAGTCATGGATCTTACACTTCCTCATGAGATAAAGCATTTTAAATGCATCCTGTTTTTGGCAGCCTCTAATCATCGTAACCAATTATTTGATTTCTTTAGGACTGATCGGTTTCTAACCCATCCGTGGCCTCTCTCTGGAAATCCCAGTAGTGGTCATGCGCTAATTAAAGTCGTGCTTTCTCAGTTATCTGGGATGCGAGCCATAAAAACATACGCTGCCCTGCTGTTGTTTTGCCTGACAGATAAAGATATGATCAAGAAATTCACTTTTGTGAAGTGCATTTTTGTAAGTGGGTTCAAAAAGGTTAGGAACAACATCTGCTCCTTTAAAGCAACATTCAAGGAAGAACCGAGTGATTTTTATGGCTATAAGCAAATATTTTCTCTGTGAAGTAAACTGCTGATAATTACCTTATATTAGTTTACAGTTTGTTTTGTAGTCACCCCACAGTTCTAAGACTATACCATGGAATTATTGACTGAAAAGCAAGTAAAACTATGCAGATACTATAGCCAGCATGGCTCTCTCGTGCTTTAGTCGTGTTTTACCCTCAGGTCTCTTTTAATTGCTTTTATTTGGAAACTTGTGCTCTCGGTGTTACACTAGTCACTTTCTTTTTGTTTCCCTCATTACAGATAATCACATTACTTCGTTTATCTCTGTGGATTTGGGTATGGTTCTCTTGTAAAAGATCTTTGTCTCTGTTTTTTACAGTCCTGACTATATTTAACCACATAACATTTACCTCTGTCTGTTCTGCTCTATTGATTTTACAGTTTGTGGCATGCATCTTAATGCTGCCTTCACGTGCTACCGGAATTATCGTAAATACGATAAAACAGGGAAACTTTTCGTTTTTTTCCACAACAGCCACACTGCTTTCTCTAGCTATTACAGTCATGTATATTTATGCATATAAATAATTATTTGATGCATATTCTATATTCTATTTTACTCAGTGAAAACAGCATTTATGTGACTGAAATGTCAGAATTGTTAGCAAGATAATGAGAGCATGGTATACAATGCAGTAGTGCAAGTAATGTTTATATGGTTGTCAACAAATGAGATGCTAGGCTGCATTTTATACAAAATCCATTGGATATTAGTTGAATGTCTTCATTGCATTTCAGCTTTATCATAAGACTTCCTCAAGAAATAGACAAGAATGAACCTGGTATCCTCCTTGATTGCTATTCTTTCTGACAATAAAGCACTTAAACACGACAAACTTAAGTGGGACATTTCTGATAGCACGTGAACAGTGGAAAACTGGTATAAGCAAGTGTCACACATCCACTGGTATCACCTGTTATCAGTAGAAGCAGCATTTGATAAGTCATGTAAACAGAAATTAAATGGGCCAAGGTGAAAATAAAGTCAGCGATGTCTGGAAATAAAATTGGGCAGCATTACAGAGACGCCACACAGAACAACTTTATTTCAAAAGACTCACCTGAGGCTGTTTCACATGAGATCTGTTTAAGAAATGTATTTATATATAACATACTACTAAATATGCTCAGTCACTTTTTTCTACTATAAAAAGTTTTACCCCTAGAGAATGCACTGTATTTTGGCAACATATATTCTGAACCAAACCTGACTACTAGTACTATTACTTTAATATGTTTTTTTTATTTGATGCACAATATCTCATTTGTTTCTCTTAGGCTTGTGAGTTCTTTGTCAGCACTGGCTGTGTCCAGCCTCACCATCTCTGTGGTTTTTGCCGTCATCCCACTATGCCATAAGTTGCTCCTGTTGGCCTTTGCTTTGGCGGTATCTGGTCTTGCCATGGGCATCATTGACACCATCTCTAACCTACAACTTGTCAAGATCTACCAGAAAGACTCCACAGTTTTCCTGCAGGTCAGTATCTAGTCAGTAACTTCCAAAAAAAATTAAAAAATAGTATATTTTACCTTGCATGATTACAGTGTTTGTCTGAAAGGCTGTGGCAGAAATATGCCATTCACATGTATGAAGTATACAAATAATTTTCTTTGAACAAAAAGTTCTGTTGTCATCTACCCACCCTCAAAACCCATTTGACTTTTCTCTAGAACACAAAAGGAGTTCTTATGAACTATATATACACTACAGTTCAAAAGCTAGGGGATGGAGGTCTTTATGCTCACCCAGGCTGCATTTATTTGATCAAAAACACAATACAAATTGTAATAGTGTGAAATATTTATTAGATTTAAAAGAAACTATTTAAATATATACTATTTACTATTAGTAAATTAGTTTACTATTTAAATATATTTTAAAATGTAATTTTAAAAAGCTGAATTTTCAGCATCATTACTCCAGTCTTCAGTCTCACATGATCCTTCAGAAATCATTTTTATATGCTGATTTGCTGCCTAAGAAACATTTTTATTATTATCGATTTGTGCTGTTTAATATTTTAGTGGAAACTGTGATACATTTTTTAGGGTTCTTTGAGTAGAAAGTAAAAAAACAGCATTTATTTGAAATAGAAATCTTCTGTAATATTTTAAATGTCATAACTAAAAGTTAATATTATATAGTTTTTATATGTATTTTTTTATATTAGCATGTACCATGCTATGCTACACTGGTTTTTCTCATTGAATAGTTTTTCACTCAAAATGCTCATTAAGTCATTAAGTAAATCTCATTATCTGACAATTCATGATGACTTTAAACTGATTTTACACTTGAACTCATCATTGCCAGTGTTTAGTCATATTTTAGAGGAGGGAAACTCACCCAAGGGGTCTTCTCAGAAATTAAACTTTGTAGTGAAGGATTGTGGGTGTTAAATTTTGCAATTTACATTTATATTTAAGGAGATGATTGATATGGTGGGTTAAATGTAGATTCATATGAGCTGATGTGTTTTTTCTCATCAGCATTCATCCCTCACACATACAGAATACAAAATGTCTTAATATTTAAACTGCAAATCTTCAAAAATAAGCTATATTTTGGGTCAGCATTTCCAGAACCCGTTTCAGTGTCATCCTATAGATTTCTCTACCATTTTAAAAACTGATCCAAGTAAAAAGCAGACACCCTTGGTATACAAAAGGGTTAAAATGTTTCACAATAAGAAATATTTAAGCAAACCACACCAGTCTTGCAGTCTTATTCAGAGCAACAGCATAATTGAGTGTGATGTTGCTCTACCAGTTTCTAAAGGAGGAACTTCATATTTATGTTATTTAGATTACATAGACTGCTTATATTTACTCCGTCAGTTAAATAGTTGGATTACAATGTTGTGACACATAGAATTTCTGCTGTTACATTACTATCATATCATAGAAAGCAATGATTAGAAAAACTTGTACAATACTTAGTGTAATCAAACATAATCGATCTCTTTTCACACATGGATTCTGTTTAAAATCATTAAAACAATATGGCATGATGTAAAAATCACTACAGTGCATGTCTTGAGTGGTTTATTCTGTTTAAAAAAAAGATCAATATGATAACTCCAGGGCTATTAACAAGTTTTAGTTATTGTTGTTTTAAGAGTATTTTAGTTTAATAAGTTTACGTTTTAACTAGAAATAAGTAAAAACTAAAATGGAAAGAAAACATAAATTCAACCAAAACTGTAAAATAGAAAAATATATAGTAAAAAAAAAGAAATAACAAAAGCACTTAAAGTACTAAAAAATACTAAAAATAAAATGAAAACTGAAAAAAAAAATAGTTTGACAATTGTTAGTAACATAATTCATTTGGAAGCAATTATCTTGCCATTGTAAACTTGGCATATTGCCATTGGTCTGACACGAAGCAACCATCGTTTCACAGTTTTAAACAAGCATCCAATCAGAACTGTGTTTTATAAAGTTGCTCTAAAAACTTTTGCTTTGTAAGAATCTTCATTGCTGATTCTCCTTCTCGTCTGGGTTGTCTCTGATCTCTTCTAGGCCCTTCACTTCTTTGTGGGTCTTGGCGCTTTAGTGAGTCCCCTCATCGCTGACCCCTTCCTGTCAGAGACCAGCTGTGTGATTGGGAACAGCAGCACCAATGCAACATCATTAAGACATCTGAGGAACAAGCTCGCAGGCAGACATGTGCACAACGTGTCCAGTGTCCACCTCCACACCGACGGAGAGGTGGTGACCAACGTTTCCTACGCCTTCTGGATCATGGCTATCATCAATGTAAGAGTTTTTTGTGTCGAGTTTTACGAGTTTGTTTTAAGAGTGGCGTGCCATCAGAGCACTAGCTGAACTACTTGTTGTACGGAGTTAGTGTGCATACTAAATGCTCTGTCAGCTCTAATGTCAAAGGAAGGGCAGCTGGGAGGGTATTTGAATAAAAGATAGTCTCCTTGGCAACTGTATCCATCTAACAGTTCTGTTTACACACTGGCTATAATATAGTGGAGAAATAGAGTTAGTATAACTGATACACACCTAACACCTGATCAATGTAGCAAAGGAAAAAAAAAATATATAATGCGTATAATGAATATATTAGTATTTATAATCACAGCGCTGCTTTGTTTACAGCGGGAACACTATATTGCTGCTGTTCCATAAGTGCCACCTGCATTCTCATTCAGGCCGTCTGCTGTTTTTGTTTCGTTCAGATGTTTTATGTATTATAGTTTCATGCAGCTAAAGTCAGACCATTACATTTTTGCTTCAAATTACGAAATAATACAATCTAATTGAAATTAAAAACTGCTCATGCTGCATAAACGCTGCATCTTTGTTTGTATCGTGATAAAAATGCATTGGTTGTCTCTAATTTTAAATGGAAAGCGCACAGAAGATATTTCATTTATATGTGTTATTTATTCATTTGATTTGGGGTTTGTTTTAAATTTTCAATTTAGTTTTATGACATATTTCAATTTAAACAGAAATTTGCAGCATTTTGTCTGAGAAATAATAAAAGAACAACTTTTCATTTAGAATTTGTCTTAAATCTCATTATGTTAAAAGAATCGTGAGAAAATAATATTGTGAAATCAGTATCGTGAATTGTATCGCATCGTGAGTTGAGTGAAGTGTTACATCGCACATATAATCAGTAGGTCAGTTTTTTGATAAATTAATACTTTTTTTTTTTTTGCATTTCAAATAAATGCTGTCGTTTGAACTTTCTATTCAAAGAAACCTGAAAAGCGTCACAATTCACAGAAAAATATAAAGCAGCATAACTGTTTTCAGTATTGATAATAATTAGAAATGTTTCTTGAGCAGCAAATCAGCATATTAGAATGATTTCTGAAGGATCATGTGACACTGAAGACTGAAGTAATGATGCTAAAAATTCAGCTCTGATCACAGGAATAAATTGCATTTTAACATATATTCAAATAGAAAACAGTTGTTTTAAATGGAATAATAATTCACAATATTACTGTTTTAGTGTATGCTTGATCAAATAAATGCAGCCCTGGTGAGCAGAAGAGACATTTTTCAAAAATATAAAAAATCTTACAGACCCCAAAACTCTAATTGGTAGTGTGCATACAAAAAAATAAAATAATAATAATTGGTAGTGTGCATACATTATAATACTTATAATAATGTATTATACATTATAATAGTGTTTCATGCAAGAATTGAAATGCTGAAACATTCTAGTACTGAATAAACATGAACGATATTTGGTTGTATTATGTTCATCAAATAACACAGAAACTAATAAACGGCAATACATTTTTTATTTATTTGTCATTAATTTTTTTTAAATTCCAGACATAAATGTTTGCATCTAAGCGATTATTCAAACAATTCCTAAACTGTTGTTCAGGACAGATTCATTGTAATGGAATGTTTGAAACTGATTCTGATCTGACAGAGATGAATCGGAAGTTTAATTTGGCCTTTTTTATTTTTGTGTAGTCAATTACATTTACACTAGTTAATACTGCTGTCTGAGGTTAAATAGTTTTCTTCGAGTCTTCTTTACAATAGAGTTTTAAAGGTTTAGTTCACCCAAAAATGAAATTCTGTCATTAATTATTCACCCTCATGTCGTTCCAAACCCCTAAGACCTTTGTTCATCTTTGGAACACAAATTAAGATATTTTTGATGAAATCTGAGAGCTTTCTGACCCTCCATAGAAAGCAATGCAACTTCCACATTCAAGGCCCAGAAAGGTAGTAAGAACATTGTTAAAATAATCCATGTGACATCAGTGGTTCAACCGTAATTTAATGAAGCTACGAGAATACTTTTTGTGCGCAAAGAAAACAAAAATAACGACTTTATTCAACAATTTCTTCTCTTCCGTGTCAGTCTTTGCCGCACGTCTTCCAAAAGTAACATGACGGATTTCATCAAAAATATCTTAATTTGTTTTCTGAAGATGAACGAAGGTCTTACGGGTTTGGAACGACATGAGGGTAAGTAATTAATGACAATTTTCATTTTTAGGTGAACTATCCCTTTTAAGAATCCTTTTCAAAATGGTTCAACTGAATCTGTTCAAAAGAATGATTCCTTTACGAATCATCAATCGTATTTTTACATGCATAACTCTGTCTTCTCTGCATGTAGCTTCCTGTACCCATCGGCATATTAATCCTGATGTATCGGGAGCGGCTGTTCAAGTGCGGATCAGACCCCAGTCGCCGTTTACTAGATGGAGACGTGCTAGCGATGAAAACCTGGGGAACCACGGGTCTGTCAGAAGACACTGGACATCAGAAAGAGACTTCCAGAAGTAAGATCCCAACCCGGCAGCACTTCTGCACCATTGACATTGATGAAATAATTACCATGTGGGATCAGACCACGTTCACAGTTAGTGTTGAAGCACATGTCAGAAATAACATGCCGTCAGATGTGTATAAAAGCCAGAAAGGAGGTTTCTGTAATCTTCTCGCTCTTGTGTCTCCTCAGGCCACGTAGACTTGTTCAGCTGCTGTCTCCTTGGCAACGCGCACAGCTTTCCGCTGTCTTTCTTTGGGATCCATATCCTCGGGGGTCTGGTGCTCTTCTTTTCTGACGGTATAGTGGTAAGCAGGATTAGCACTTCACAGCCGCTTCAGCTCTGTAATTGAAGAGTATTTGCTTAATTACTTGAACTCATGTATTATTTAATCTCACGCACCTCAGGGCTCATACACAGGCTTTGTGTACACCTACGCAGTGGCGCCCCCTATGAATCTACCTCACAAGACCGCCGGATACTTGACGTGCGTCTTCTGGGCGGCGATCACTGTCAGCCGACTGTCCGCCATTCCTCTGTCTTACCGATTTAAACCTGTACGCTTGCTCATCGTTAGTCAGGTCAGTATCTTTGGTTTGCTTTTGAAGCCAGTTTTGTGGAAATTTTTCCAAAAAAAGTTGTTGCTGACTCTTAAGTGTACAAGGGAACCAGAGAGTGTGCAAACATTTTGTTTTAGCAAAAATACAGTAAAAACAATAATATCGTGATATATTATTGCAGTTTTAAAGAACGATTTTCTATTCGAGTGTATTTTCAAATGTAATTTATTCCTGTGATGCAAAGCTGAATTTTCAGCATCTTTACTCTAGTCTTCAGCATCACATGATCCTTCAGAAATCATTCTGATGTGCTGATTTGCCGCTCAGCTATTATCAATTAATATTGGTGCTGAGTTATTAATAATGCTTAATATATATATTTTTTTTTTTTTTTGTGGAAACCATGATGCTTTTTTCAGGATTTTCAGAATTATACATTTCTTTACTGTCTCATGATAATTTTAATGGGTCTTTGCTGAATAAAAGTATTAATATATATTTTTTAAATCATACTCCAAAGTGTATCATGATTTCTACCAACAATATTAAACAGAAGAAACCCGTCTTTAACATGCTTCTGAAAATTGAACTTTGCCATCATTGGGAGAATTTACATTTTAAAATATTATTCCAAACTGTTAACTGGTAGTATATAATATAATATACATTAAGTCATTTAGCAGATGCTTTTATCCAAAGCAACTTACAAATGAGGACAATGGAATCAATCAAAATCAACAAAAGAGCAATGATATACAAGTGCTATGACAAGTCTCAGTTAGCTTAATGCAGTACACAGGTTTTTTTTATTACATTATAAATAAAAAGAAAACAGATAGAATAGAAAAAGAATAGAGCAAGCTGGTGTTAGAGGCCTTTTTTGCTTTTGTTAATTGTATAATAAATGAAAAGAAAAGAAACAGACAGAATACAAAAAGTAAAAAAGAAAAAGCTAGTGTTAGTATATATATTTTTTTCAAGAATAGAATTAGAATAGAGAGTGCTAGAGTTAGAGGGTCAAATAAAGATGGAAGAGATGTGTTTTTAGCCGTTTCTTGAAGATGGGTAAGGACTCAGCTGCTCAGATTGAGTTGTGCAGGTCATTCCACCAGGAGGGAACATTTAATGAAAAAGTCAGTGAAAGTGATTTTGTGCCTCTTTGGGATGGTACATTGATGTGTCGTTCAATTGCAGAACACAAGCTTCTAGAGGGCACATAAGTCTGAAGAACTGAATTTAGGTAAAGGGGTGCAGAGCCAGAGGTGGTTTTGTTGGCAAACATTAATGCCTTGAATTTTATGAGAGCAGCTATTGGTAGCCAGTGCAAATTGATAAACAGAGATGTGATGTGCGTTGTTTTGGGCTCATTAAAAATTAATCTTGCTGCCGCGTTCTGGATTAATTGGTGAGGTTTGATGGAACTGGCTGGAAGACCTGCCAAGAGAGCATTGCAATAGTCAAGTCTGGACAGAACAAGAGCTTGAACAAGGAGTTGTGAAGCATGTTCGGAAAGAAAGGGCCTGATCTTCTTGATGTTGAATAAAGCAAATCTGCAGGACCGGGTAGTTTTAGCAATGTGGTCTGAGAAAGTCAGCTGATCATCAATCATAACTCCAAGGTTTCTGGCTATAATATTCTATAATATAATATGAAAGTGACTGACGTGACATGTGGCCAAGTATGGTGACCCATACTCGGAATTAGTGCTCTGCATTTATCCCATCCAAAGTGCACACACACAGCAGTGAACACACACACACACACACCCGGAGCAGTGGGCAGCCATTTATGCTGCGGTGCCCGGGGAGCAGTTGTATATTCACTCCCCCCACCTACAATTCCTGCCGGCCCGAGACTCGAACACGCGACCTTTGGATTACGAGTCCGTTACGATGTGTGTATATGTATGTATGTATGTATGTATGTGTGTGTGTGTGTGTATGTATGTGTATTTATATATATATATTTATTATTATTATTATTATTATTATTATTATTTATTTATTTATTTTATTTTTTTACAAATGTCTCGTTCTAATTTGAGATTTGTCTACCCTTTTTGTTCCTATATTGTCTACATCAAGTGGTTTTATATATAATACATATACCCCCGGTTTCACAGACAAGGCTTAAGCCTAGACTAAAATATAAGTCTGAGCTGTTTCAACTGAAATAAACTTGCATTGACTGATCTTAAAATATATCAGTGCCTTTGTTTTGTCTCAAGATGCACACCAGTTATGTTTTTTCTAAGGCATGTTAATAAAAATTACTTAAATGTCCTAATTGAATTATGGCCTAATCCTGGCTTAGTCTAGCTCTGTCTGTGAAACCGGGCCATAATATTATAATATAATATCTTTATTTACTTCTTTAAAATAAAGTTGTGTTTTAGGTTTAGGATTTAGTGTAAGATGTCTACCCTTTTTGTCTATATTTTTTATGTTTTATTTATTTTGTCTACAATAAGTGGGTTTGCTAGTCTTAGCTGGTCTCCCAACCTGTTCAGACTGTTTTTTTAGAGTTTTGGGCCACTTTTTGGCTGGTCAGTGTGAAAATTAACAGAAATAAACAAATAGGTTCATAATAAATGAAGAAAAATATTTCATTTTAAATGTGATATAATGTTATCTATGTATTTTCATGTATATATTTATTTTTCTTTGTGTTTTTTTTTTTTTTTTACATGTTATTTATTGCAGTTTTGATCATCAATGTTTTCATAGTTTACATGCATACAATAATGGTCCTATTTTCAAAAATGTGCACTTTGAAACCAATTTTGCACTTTCAAGCCGTCAAAACGCTGTTGTTGTATAAACGTACGGCCAAAACTCAAACAAAGTGTTCCCTTTTTAGTTGAAAATGGTCTAAACACCCTCTAAACAACAGCAACCAAGTTGTCAGTCCATTACAAACTCTCTCCTGACAGCCTGCTGTTGAGTCAGATGGACTATAAAAGAGGTTTACGCTATCAAAAAAAAAAAAGATGTCACCCACGATGCACCAAGGGAAACTTTGGACAGGAACAAACATCCTTGTTCTGCATCCTGCTCTGCCCTGTCCATTCGCCAGACGGGACATTTGTTTATCTGGTGTGACTAAGGCTCCTTTCTCATTTCACGCTTTTATTTGCGCCAAAAGTTTATGACAGCGGGCCTCTTAATTTCCGTTCCTCGTGCAGATAAAGCAGGGGTTGTTCACCTCAAATAACAAAGCCTTTGTTGACGGTGTGTGTCCAAATGCAAATCCTCTCCATTCTGTTCTCTCGTAGGTGGGTGTGATAGTCACACTACTTCTGCTGCTGATCGTCTCCAACAGCCGTGTGTTCCTCTTCATCGGCACCTGCTGTCTCGGCCTATTTATAAGCAGCATCTTCCCCTGCATGCTCGCATTCACCGAAGACGTCCTGGAGTACAAAGGTATTGCGACAGATGGACCGCCGCTGTCTCCGGCATTGTTAAATCACCTTTTTGTCCACAGCTTTCATTGATTTGACAGTAGCCATTGGTGGTTTCTCAGTTCAGTATTTATTCAAGGTTTACTGCTGAGCCGAAGGCAACAGGAGCCGCCCCGTTTAATTCTTTCCACCATTGGCCTTTGACTCTCTGGGAAGGTTTGGCCCGACAGGTCTTATGGTGGAGACGATACTTTTTAAACCCAGCGGTCAAACCCTTTGGGAGGAATTATTTCAAAATAAATGGCTAATTACCAAGCACCCTCTGTATGCCGCAGATATGGGGGTTGTTAGGGTAGAGCGATTAAAAAATGTAATTATCGTTAAAAATATCCCTATCATTAGAGCAGGTCTGGGCTGGAATTTAACTGACTGGATTCAGCTGTAACAGATGTATTGAAATGCATATGAATCCTGGACAATTTGAATAAAAATGAATGGGAGAAATCCCATCACTGTTGCAAAGGAAGTCCTGATTAAAAGTGCCACTCAGTTTTTTGATCGAGACATCGACAGTGTGTTAAATGGACCTGCATTAAAAATGCAGTGCGAGTTAGTGTGGCGATTAAGCAAAATAAACTCAGAATTGCAGTATGGCTTATGCAATTATCAAATAGCAAACGTTGTGATTTAATTAAATACATGTATGCGTGGTGTGTATCAGTGTGAAGCATGGCACTGTGTTCTTTTACACGCAAGCACTTCCAGTGTTATTTTAGTATCATTAAAATACTATTATATTGTATTAATATTTTGAATTGGTTTTTATTTTTGTATTTTGTTTTCATTTTAATATTTGTTAAAGTTTTAGTAATCTTGAGTGCATTTGTCAATTTATTATATATATTTTTTTCAAATATAACTATATAGTTTTTAGTTTTAGATATTGTAGTATATCAAGATAAACTAAATGGAAAAAGAGAAAAAAATATATATATTTCATGTCAGTTAACATTTATTTTAAGTAATAAAAATGTTTTGTTTTTTGGGGGGTTTTAGTTAACTATATTAACCATTATGTACCCTTGTACTGTAAAAGTTATTTTTTTATTTATTTATTTTTTTTTTTTTTTAAAGTGAAATATTTTTTACATTATTATTATTATTATGTTATAGTCATTTTGAGGTATAATTACCAAGTCTGTGGCCAAGCTGTGCATACCTACAGACAATCACAACTCTGGGGAAAAAAAGATTGCATTTGAAAACACAATTGCTATTTTAATCATAAAAATCTGACTTTTTTTTATTCCCCAAATCTTGAAGCCCCAAGTTAGCGTTATTTAAGTTTGTTTTATTCAGCTGTCATCAGATTTCAATGGCAGTGTGAATGTTGCTGCAACATAATTTTGAGAAACCATTTCAGTTTTTCTTTTTAATTGTATTTTTAAACTTTTTGCCTAAATAAAAAAAAAAAAAGAAAAAAAAATCTGAGTTGATTGTGTTTTGTTTCTTCTTCAGGTTGTGCCACCACAGTCATGGTGACCAGCGCAGGGATGGGTGAGATGTTACTTCAGGTGCTCGTGGGTTCGGTAAGTCTGACTTAAATATTTACATCTTGGCTCCTGGGGATTGAACACATGACCTTTGCATTGCTAGTGCCGTCATGGTCTACCAGTTGAGCTATTCTTGTAACTGTTGATTTGAGACTCTTTCCTCCATCAGGTGATGCACAATCAAGGTAGCTTCAGTTTCCTGTTGTGCGGAATGATCTTCGGCTGCCTGGGATTTGCTTTCTTCGTCCTGCTGTTCTTCGTCCAGCAAAGTCACAAAAACTTCACAGAAGGTTCACGACTCTCTGAATTTCCGTCGTTGCCCATAATCCCCAATTCCCAATAAACACACAAATGTATACCGTGAACTCGATGTAAGTTGATTTGAATAAAAGCATCTACCAAACACGTTAGAAAAAGGCCATTATCAAGCCGATTTTCAGTTTGATAATGGCCTTTTTCTAACGTGTTTGGTAGATGCTTTTATTCAAATCAACTTACATCGAGTTCACGGTATACATTTGTGTGTTTATTGGGAATCGAACCTATGACCTTGGCATTGCTAAAGCCATACTCTTCTACATGCAGTTGAATAAAAGTATTCTTGTCCTGTTAGCTTAAACCGTTTGGCTTATGAAATAACGCTTATCATCATGCATTTGCAAAATGCAGAGGTCACTTTCTAACATATCTTCATGTTTTTTCGTACAGCTTTCCCTAGTGACTCCTCTACCGAAAGACTTGAGGAAAATGGGATCAAGACCTGTTCCGCTGCCGTGCTGAACTCATGGGACACGTCAGAGCAGAAAGCATCCATCGATCCGTAACAGTGGAGAAGATGGATGAAAATATGACAGGAGCAAAGGGACAATGGTGTCGTTGACTCAGGGACATCGAGGACCAAACATATCCTTGGATGATCGTGATAATCATTGACAATCGACAGAGCTAAAAAAATTAAATGATTTAATGGTTTATTTTTGTATTAAAATATTTTTGATGAATGAAATGATCTTGTGCACAAATGTCACAATTCTCTATGGCAGCAATGTCACTGGATATGTGCAATACAATAACTTTTCTAGAGAAAAGTTGGTTTAGTGTTTATTGTTAGAAAAACACTGACCAATCAACACTTGAATATCAGTGGTTTCATTGGATCAAAATAATGACATACAAATACAGTATTTTTTGAATATGTAAAAGCGCTGCAATGATTTCTTTGAAAGCAACTCTAAGAATCTGAATTGGACTGGGCTCAAACCCTACTGATGATCAGTCTTATCCACAGATCAGTAGTCAATTCATTCTCTGCCAAAGCCGATGTGCTCATAACACATTTGTGGTTAGGAGATTAAAAGGTCAAAAAAGAACATCCTACCGTCTTCCTAGAAAAGTTTCCTTGTATTGTGTTGTACGGCCTCAGGTCTGACGGATCCTCTAAACCAGTGACCTCGGCGCTCAGGTGGGCGATCCTGATTGTAGGAGGTTGCTGTGTCAGCGTATTTCTCTTGGCCCGAGTAAAATTTTATTTGTTTTTTCTGGTTCACGCAGGTGTCAGACCTGCTAACGTTAACACAATCGCTGCATAAATGAGGTCAGTTTTCTGCAGCTGTATTTGATGAAGACACAAGCCAAACGAGTTACACATTTGTTTTTTATAGAAATCTTCCCTTCCAACATCCACAGATTAGTACAACAGGTATGCCAATGAACAGAGAATTTGTAAACATTTGAGAGAGAGACAATCTGAAAAAACATTTGCACAAAAATATTGAAAACATTTGGTGCCAATATTGTACCATAACAGTAGAATTGATCACACTTATTTTTACATCCCTTTTTTTTCCACAAAATAAAAATTTGATCATGAGAAACAAAATATTGTTCTAAATGCAGTGGAGTTATGACGTCGACATTTAGAGGATGAGAAAATCTGATGTGTCTGAAACATTGGCACTTTCAGAATAGGGTACAAAATATTATTCTATTAACCTTATGTTGTTATTGAAGAAGTTATGATACATAAGATAGTAAATTGTCTATTGCAGGGGTGCCCAATCCTGCTCCTGGCGATTGACTGTCCTGCAAAGTTCAGCTCCAACTCTAATCAAACACACCTGCCTTTAATTTTCAAGCGATCCTGAAGACCTTAATTAGTTGCTTCAGGTGTGTTTGATTAGAGTTGGAGCTGAACTTTGCAGGACAGTCGATCGCCAGGAGCAGGATTGGGCACCCCTGGTCTATTGTATATGGAGTTTACAAAAACTTCATCAGAATTTGAGAAATGTCTGAATATGGGTTAAAAACATGATTTGTAATTTTTGTTGTGGTGCTCTTGCAATAAAATTCAAATAAAATATACCATAATGGGTAACAGGATTGCAAATAATTATTTTTCACTCAGCAGGGGATAGTTTGCCAAGTGTTGCTTTGTATTCAATGGCAAACATATTTCATATAAATTATAAAAAGAAATTGATATATACATATGTATATTGGAATGGTTAAGAATATAGTTAACACAATGTGTACAAATTTACAAAATGGAATGACATGTTGGGGATGTGATAATCAGGTTGCAGGCAAATGTGGAATAGCTAAATAGTATGTAGGTAAAATATCTAATATAGATTAATTGAATATCAATTACGTTTCATATTATATAATATTTGAACATTCTTAATAGTTCTCTATAAAGGAATAGTTCACCCAAAATTATTCACCCTCATGTCGTTCCAAACCCATAAGACCTTTGTTCATCTTTGGAACACAAATGAAGATATTTTTGATGTAATCCGAGAGCTTTCTGAATCTGCATAGACAGCAAAGCAACTGACACATTCAAGGTCCAGAAAGGTAGTAAGGACATAAAGTAGTCCAAGTGACATCAGTGATTCAACCGTAATGTTATGAAGCTACGAGAAAACTTTGTGCGCAAAGAAAACAAAAATAACGACTATTTCATTTCTTCAAATTGTTCCGAAGATGAACGAAGGTCTTACAGGTTTGGAACGCCATGGGGGTGAGTAATTAATGACAGAATTTTCATTTTTTGGTTAACTATCTCTTTAAGACTGTGATTTGCTTGCTCAAAAAAAGGAACGCCAGTTTATACCCTATTCGTAAAAAGTGCCATTTTTTTCTAAAATAGAGCTTTTTGACTTTTTGGAGTAAGAATCTCTTTAAAGATAAAATATTCTTATAGTAATCGATGAAGCAATCATAAAATACATTTTATTTATGCCGGAAAGTCTTAAAATTAATTACAAAATCTCTGTGCAGCAAAAAGTTTAAATGCATAGTTTACAAATGATGATTCAAAACCAAAATGTGAGTGTTTGGGGGGGTGGAGCCACTAGTAAGATGAGATTAGCTTTACAACAGATTCTAAAAAATACAAAGTGCCAGTAAAAAGAAAAAAAATGAGGAGAGGGAAAAAGGAGACTATTTTAAGTGCTTTAGACTCGCATTAAAATTCAACAGATGTTCAGTATGGCTACAATAACTAAATGTTCTTGGGAGAAAACCAAACTCAAACAAACAGAAGAAACAAAACAAGACATCATTGCTTAACAGCTAAACATATATAACAAACCCATTTTATCCATTACAGGGAGAAATTAGAATTTTCATAGAAACAAAACAAATGACTATTTAATGAAGTAAAAATAAATGCAGCCAAACTAAGCTGCATTCCCCCCCCCCCCCAAACAACAACAACAAACAAACAAAAAAATCTAAGTGGGTAAGACAGCATTTAACAAAAATAATGGAAACAGGTTAAAAAAACAAGTCACATTGCACACTGCACAAAATCCATTATTCAAAATGTAAAAGGCATTAAGCAACTCAATATCCCTCTATGAGAAGGCAATTGCATGTGTGCTCACGATACAGGCAAGAGCAATCAAACACAGCCTGAATTCTGCAGGAATGCAAATGAAGACGCTTCGCAATACAGGACCTCAGGAAAACAGGTCAAAGTGAAAATACTACAAAACAACAGCACAATGCTACAGACACACCATCACGTCTTACTGTATGTACAATGAAACCTTTAAACTAATTTTTAAAGGAATATATATTAATTTCTTTCTTCCGTGGAACACAAAAGAAGGTATTTTGCAGAATGTCTGAGCTGCTCTTTTTCCATACAATGAAAGTTGAAGATTTATAGGTCCAAAAAGATCACAAAAGCAACTAATTTAATTTATCATGTTATATGAAATAGTCTGAAATGTCAGTATGTTCTTTGCTCATAACAACTATATGGCTTCAGAAAAAAAATATTAAGCACAAATCATACATACAGGTGCTGGTCATATAATTAGAATATCATCAAAAAGTTGATTTATTTCACTAATTCCATTCAAAAAGTGAAACTTGTATAATGTATACATTCATTCCACACAGACTGATATATTTCAAGTGTTTATTTCTTTTAATTTTGATGATTATAACTGACAACTAATGAAAACCCCAAATTCAGTATCTCAGAAAATTAGAATATTGTGAAAAGGTTCAATATTGAAGACACCTGGTGCCACACTCTAATCAGCTAATTAACTCAAAACACCTGCAAAGGCCTTTAAATGGTCTCTCAGTCTAGTTCTGTAGGCTACACAATCATGGGGAAGACTGCTGACTTGACAGTTGTCCAAAAGACGACCATTGACACCTTGCACAAGGAGGGCAAGACACAAAAGGTCATTGCAAAAGAGGCTGGCTGTTCACAGAGCTCTGTGTCCAAGCACATTAATAGAGAGGCGAAGGGAAGGAAAAGATGTGGTAGAAAAAAGTGTACAAGCAATAGGGATAACCGCACCCTGGAGAGGATTGTGAAACAAAACCCATTCAAAAATGTGGGGGAGATTCACAAAGAGTGGACTGCAGCTGGAGTCAGTGCTTCAAGAACCACTACGCACAGACGTATGCAAGACATGGGTTTCAGCTGTCGCATTCCTTGTGTCAAGCCACTCTTGAACAACAGACAGCGTCAGAAGCGTCTCGCCTGGGCTAAAGACAAAAAGGACTGGACTGCTGCTGAGTGGTCCAAAGTTATGTTCTCTGATGAAAGTAAATTTTGCATTTCCTTTGGAAATCAGGGTCCCAGTGTCTGGAGGAAGAGAGGAGAGGCACAGAATCCACGTTGCTTGAGGTCCAGTGTAAAGTTTCCACAGTCAGTGATGGTTTGGGGTGCCATGTCATCTGCTGGTGTTGGTCCACTGTATTTTCTGAGGTCCAAGGTCAACACAGCCGTATACCAGAAAGTTTTAGAGCACTTCATGCTTCCTGCTGCTGACCAACTTTATGGAGATGCAGATTTCATTTTCCAACAGGACTTGGCACCTGCACACAGTGCCAAAGCTACCAGTACCTGGTTTAAGGACCATGGTATCCCTGTTCTTAATTGGCCAGCAAACTCGCCTGACCTTAACCCCATAGAAAATCTATGGGGTATTGTGAAGAGGAAGATGCGATATGCCAGACCCAACAATGCAGAAGAGCTGAAGGCCACTATCAGAGCAACCTGGGCTCTCATAACACCTGAGCAGTGCCACAGACTGATCGACTCCATGCCACGCCGCATTGCTGCAGTAATTCAGGCAAAAGGAGCCCCAACTAAGTATTGAGTGCTGTACATGCTCATACTTTTCATGTTCATACTTTTCAGTTGGCCAAGATTTCTAAAAATCCTTTCTTTGTATTGGTCTTAAGTAATATTCTAATTTTCTGAGATACTGAATTTGGGGTTTTCATTAGTTGTCAGTTATAATCATCAAAATTAAAAGAAATAAACACTTGAAATATATCAGTCTGTGTGGAATGAATGTATACATTATACAAGTTTCACTTTTTGAATGGAATTAGTGAAATAAATCAACTTTTTGATGATATTCTAATTATATGACCAGCACCTGTATACATTTTTATTTTTATTTTTTTATGTTCAGGACGTTCTGCAAAACATCTAATTTTTGTCATGCAGGTTTGGAACAACAGTAAAAATTAGAACAAAAAACTACATAAATGTTAGCTGTTTGCACTCTTGTACTACAAGGGCAGCTATTAAATGGAATAAAATGTCCCTATGCTTGATTTATGCATACAGGCTGAAAATATTAACCTGACAGTACTAGAAAGTATGAGTAAACCATCAATATTTCATATGATCCATTTTCCACTGGATCTGAATATAGATTCTAGCTCTTATTATCTATGTTCATGATATGTTAATGGAATATTCTGGGTTAAATACAACTTAAGCTTGTATTTAATAACATTTACTTTACAACAATTTAGCTGTTTTCGCCGGCAAAGGACAAAACATAGCCTTTAGAAGCATTTAGCAAAACTGTTGCCTATTTTCATTTTACTGGCAACAGACAACAGGACTAGAAGGCACCACGTTAGCATGAGTGTGAAAAAGCAGTTTCTTCTACTCCGATCAGTTTGTTATGTATGTTAGGTATGAACACGGAGCTTTGTGAACTGTGGGTAATCATACAATACCTGAGAGCATAATTTGAGATGCTGAACAGTTCCTGTATATATATACACACACACATCCCTTTGTATTTTTATCATTGCACTTTAAGTGGGTCCTATAGGGAGGGACTAACAGAGTTCAGATTCTGCAATTTGAATGTCAGCATTTAAGCCTTGTTCCAGCTTTTCATCAAATGCATGTCAGTTATAAATCATGGCTTGTTGAGTTTAAGACTCTTAGAGGTAGGATTTTATATTGTGCAACATATGGGCATTTATTTCCTATACTGGTTTAGAAGTGGAGATGTAAAACTGGCAAACACTCTACAAAAACAACACACCGATACTGCATTGACATCAAATGAGGACTGCAAAGAGTAGCTGCAGTATTTGGTTCAGATGTTTAGCGATCTTTACTGCAGTTGTGCAATATTCAATTCTCTTTCAGAATACAAACTCCACTGGACTTGTTTTGGGTATTCTATACAATGCCTGATCAGAAACAGCACTTTACAATTAGTGGTAAATAAATTAATGAATCTTTTAAATTATACATTACATATGACAAACACTAGTGTGCAAAAGTTTAGGGACTCCACTTTGTTTTTTTTCATGTTTCTGAAGAAAGCCTCTTATGCTCACTAGTGCTCACATTTATTTAAAGCCAAAACAGCAAAATTGTGAAATGTTATTACAATTTAAAATAACTTTTCTATTTTAATATATTTTCAAATCTATTTTATTCCTGTGATGCAAAGATTAATTTTCAGCATCATTCCTCCATTCCATATTAAAATAATCTAATATGTTAATATAATACGCTAATATACGTAGTTGTAATAAATATTTCTTCTTATTATCAATGTTGAAAACAGTTATGCTAATGACTATTTGTGTGGAAAGTGATGATTTTAAGATTAAGAGTTTAAGATTCTTTGACAACTAGAACATTTAAAAGAACAGATTTATTTGAAATAGAAATATTGTTACATTATAAGTACCTTTACTGACCCTTTTCATCGATTTATTGCATCCTCCTTGATGAAAGTATTAATTCCTTAAAAAAACTATACACTTATAAAAATAGTGTAACTATAACATTTCTTTATGCATTTACTATAATGCAAACTCAAATATATTTGTTGCCTTCAAAAACACATGGCAGTTCTGACTGTATATATATTTCCTGACAGGAAAAAATATATATGGTCTAATCTACCAGCAGGGGTTAACTGTACCATGCTAACCAGCTGCAACAAGGACAGACACTTCTGACTGGGCATTACAAACAGCTTTGCCTTGTTGTCCAAGGTAGATTGCATTCTGCAGGGGGATTGAATCTTGCACAACACCGGGAAAGCTGACAAATGCAGGAATGGTTTTGAGCATTTGGCCTGGGCTCAGACAGCCATCCAGTTACGTTACACATCCAACCGATCTCCAGCAACTCAACCATCCTAATGGTGGGATGAGGCTTTAAGCACTGAGCCGGTGCCGTTCCATTCCATTTTATGCTGTGTACGCTCCATTAGATTAATGGTGAATCAGCAGTCTATTGGAGTAAAGCAAGTCCTTGGGTTTTCCCACTCATCTGAAATCATTCCTAATGGCTTCCAGTCTTTCAGAGAGGAAATGGTTTATATGAAAAGATTTGCATGATAAGCATGGCCACAGTGGCATATCTGGTTGTGTGACGGTAATGGTTCAATGGCATTGGGGTGTGTTTGGAAACACGCTTCATTAGACAGTCGCCATCAAGCATTGCAGCGTGGGCGACGCCAATCTGGCCTACTCAAAAATGTGCATCATGCTCAAAGCACCAGAAAAGATGGGGTTAATGTTATAAGATGTCATTTTAAAATGTGTTTTCCAGTGATGAGGGTCACATCAAGAACGTCTTGAGTGTTAGCCTCAGTATTCATAAAGAGATAGTTCACCCAAAAATGAATGAAATGTCATTTTGTTGCAAACCTCCATGACTTTATTTCTTCTGTGGAACACAAAAGATGATATTTGCATTATATGTCTCAGAATCAAGGTCAATGGGGTCCAATGTTGTTGACTTTGTTCTCCAAAAGATTGTGTTCCTCATAAAAAACAAAGACATACAGGTTTGGAATAACTTGGTGAATTATCCCAAATAAACTTGACTTCTGCCGATTCTGATTGTATTCATTACATAAAGTGATTGTGTTCATGTGATCTCGAATAATAAAATGCCATCAGGAAAGTGTTTGAGGGTTGCACCAGCCAGCTTTACTGGGTGATCCACTGAATTGTAGATGTAGACTGTACACAAACTGCATCCCTGGGACACATTAATTTAGTAAAATAAAATAAGTTCACTACTTTTCTGGATGGCTAGTAAACACGAATAGGAGCAAAAGCCCTAGTAAGTGCAGCTTGTTTTCATCTAAGTGCTGTTTATGTGGTTACAGAACACTGTAAATACATGGCAGTAAGTGCAGCATGAGGAATAAGACAGAGGTCACATTATCAAAATCACAAGGCAAAGGGGCGGTTTAGCTTGGCAAGGCAGGTTTGTTTGAGGACTTCCCAAACAAAAGGCAAACACGAGTTGAGAAGAGGTGAAATTGTTGGATTATGTACAAAACAATCCCTCTTTGTCCAAAGCAGAACAAGGATCTTGCTGTACAAACACACGGTGCCGACGTCACGTGAGAATCTCTTCTGCGTCTGATCGAAGTCTTGAGCTCCACAAGAAACAAAACACAAGGAAATTCAATCTAACGATCAAACAATGGACGTTTTACGATGAAATCCCATTTTGGCAGCTGTGCAGATCAACAGCCATCTGCTTTAGTCACACTAGAGCCAATCCCTGAAGACCAGCGCATTAAAAAATAGAAACGAAAGATTTACAGTGTCCTGCAGACACTATCAGATGGCTTGATATACATCCGAAGGAAAATTATCAGTGACATCACAAAGGATCAAGAGTCAAACGGATGCTCTTGATGCTTAAACGGCAGGCATAAATCTTTGTTACCTGAAGGGTGCCAGATCAGGTAAACAGAATGAGGTTAATCTGTGTTTATCAATCAAGAACATGAGGCAAAGATGAAGTGTGCTGGTCTTTGTCCCCCTCTTATGTCTTCTGTGGGTCGGGTGAGAGAGGGCCGGGCGTGTTGGTGCCGTCTAAGTTATACACGGGAACAGAGAACTGCGTGGAACTTAGGACAGAAGGAAACTGATAAAAGGAAAAGAAACAGAATGAAAAAACTGAAAGAATCCTTTCTGGAATATTATGATTTAATTGCGAACATCTCTGTGTCTAAATGAGATTTTACCAGTGTTGCTTTCATTAACTGATACTAAAACTATTACGTTAATTGCAAAAAAAGCTAAATAAAATAATTAACTAAAATACTATAATTGGTAACAATTTAGTATAGGGACCAATTCTCACTATTAACTAGTTGCTTATTAGCATGGCCATTATTAACATTTTGTCTGATAACTATTAATAAGCAGCAGATTAGGAGTTTATTGAGGCAAAAGTTGTAGTTAATGGTTTGTTAATAGCGAGAATTGGACCTTAAAATAAAGTGTGACCAGTATAAATATTACATGAAAAAAATTTAAACTTGAAAAAAAGTTAATATTGCCTGGAAACTGAAAGTTTAAGGACTAAAATTACTAAAATTAACTAAAATTAAAAAATAAATAAATAAATAAAAATTAAAATGAATTAAAAATAAAATTAAAGCTTAGTGACAATAAAAACTAATTTGAAATGTTAATAAGTACTAAATAGTATATAAATATTCCTAAAATAACACTAGTTTTTAGACTTTCATTCCTAATTTTTTTTGTTGCGGATGGTTTGAGTTGATAAGAAAGCTGTTAAACTATTAAATCATAAATTGAATCATAAAGTAATATTCAATAATGAATAGCCCATAACTATACCAAATAATTAAAAACAATTATAATATCAACTGTCAAGGAACTCATTATGACAAATATTATAATTAAAATATTGTAATACATTTGTTGTAAATATAAATAATATTACACAATTAAATACTTCACTACAAATAAATATATATATATATATATATATTTTATTACATAAGTGTGATTTTTCAAGGCTTGGAAATCACACTTTTCACTTTTGAAATTCCCCGATATTTCCAGGAGCGTGGGAATCCTAAACAACTCAGTCTTTCTAAACCTTGAACAAAGAGATCACTCCCATTATATTCAACAAAGCTGTTTTCACTAAAAGCTCCGGTATCGTGTTGCTTATGATTTTTGTCTTTCTCAAATCAGTGGAAATACAGGCTGGTTTGAGCACCAGCACCATTTTGGGTGAAAAGGAATTTCTGTGGTACTCTCAGATGATGTGATTTGAATCCAAATAATAAAATGTGATTGTAGTCCTGCCATTAACTTAGTAAACAATTTCAAGGGGCTCACCTGGAAGAGGGTATGCGTGCCCTGTCTCCGGGCGGGACTGAGGGGTGCCACCGGACTGAGTGTGCTCCAGAAATGGATATTGGACAGGAGTGGACTGGGTGTGAGCAGCAGGGGCGTCTGCAACAAATGTGAACTTTTTCAGACATTTATACAAAATGACTATCTTTCCAGCTTGCATTCATTAAAGATGCCTTCCCAAATACTCGTGGCACAAAGCATTTGCAAGAGGCATAACCCTGAAATATAAATGTTTAATTAAAAGTGGCTTAATGAGACTTTAAAAAGCAATAAGAATTAATCACAGGGCAAGGGTGCTGCATTTCCCCAAAAACCATAAATAATAGATTTGAATTATAGTATATTTCATCTTTCATCTCACTGAAGAGACAGCAGGAGGTTGATCCCCTAGGGCTGGCTGTATGAGTGCTGGTAAATGCAAAGATTGTGCAGTCTTAACGAGGTGATCCATCAAAGCAGCATCTAGCTAAACCTCACCATATGATCACGATCATGTAACAGCCAATGAGTGTCTCTCAGGCACATCACGAGTTCAAGTGGTGCACTACTGCCCTCTAGTGTCTCCAAATCACATTAATGCAACCAAAAGGACTGCAATTAGAAGGATAGGCACACATTTTAAGAAAAAAATATGTTGGTTGTAATTAGTAATTTTCTTTTAAACACCCTCAGAGATGGTGATGATTTTTATCATCATTGGTCAGTTTTTGTATTTTTACAACAGCTTGCTTACATTTGCAAGCATATTATGCATATTAAACAGGTTTACAAGCTATTCTAACATAAAAGTTGCAAATATCACAAAAAGCAACTGTTGTTGGTCATTTAGTTTTATATACACTACTAGTCAATAGTTTTTGAACAGTAAGATTTTTTTTTTTCAAGAATTCTCTTATGCTCACCAAGCCTGCATGTATGTATATGACCAAAATACAGCAAAAGCAGTAATATTGTGAAATATTTTTACTATTTAAAACAACTGCTTTCTATGTGAATATATTTTAAAATGTAATTTATTCCTGTGATCAAAGCTGAATTTTCTGCATCATTACTCCAGTCTTCAGTCTTCTCACATTTCACTGCTGATTATATACTCTCTGTATAATCGTGTATGTGACAAATAAATCTTGAACTTGAACTCGAACTTCAGTGTCACATGATCCTTCAGAAATCATTCTAATATGCTGATTTTCTGTTCTAGAAACCTTTTTTTTTAATTATTATTATTATTATTATCAATATGTAAAACCGTTGAGTACATTTTTCAGGATTCTTTGATGAATAGAAAGATCCAAAGATCAGCATTTATCTGAAATAAAAAGCTTTTGTAATGTTATACACTATACCATTCAAAAGCCTGGAGCCAGGTTTTTTTTTGTTTTTGTTTTTTGTGGGGGGGGGGGGGATTATAGAAATTAATACTTTTATTCATACTTTTATATATTTCAGATAAATGCTGTTCTTCTGAACTTTCTATTCATCAAAGAAACCTGAAAACATTATACTACTTTTCAACATAATAATAAATGTTTGATTTATTATTACTGAAGACTTGAGTAATGATGCTAAAAATACAGCTTTGATAAATTACATTTTAAAATATATTCAAACAGTTATTTTAAATAGCAAAAATATTTCAAAATTGTACTGTTTTTGCTGTACTTTGGATCAAATAAATGCAGGCTTGGTGAGCAGAAGAGACTTCTTTAAAAAACATTAAAAATCTTACTGTTCAAAAACTTTTGTCTGGAAGTGTATTGGTAAGCAGTTGTATCCAGTCTAAATGGTAGTTTGTGGCCAGAATAAGCTGAATAGTAGTCCAAACTTGATAAAAGGTCATTATCTGGCTAAGCAAGGCAACAAGTATCTATGTGAAACAAGCAAAAAAGAGAAGTGAGGCAGCAACAGCAAATAACTGCACAAGAGGATACACCTCTAGTGAAACGTGATGTGACCCGACACGAAATCTGCTGATGGTCTGATGATTCTAACAAATCAATGACAGAAAAAAAAACCAGCACTGTCCATGTGTGACGGGGAGGTCAGGAGGAGACTGACCTGCAGTAAGGCTGGGGTGAGAGAGGCCGTATGAAGGGATGGGCTGCACAGATTGAAAGGGCTGAGGTCAGAGCTGGTCACCACCAGCGTGGGCATCAACTCCAGGCCTTTGGGTTTCTTAGACTTTCCGCTGAGATTGCGCAGTGGAGATTCAGACATCTCAGACACTAGTACAGTGTCCTTGGAAACAGAGGTGGGCCGGTCCTGATAGATCAAGACAGGAGAGAAAGATGAGCATGTTCTTCTGTTTGCGAGGTTCAATACACTGAAGAATTTTAATAGGATTGAGATGAACACGTTTAATATTTACATTACACAATATTCTTCATTTAGAAAATTATTACATTCTTATTTGAAGTGATTCAAGCCCTATTCATGATACATTTACAACAAATAAACAACACAAACCACAAAAAATCGAATGTAGCCATTGCCTGTAATTGAAAATAACAGCATACATATATAAACATATACATATATATAATAAGTAAAGATTCTGAAAGCATTGAAGGAGATCCAATAATTTAATATATATTTACAGTAGTAACAACAAATTATATTTTATTATATGATATGATTAATATCATGTTTTTAAATATGATTGTTTCATTCTAAACATGGTGATTATCTCTAATATGGACACCCAACATAACATATGATATTTACCATCTGAATCTAACCATGTGATGTCAACAAATGGAAAAGTCAGCCATCTATTAATTATCATGTTAATTACTGTGCGCCTTTAGCCCCAACAGCGGGGGCGCTTTTTACCCCAAATACCATACTTTCATATTCTTTCGTTATTTAAAAACTGTTGCTTTAATTATCTTAAACAAAACTGAAAATCATAAAGACCACCTTTGTCTCAAAATATATGCATTAATTTTAGTGATTCTCATTTGATTCTTAAATCTACAACATTTTAAAAAACAAACTATTAGATCAAGTAAGCACAGAATCAACTTTGCGCTGCTGCGCGCAATCAAAGATCGGACAAATATGCACTTATAACTTGAAAAGCGAATGTTTTGGAAAGTGCTAAGCCATGTTTTGTGCCATCTAGTGGTTTAGATGAAAATAATATCATAGGCACCTTTTACCCCGGGGCGCCTTTAGCACCGTTGTACCCTATATACAGTCAGGTCCATAAATATTGGGACATCGACACAATTCTAACATAATTCCTACACCGTTCACCTGATTTGGATGTAAATACCCTCAAATTAAAGCTGACAGTCTGCAGTTAAAGCACATCTTGTTCGTTTCATTTGAAATCCATTGTGGTGGTGTATAGAGCCAAAAATGTTAGAATTGTGTCAATGTCCCAATATTTATGGACCTGACTGTATATATATATACACATACATACACACACATATACATATACATATATATATATATATATATATATATTTATGCGTGTGTGTGTGTGTGTGTGTGTGCGTGCATGTGCGTGCGTATGTGTATAAATTTCAGCTGTGATAAAGTTAGCAATGCATTGTTGTTGGCTGAGAAAAATCTTTTGTTAAATTGGTTGTTCTGCATCCAAATAATTTAAATAAAAATATAAACAAATAAACAAACAAACATTTTAGACCCAAATAATATATAACAATTTTACAACTGTTAAAAATAATAAAATAAAATAAGCATCTTGCATTGTTGTTGGTGGAGTAAAATCTTTCACAGTGTAAATTCTTCTTCAATTCTACATCAATTATTCGTAAATGAACTATTAATAATTCTGTTTATTGAAAAGGCACATACTACAAACAAGACACACACTGACTGGCTCTGAGGTGGCATTGTATTTACTAAGAGCCACCAAAAACTGAATCTCATGAAGAATAATTTTGCAACAGCGACTCTCTGAATCAAAATACAGTCGAATCGTGAGATGCCTAAAGATTCCTGATTCATTTTAAAATCTTCTTGTGCATGTTTCTGGTAAAAAAAAAAAAAAAAGCACAAGCAAATGTGAAGTTAAAAACTCCACAAAGCTAATAGCTTATCCTATAGCATTTGACACACCACCTTCTGCATAAGTAGGCATCAGCACTACGTGTCATACCTGCAGCTGTAACTCTGAAGGCTGTGAGGAGAGGGACTCAATTTCACTGTCAATCACCAGCTCCTGGGAATCCGTCATCGGAGAAGAGGAGGGCGACTGGGAACGCGTGAGTGGTGATGAAGAGATTCTTGAGAGCGGGAAGCCCGTCATGGCATTCTCTGAGATGGGATTCTCCACAAAAGCACACACTACATGCGAGATGGCGGCCTGTTTGGCCTCAGGTTCTGCCGGAGCGGGCAGTGGGGCTTGGGCAGTTTGTGCCGGAAGTTCAGGCTTCCCTATAACAGATGGAGTGGTGTGTCTGCTCTGTGGCATGGTCCCAAATTTAATGACGGTGGGTGGCTGGGGCGACTCCTGGGCTGCCTTTTTCTCCATTAACTTTTCTCCTGGATTTTCAATCTTCATGGATTTAAAAAGTTGCGTTCCCGACTGCAGAGAAGTCAAAGTGAAGGATGTATACAAGCCAGAGTGGATATAGTCATTCCGACCGGACGATTTGGACTGACCCGGTGTTTCTGCACCTCGGTCTTGGGCGGCTTTGCTGTCTTTATCCCTGGAGATGTTTGCAGGTTTGTCGGAGAGGGGCAGAGGTCCGTTTGAGCCACCGTCTGCACCCTCCATTCTGGCCATGACATCTCCCTTTAGGATCTCAGGGTACGATACAAAACGATACACAAACTTCTGTCCGTTTACTTTTTTGATGATGTTCTGCAAGGAAAAAACAAAAAAATTTAGAAAATTCATGTTTATTTTAGTTGATGAATGACTTTGTCCTACATACAACTAAAAATATCTACGCAATCACCCGAACAAATCAACCAAAACGTCTCGCATGTACATTTTTACAATCCAGTCTGTTGTGTTCTTCTACGCTCTCTCACTTGGACTAAACAAAATAACATGCAATTAAGTAAATGAACCCGTGTTAAGAGACCAGAAAGAATGTGGAAAACGATACTTCTTGCCCTGTGGTGCCAAGATGAGGCTTAAAAGCAAGCGCACCAAACCCTCGGTTCCCACTCAAGAATAAACTCCTAGCGAGAGGCCACGACTTTCTTACTGCACTAACCCTCTTGTGACCCTCTTGTTTCATTTCAGAGTGACTTGATTGTGTTTACAACAACAAAACTGATGGAGGAGTGTGGGGGCGACGAGAGGGCTGAAAGCTAGCAATTATAATAAACACTGATTTAAATATATGAGCATAACAGTGTTTTACCAGGTAAATCAGAAAAGCCTGAAAGATGAGTTCATCCAAAAATGAAAAATAATAATTTTATAATTATAATCTATAATTATTTTTTTTTATTTCTAGTTTTTATATATTATTTTTTTCATATAATTTTATATAGTTAATTTATTTTAATAAATAAATGTTATTAAAATGCATTTATTTTTTGTTAATCAATTTATTTGTATATTGTGTAGAACAGTTTAACAGAACATTCACACTGCCCCCCCCCATACAATTAAGGGAAATTAATTGAACTGGAATTATCAGGCTCCATAATGACAAAAAAAAATAAAAAAATAAATAAAATAAAATAGCATAAATGTTGTCGATACAGTTTTCCCCAATAAAATTTTCCATGTTAATAAAATATCTAATAAATGCTAAATAAATAATATGTATACTATTACTTAACTTCATTAGTTTCTGTCAATGCCAATTCAAAGTGAATTTAGGCATATTTAAAAATTATAATCTTATGTAACAACTATTTGTTTTGAAATTAATAGTTTATTAATAAGTTGAATATTTAAAATTAGAAATTTGCTATAATCAGGGTTCCCACTCTTTCATGAACACCAGATTCAAGGACTTTCAAGGACTTTTTAAAGCACCATTTATTTTATATCAAGCACCTATCAAATTCACACGCCAGCATATGTAGTGTCATGAAAGACCTTACAGTACTTAACATTTCACTTACACTTAACATTTACATTAAAAATTTCAGAGTAATAATGTTTTGAATGTGTAGGTTTCATAAATTTAGACTGTTTTGAGCAGTCGTGTTCAAAGGAATTTAACGAAATCCATTGAAGTCAATAATATTCAAATACAATTTCTAAAATATTAATAAAATGTGCATCAAACTGGTTTTTGCTGTAGTTCTTGTACAAGATTAAAATTTGAAAGAATTTTTAAATTAATAAAAAGTGGTTAAATCTTGTAATAACATGGTAAAACCTGTTAACATTAAAAATTTGCATTCTCTCAGAGACGTTACTCATTAATAAATAAACTCAAGTCAAAATTATTTTTGTAAATCCCATTTTTTCATCTTTGACCTAGAGGAATGCAGGTGCTCAAACATGCAGCTGCTGAAAACTTCAATATTTTTTGAAAGTATTTCATGAACATTTTAAACCTTGTACATGTGCAAATCTGCAAAAAAATATATAAAGAAAATAAATAAAAAATAGGACTTTCTATTTGCTTTTAAACTGTAAATGCTTACTGTAAATTCTTTCACAACACATCAGCATGTTATTCTTATTAAGTGAGGGTCATTTTTTAGGATTTTTTACCCAAGCAAAGTCTCTGAGAACCTGGCACATTGTAATTCTGGAGACTCCAGGAAGGTTGCAGTTCTGGAAAATGGTAGCGCTGGAGAGTAAATGGTTCCCGATGGTTTTACACCTAATTCTTCATATTAATTCCTATTTCTTTTGCAGTTAACATGCACCTTTTATTGTCCACCCGTTTTTATCTGACCACGCTGACCCAATGAGCATTTCGTTGGACCAATGTTTATGTCTTAACTTTGCAATTTCTGTATTGCATTAGTTTTGAATATTTCTCATGGGGATTTAATCATTTTTGACTTTCAGTCTGAGTTAAATCTCTTTTTTGGCTCATTTGATCTGTAAAAGAAAACCTGCCTAATAATTCTGCACACCTGAATATAAGGAGTTTTTCACTTCCAGCCTTCATGGACAATTATATATCACTTATAAATAATTAAATACAAAATTAATAGTAGATATTAAGATTGATGTGGTTTGGTATTGGTAAAATGTGCTTGAAAAAAAAAAAATATGATCAGAATATCAACGTGCCTAATAATTATGCACACACTGTAAGATGTGCTCACTTTACACAGAGTGCGCGTGATCGTGAACTGCGAGCGCACATTCAAATTTGATTTCAATACCCCGCATATTGATAGCGCGAAAATTATACACAATATTAGAATGTTTGCGGGAGCGGGACACAACACACGTTGCAGGAGTGGGCGGTTAATGGTCAGAAACTCAGCGGGAGCGGGCATAAGAAAACTGTCCCGCGCAGGGCTCTAGGCTGCGCATCAACACACGCAAAGTTTTTTCTTCCCCGCGCTACCCCATCTCCACCCCAATCATTAGTGCCGTTTCGTTCTGTCTTTGACAGCACATATAGGACAATTTTTGAAATGGCGCCATAAACAAAATTTATTTCAAATTTAATTCAAGCACTTTCAAGGACCTATGTTTATTTTCAAGTACTTTCCAGGCCTTGAATCCATATGTCTGAAATTCAAGTACTTTCAAGTACTTTCAAGAAGCGTGGGAACCCTGTATAATAGAGCTACTTTAAGCATTGTTCCAAATTCAATCTTAAATATAGTCTTATAGATTTAAGTTTGTTTATTTTTTATGAACTTTTTTCATTGATACAGGTTTATAAGGACAGTTGTCATTAAGTAAATTATTTTGCTTTTAAAAAAATAACATTAGTACTAAATAAACGTATAAAATACATTTTAACTAATCAAAATGAATAAAAATAAAATTTTACAATTAACTAACCTAATATCAAATATGTCATCACAAAATTAAATTAGCACAATACAATGGCTAAAGTAATCTGAAATCAGGCGGTAAGAAGTGCCATTATCAAAAATTGGGAGATAATAAATAAATAAATCATAAATATTGGCTGATAAACAATATTGTTCTTATATCAGACAATTAAGGATCTTGGAATCATGGAAGGCATGACTATCTATGAAAACTGAAAAAAATGTTAGTCTACTCATACAAAGTTATCAAACAGCTTTAAAAGACTTGGAATATTGATCACAAGTTGTATAGACTACCTTTATGATGGTATTTTGACAAACCACATCCACATCTTACACATTTTTCAAAACATCAAGAAAGTTTAGACCAACATGAAGGTGAGCTGCTGAGAGGTTTCAGATGCTTGCTGACAATACACACCTTGTCGTAGTAGTAACGCAGAGCCCGGCTGAGTTTGTCGTAGTTCATGCTGGGTTTGTTCTTGCGGGCGCCCCATAATCTGGCCACCTCCTCTGCCTGCAGCAGTTTGAACTCTCCATCCTCATTGGTCCAGCAGATGAGCTGGTCATTGCTTGGATCCAACAGAAGCTGCAGCAGGAACTGCCACAGAGTGACTGAGCTGTCCATGTCCTTCTCTATTCGCAGACTTGGGGGAAAACGTTACCTAACGGGATCCTGTTCGCGCTCACAGACTGACCGACACGTCACGGCATATTCCGGCAAATATCCCGACAGAGGCTGAAATCAAAATCAAGATGTGATTACATTAATTAGATGGGTGCAAATAAATGCCACTGAGTGACATGCCCAGCATCAACCACTTATTTTATGAACCTTATATCTTAAAAGACCAAACGTAGAGCTTCCATTCAAAAACATGGTAAATATGCGCACCATATTAAATACCAAATGGTACTGGACTTCAGCGTAATTCTGGCAATGCGGAGAGTGCAGGACGACTGTGTGTGTGTAAGCAGCTTAAATTAAAACTAAATCTGCTTTGACTCATCCGATATCCAGCTGGTAGCTGCCAAAGAGTGAAAAAAAAAGTCTCCCACACACAATCTGACAGAACAGAACACACAAATATAGAAACACAGAGGCGAGACGTGACAGCTTTCCTCAGACTGTAGGAGACAACGTCTGGGAATTTTAAATAAAGAGCTCAGGACAATATGAACCTAGAAATCATCACCAATTACATAGAGCTCAAAATTGGGACCTGTTGCATGATAGTGTTTGCGTACTGTAAATGTGACAATTGTGCATCCTTAATTTAATGGCAAAAATTAGATGCACATTTTGTTTTGCTTATTTTTCTTTATTAAAGACTTAAATGACCCTAGATATTTACATAATTACAGTTAAAAATGAACTTAATTTCAGTGTAATGGTGCATGTTGCCATCATATACACCTATCTGGATATTTAATATAAACATTACATTTACACCTGAATGGTTTTGATCCTTGATGTCAACTTACAGATTTCATATATTTCCATACAGAAACCCTTAAATGAAGACACACATGCCTTTGTTTTGAACTTAACGTAAAATTCCAGGACCAAAGGTTGGCAAAACACTGACAATGAATCTTAAATGTGTATTTAACCTCAACAGATCCATGTAAACTCGCATAATGTATTGAAGATTGTTGTATACGAGTTAATGCAAAACCTCCACGTTCAATTCAACCACATTTAACACCCCAGACGGGTCAAAGTACATCATTTATCATTCGCTTTAGTTTTCAAATTCTTCTACAATACTTAATAGGTTAAATTGTATAGTGACAGAAAACATACTCGAATGTCTAAAAATGTTAAACTGCAACCTGTTAGAACATGAGTTTCGTTCGTTAGCATCGAGCTAATGTCTGTCAAACTCACCTGAGAAGCTTTTTGCTCTCCAGACTCGGTCCTGGAGTGGTTTCCGATGGATTAAAGTCCAAAAAGAAATAAAAGAAAAGAAAGATACAGACTGTATTCTTGTATGTTTACATCGTGTAAAGAGATCTGGTGGTCAGCTAGCATAGCGTGCTAGTCTGTTAGCTAACGGAGTCTTAGCAAACTTTACTCATTAAACTAACATGAGCTGATAGAAATTTGACTACTTAAAGCGGTTTAATGCCTTATTTACAATGAGAAAGACAAAAAAATAGTCAGAGAATGAGAAAGGGAAACGCTGCAGTCTCTGCATCTCTCGTACTCATATTTTTAGCTGCAACCGCAATAATACAGGAAGCAACAAGCTCACCAGACTAAACACTTTCACTCCTACAGCGCTCAATAAAACTCCAGAACAAAGCCTCAGATTTTATGAATCTATATGAAATTAGGTCCATTCAGTTTGAATAGCGTTAAAATCCTCAAAATGTAGGTTCAGCAGCATGAGAATTGCAGTGAAACCAATGAAGTGCAGTGAAAGCATGTAGATCATCTCATGCGGGACTGTCTCATTTCATCTATGACCATATTAAAATGCATTACCTGTCAATGTAAAATACTTCTCCTGGTTCAAAAGAAACTCAAATTGAAATGTTAAAAATGAAATATTATTTAACACCCATTCAGTTTGATTGCACTTTGACATTTAGATAAGAAATGACAGACAGACAGATAGAATATTATGTGTTCTTTAAAAATACAGCAGGACCATATAAGTGGAGTGCAAAATGTAAAAGGAGATTAAACATGATGAAGAGCTCAGAAGATCAAGTTTGAGTCATAAAATATAAAATATAACATTCCCCAAAACAATACCAAACATTTTTATCTACATATATCACTTGTCAACAACCCATACACTACATAGCCAAAAGTTAGTAGACACCCCCTTCTGATGCAATTGGATCAAAATTTACCACACCCTCTGTGATTTATTTATAACATTGTCTCATTTATACTCATTTGCCATGTGCGAAAGAGTGGCAGAATAAAAGTGTAATTTTAGTCATCTGCCTTCCAAACAGATTCCAGCTCTGCAGAAAAAAACATGAAAAAAATAAATGCAGGCACAAGCTCAACATTCCTACCCTACAAGATCAGTGACTGACGCTTTTACTAGGTTTTTGTGGATGATTCTTTGCAGATATTCTCCTAATACAGTGGTTCTCAACCAGTGGGGCGCGCCGGGGGGGCGGGGACACTCTCCCGGGGGGGCGCGAGTAGGCTACAAGATGGGAGAAAAAAAAAACTGAAAAAAAAAAAATTGCAATTTTTTTTTATCACTAAACTACTGTCATAAAAAGCTATAGTTTTGTATATACATAACTCCTGAATAAAAATTAAAATGTGTTTGGACTGATTTAAAAAAAAGAGTTTTGAACAAATTTGATTGGTTTGTCGATAGTGAGCGCAAATGCAGGTGATAAGCGGTTTTATTAAGCGAGTCATTGAGTCGTTCATTCAAACGATTCGTTCAAACGGCCGATTCATCAAGAATGAGACAGATGTTTGTGCATGGGTCATTGAATCTTTGACTCAACCGATTCGTTCAAAACACTGAATCATTCAAAACACCATTGAGTGTTGCTGTGAGATGCGCTATGCTGTGATCTTTGTTTGGATTCATCGGATCTATTTTCGCTGCTAAAATAGACCAAACCAGTCATTATTTCGTCTAAAATGTAAGTGACTTAATATTATTAACTTGTTTGTTGAACTGTCATATGAAATCAGTGTCACATTTTCAATCGTGAGGTGATGGTAAATTAAGTGGGTCAATTGTCAGCTCTCTTGGTCGTCAGGTCCTGTGATGCATGTTGCTGAACTGTATTCAAATGTTATAAATATAAAAACACCACATTTAACTGCAGTATGTCAATTTAGTTTATTTGTGTGTGCTGCGCTCATAGACTTTAGAAAACGGCGCTCATTTGTTTGATTTCTCCTCGAGAAGCTGCGCAAGCCTCAAAAGTTTAAGGTCCTTGCACCCTGACTGAGTCCGAAACTGTCGTATTCGTTTTTTCATATTCGTCATTTGGTGGCTCTCAATTGTCAAAAACACCCCCTCAAAATATTTCCTACGGATGCGAAAAATGCAGAAAATCGAACCATCCGAATTAATTTTTATGACGGACGGAAGTTTCAGAGGCTGCAAACGTATAAAACGTGAGGTCGTATTTAGTTTTATATATATATATATATATAAAAAATATTCGTTTTTCGTTTATTATTCATTTATTCATTATTCGTTTATTATAAAATATTCGTTTATTCGTTTTATATATATATATATATATATATAACGAATAAACTAGTCAGAATATAGGCTACAGTTAAAGCTTTCCTTTAGTTTTTGTGAAATACACGCACGCACGCAGCCACGCACACACATACATGTTTAAATACATTTATGTTGTTAATAAATAAATAACAATAAATTGTTGTAACAGCAATATCTCCAAGTTTTGTTTTTCACTGTAAAAATGTAATAATTTGCCAATGCAAAGAGAGTACCGCCACCTTTTTCCCCCACTTCAAGCACTGATTATAACACAAACAAATCATCCTCCTGGCGACTTTTTTTTTTTTGTTAAAAGCGACAAATCCAGCGACTTTTACTGGTGTTTTTGGAGACTTTTGTGGTGTTTGGAGACTCGAAAGCACGAATCACTCTGCAGTTAGGCCTACTGTGCTCAACGAGCAGCGGGTGCTGCCGTGAGCCCCTCTCCCGTCCAAAAGCACTCACAGGCGGTCAGTCTCTCAGTAGCCTCGCGCAGCAGTCAGAGCAGAGAGGAGACATACCTCCGCGTCCAGGCTGCAAATGAATCGCGCATGCGCAGGGCCGCCGCCGTTCCCGCCCTGAGAATGAGGTCTCTGCAGAGCAACAAAAGGCGTGCCTCAATTTTGGGGCGTTTTCCAACTGGGTAGGCGTTTTTCAACCTCTGTGCCTGTTTGCTAAAACTTGAGTGGGCGATTCCTAATACTTGAATACGCTTTTCCCATCAGATATGAGTGATAAAGCGAGAAAGCGGTGAAATGAGGAGAGAGATCACCTGTCCTGCATATGGATGTAAGTGGATTTTTGTAAATTCTCATTTTGTCTAAGTTAACGTTTTAATTAGTTTGTGTAAATTTGCTTGCAACATGATTAGACAGAAAAAGCTCCAAGAGGTCTGCCACTTACAATCTATCACTAACCATTATTAGCAAACATTCGCTAACTTTTTGGTGCATAAGTTTGTTACTTTAGTGTTGATAGTGGTAGTTTGCTTAATTTTTTCCTGTCGGCGCATTCTAATATAAAAATGACTAGTTAGCTTGTCAGACTAGAAAACACTACATAAATAAGTTAATAAATAGTTGTAAACAAATGTTAATGACTATTCCACCAAATAGGTGCCATTTATGTCCCCAGGACATTATGGCCCGGTTTCACAGACAGGGCTTAGCCTAAACCAGGATTAGTCCATAGTTCAATTAGGACATTTAAGTACTTTTCATAAACATGCTTAGAAAAAAACATAACTGGTGTGCATCTTGAGACAAAACAAAGGCACTGATATATTTTAAGATCAGTCAGTGCAAGTTTATTTCAGTTGGAACAGCTCAGACTTACATTTTAGTGTAGGACTAGGCTTTAAAATTGTTTGTGAAACCGGGGGGTATAGGCACTAATATGTACAAAAGATAACTATAAATACATTGTATTAAGGAAAGTGTTGTGCACATTAATCTAACTGCAAATTTTATCTAATTAAAAAATTATTAAAAACTATAATATTTTGGATAAATTACATGTTTTCATTCAGTCCAGAACACACTCCCTTCATATATGAAATGGTGTTTGAGTGTGAGGTGCGCTGTAAGAAAACCAGAAAAGCTCCACAGAAAAGCTGAAAAAGCATTGCTTGTTAAGTTTATCAATTTTAATGTAATATTTATTATTTTTCTGTTATTTATATTATATCTCATAACCCATCATGTACCCCTAAACATAACCCTAACAAAAACCTCTGCAGACCACTAGATTTAAATAGAAACATGATTTGACCTTTTTTAGCAGTGAGATCAGCTCACTAGTCAATGTTCAACACTCTTCATTATATCAGTGCAGGCATTAATACCTCACATGTGTAGTCAAACCTATAGACTAACATAATGGATGAATGTTAAAATGTAAAATGATTATGTACAGAGGAGGAAACTTGTTTTAAATTAAAATGTATGAACTTGTTGTCTATTCAGCACATCACAATTCAGCGGAGAGGACAAGAGCCTCAACCACAGCGCTACCATGCAGATACTAATTTATTCACATGCCCCTTCTGCACATCTCAAATATGTAAGCCCAGACAGTATCATCAAATAGTGGCCCATATAGCTGGGCATAAAATAAGAGCAATTGAATATGGAGGTGAGTGTATATGCATATCTTATAAATGTGTATAAAAAATTTTTTTACATCTACTAACATGGCTATTTTCAATTTTGCTTTAGATTGTTATATACAGCTGTGGCCAAAAGGCCAAGCATTTTCACTGCTGTCAGTGTCCACAGACCTACATAAATAAAGCTGCTATAAAAAGGCATCTTTGCAGTTTCCACCCGCTGCCCCCAGCAGCACCTGATCCACCACGAGAAACTCCTTCGCTGCCACCAGCAGCACCTGATCCACCACGAGAAACTCCTTCACTGCCCCAACCAGCACCTGATCCACCACGAGAAACTCCTTCGCTGCCACCAGCAGCACCTGATCCACCACGAGAAACTCCTTCACTGCCCCAACCAGCACCTGATCCACCACGAGAAACTCCTTCGCTGCCACCAGGAGCACCTGATCCACCACGAGAAACTCCTTCACTGCCACCAGCAGCACGTCATCCAGCAGCTCCTCCAGTGATTAAAAGAAAGCAAATCACTGTGAGGTGTCCTCACTGTGGAGTGAGTCTAAATTCTAAAAATTTGAAAAAACACATTGAGCGGAAACATCAACCTATACATCTCGTATCTTCAACTTATCATTTACCAACACAGTGTGTTGATAAAAAGAATGGGATATATGTTGTAGCAAAATCATTTCGTGGGCCCTGTATTCCCATGTTGCAGTATGTCATCTTGGGGGGAACATTTGACTTTTCAGAGGTGGGTTTTCCAAGCTCATTAAAAAACATTCTCTAAGTTTAAGAATTGTTTTGATAAACTTATGCTTTTTCCAACTATAGTCAGACATACCAAGTATAAGAAGATGGTGGTCTGTCCTTTTGCTGGAGAAATTCCCACCAAGGTGTTTGACTCCTTTCTTTCTTTCTTTCTTTCATTTCCCTTGTTATTAGTCCTTTTCTAAAAAATAATGACAAGGATGGCAAAATGCCTTTACAGTTAGTGTGACTTTTTTTTAGTTGTCATATCTTCATGCAATGAAACTTGATATACTGTATTGTTAATGTGTTTTTATGTCATAAATTTATCAAGATCGGTCATGGAAATCCAGCAAAGAAAGAGAAGGCGGACTGACAAGCCACACAAAACTGGTATGATTTATTTTGTTTGAGGTGCTCTATTATTTATAGTAAATGTTGACTGTCATTTACTGATGTTCTTCATTTGTCCCTTCATAGTGGCAACCGTTGACCAACCCCTGAACATACAGGAGGCATGTATTTGCTATTACTCAATTTATAAAATGCAAGGGAATCATTATAACCACAAGAAGTTCATATTGTTATGTTTTGTTCATGTATAGCTTCCTCCGCTGGTCCTTCGTGAAATCTTACTGGAGGTTGTGCTTCAAGATGGTGATGTTGCAATTGGCTCCCTTGCCCTCACCTGCAGGTGCTTCAACAGCGTTGTGAGCATGGAAAGTTTCCGCTGAGAGGCTCACTTTCGGTGGTTGGACAGTAAGTTTTATTAGTGTCACTGTTTGGTTAATCACAGCTCTCTCTCTGTTTTTTCTCAGTTATGTATGGTTGAATATGTTTAAGACAATGATGAGGTCAGCTGACAACTTGTTTTTTTTTTTTCAGGTGTCGTGAACTGGAAGGCATTCAGTGAAAATTTCAGAAACCTGTACAGGGTTCCATACAGTCTATCCAGATGTCTCCATTGTGAGACTACATACAAAGACTGTGGTGAAGGCTACAGAGGAAGAGGGCAAAGAGGTGTGATGCAGGGGTTCTTTGGCTCTGATCACTTCCAAGGATACTGCGGAAGCGACTGTTTCTATGAGGCTGGAGGAAGCATCTAATGTTTCATGCAATGTGTTCCTCATGTTTGAACTTGCCACATTTATTGCTTATTTTATTTTATTTTATTGGATTCTCTCTTTTTTACTATTACATTAAGTAGAGAATGCGGCATTTATTGATAGTTTTTCATCATATTGGTTACAGTATCTATACGGTCAATAAAGTGATGCTAATGTTTAAAGTTTTCAGAGTCATCATTCTAAGTTAACACATTTTACCTTAATTTAAAGGTTAATACGTTTTATTTTATATATCATTTTATGTAAGCTACAAATATCACTTAAATATCAGTCATTACATATAAATATCATATTTTGAAAAATACAGGTGAGAAAGACCAATACAATCATTTTCACCATTGCTTTACAGTAGGATTTGGTAACTTTATTGAAAATTGCTATTAATTTTCCTTGTTAATCACCGTTACAACTTGATTTATGTTGTGTTGTGTTGTTCACACACACACACAAAACGAAAATAAAACAGTAATGTAATTATAAATAGTTGAGTAATAAAGTAATTTTTAATACTTTTAGCTTTTATTAAGGTTTACATTTAGAGAAAAATTGTATGCAGGTAGGAGAGAATATTATAAAATATAATACACACTCACAGGCTATTATATACAAGATCTGTACCTTATAACATAAGAACGGGAAATTTGGTTTATGAAAGAATTCCATATTAAAGATCTCTCAGTAGTTTAATGTAACACTTTTTTTTTTTTTTAAAGAAAATGGGTACTGTAGCCTGTATTTTATACACATATTTTATTTTGACAAATGTTGTCGCGATATCGACATAATAGTAAAAATCAAGAAAAAACGAGAAATAATAATAACGCATTTCCGCTTCTGTACGGGCTTCCGTACGGTCTTGATTGGATGGTTGGAAAATGCCTAGACCGGTTTGAAAACGCCCAATAATTGGAAAACACCTTCTTGTTGTTCCGCAGAGACCTATACTTGCCCGCCCTGGCTTATGCTGCGTTCAAGTCCTCCTCGGACGTTCGTACTTACCAGTAGACGAGTCGTATTACGACGTCGGGTGCGTTCAAGTCACTTTGGTCGGAACAAGATGGCGATTTAACTTTTCTACATAAAATTCAATTATTTTCTACAACTCTACATCTATAAAATGATGAATGAAGAATGTGCATCATTGTGTTTTCTTTTTTCTGTTTTTATTTCATTTATGAAGGTGATGTAAACTGAATAATTATATATTCTATTATAATTATACAATAATATAATATTTTGTATGTGTAACTTATATAGTTTTATTGTACATTACAAAAAATAATAATTTTATTCATTTCAACAACTTTACCGATGCTGCATATCTTTAATTAGTCTTTGGCTGCGTCCATTGCATTCGACACGTTTTTTCACTGACACGCCCCCAACTCGGAAACTCGGGGCTTAAAGAAAATTTCGAGTTTCCCACTTGTAATAACGACTTTGTGGTGACGTTCATGTGCGTTCAACTCGTAAATATGATGTATCCGACATGACTTGAACGCACCATTACAGAGCGGGGTGTAAATGTAAATGTTCACTCACTCTCACACAAAAATAAATCACTGCATTTAAATTGACTCACGACATAGCTCTCCATTCACTCTAGTCTCTTGCCAAGTTCGCTTGTGCCAGCTCTCGCTAGTCTGTTATCAATCTCGATTTACATAGGCCTTTACTACAAAACCCCAACAGTCTTTTTAAAGACTAAACCCACAAACATTCTTGTTAAAGATTAGATCAAATCTCAGCCCTAGCCAGTAATTTTTTTTAACTGCTAGGCAGTAGCTACACTTAGCTAAAACTACCCACGCGACTAAGACACACACACACACACACACACACTACAATCGTTAAGTATTAAAATAAAATCTGAATTGTCTGCAAAATAATTATTTTGTTCGTTTAATTAAAGATCCCGACTGATTAGCCCCTGATACGTCTCTCAACATAGCCACACACACAGTTACATATTGCCTAAACTTTATTGAAAACACATAACAAAAATGGAGAAATTTCTTGTGAGGACAACAAGCCAACCGACGCACCACCAGCTGCAAAAAAGCTTCGAAGGTACGATGAAGCATACCTGCAGTTTGGGTTTACAGTCACGGCTGATCTGAGACCTCAGTGTGTCGTGTGTGCCGAGGTGCTGGCAAACAACAGTATGAAGCCCTGCAAATTAAAAAGGCACCTCGAAACAAAGCATGCTGGCATTAAAAATAAACCGGCTGAATATTTTAAAAGAAAGCTTGATGGCCTCCATCAGCAACAGGCAACCATTTCAGTGCACAGCACTGTGTCTAAACAGTGTTTGGAGGCATTGTATGTAGTGGCCAAAAGAATCGGTAAACTGGGTAAACCGCATACAATCGCCAAGACTCATTTTGCCGGCAGCGCAAGACATGTGCAGAATAATGATAGGCGATAGTGCAGCAGCCAAACTCGGTGCAGTACCACTGTCCAATGACACAGTCGCTAGGAGAATTGAAGACATGTCCAATGATACAGCGGGGAAAATAAGTATTTGACACATCAGCATTTTTATCAGTAAGGGGATTTCTAAGTGGGCTATTGACACAAAATTTCCACCAGATGTAGCCATCAAGCCAAATATTGAATTCATACAAAGAAATCAGAACATTTAAGTATACAAGTTGAGTCATAATAAATAAAGTAAAATGACACAGGGAATAAGTATTGAACACTTTATTTAATACTTTGTAGAAAAGCCTTTGTTGGTGATTACAGCTTCTAGACGCCTCTTGTATGGGGAGACCAGTCGTCTGCATTGCTCAGGAGTGATTCTGGCCCATTCTTCCACACAAATGGTCTTTAAATCTTGAAGGTTCCTTGGGCCTCTTTTATGAACTTTGATCTTCAGTTCTCTCCATAGATTTTCTATGGGATTTAGGTCAGGTGATTGACTGGGCCATTCAAGCAGCTTGATTTTCTTTCTTTGAAACCACTTCATTGTGTCCTTGGCCTTGTGTTTGGGATCATTGTCTTGCTGAAATGTCCACCCTCTTTTCATTTTCAGCTTTCTGGTAGATGGCAGTAGATTTTTATCCAGAATGTCCCGGTACATTTCTCCATTCATCCTGCCTTCAATAATATGAAGTCTGCCAGTACCCCTTGCTGAAAAGCAGCCCCAAACCATGATGCTTCCACCCCCAAACTTAACTGTTGGTATGGTGTTCTTGGGGTGGTGGGCAGTGCCATTTCTTCTCCAAACATGGTGTGTAGAATGACTGCCAAAAAGTTCAATTTTGCTTTCATCTGACCATACTATAGTCTCCCAATAATCCACAGGCTTCTCCAAATGCTCTTTCGCAAACTTTAACCGAGCCTCAACATGCTTTTTGTTCAGCAATGGAGTCTTGCGTGGTGAGCGTGCATGGATGCCATGGCGGTTCAGTGCATTGCTTATAGTTTTCTTTGAAACAACAGTACCTGCTGATGCAAGGTCTTCCTGAAGTTCTGCCCGAGTGGTTCTTGGCTCTTGGAGAACTCTCCTGATTATTCTTTGGACTCCTCGGACAGGGATCTTACGTGGAGCACCTGATCGTGGCCGGTTTATGGTGAACTGATGCTCTTTCCATTTCCGGATAATGGCCCCCACAGTGCTCACAGGAACATTCAGCATTCTGGAAATGCGCCTATAACCATTCCCATCAAAATGCTTTTCAACGATAAGATTACGAAGATCTACAGAGAGTTCTTTGCTTTTACCCATCATGAAGTCTTTCCTGTGTGCCTCCTAGGTAATGAGAAGCCTTTATAGGCCATCAATTAGGACTAAAGCAGCTGATATCAATTAGTACTGATAGGGGGCAGGGGTTCTCTCTCAATACTGACAGATTTCAGGTGATCTCCTTGCTTTCTATGCCATTTTGCACCTTGTTATCTTCATGTGTTCAATACTTATTCCCTGTGTCATTTTACTTTATTTATTATGACTCAACTTGTATACTTAAATGTTCTGATTTCTTTGTATGAATTCAATATTTGGCTTGATGGCTACATCTGGTGGAAATTTTGTGTCAATAGCCCACTTAGAAATCCCCTTACTGATAAAAATGCTGATGTGTCAAATACTTATTTTCCCCGCTGTATCAGAGAGCAACTGATAGAGTTCGTAAAAAAGAGTCCTTACTACGCGCTGCAGCTGGACGAATCCACTGATATTGCTGGGCAGGCACAGCTCCTCGCCTATGTCAGGTATCGGCGGGACAAGGCGATCGAGGAGGATGTCCTGTTTTGCCGGCCTCTTCAGTCGCACACTACAGGAGAAGCCATTTTCAATGCCCTTGATATTTTTATCCGTGAAAATGGTTTGGCCTGGGACCGATGCGTTGGCCTATGCACGGATGGTGCGCAGGCAATGACGGGGCGTGAGCGTGGCCTAGCTGCTCGCGTTCAGCAAGTAGCTCCACTTGTGAAATGGACACGTTGCATGGTCCATCGCGAAGCACTAGCTGCTAAAAAAATGCTGGTTCTTTTTGACTCCGTGCTGAACCAATCCGTGAAAATGATAAATCTCATCAAATCACGGCCGCTAAACTCTCGCTTGTTTGGGGTCCTCTGCCAGGAGATTGGGTCAGGGCACGAACAGCTGCTTCTGCACACTGAAGTTCGCTGGCTCTCCAGGGGGCGGGTGTTACAGTGGTTGTATGAGCTGTGAGAGGAGGTGAAGTGGTTTTTGACAGAAATCAAATCAGATCTGGCGAAGCATCTGGATGACACTATGTGGCTTGCATCTCTGTCCTATTTGGTCGATATATTTGACCGCTTGAACGGCCTCAACCTGTCTTTGCAAGGCCGCGAAACTCATATTTTGCTCCTTGCAGACAAAGTGCATGCCTCCACACAAAAACTAGACCTCTGGCATGGCCGCATCAGTCGAGGGAACTGCGACATGTTCCCCAGCCTTGCAGACTTTATCACTGATGCAGGCACGTCACACGATTTCTCCTCCCTATTTCAATCAGCGTCTGAGCACCTGTCAGCAATGAGAAAACAATTTGCGACGTACTTTAAAGAGGATTATCGCTCTTTTGCGTGGGTTCGAGATCCGTTTGTGTGCACAGCAAACGAGCTATCAATTGATATGCAGGAACAGCTTATTGAGCTGAAGAGTGACAGTAGACTGAAGGAACTCTTTAGCTCCTGCCCTCTTTCGTCATTCTGGGCAGCATTGATGCAGGAATATCCTGAACTCTGTGACGTCGCCTTGAAGATTCTCCTTCCTTTCGCGTCGACATATTTGTGTGAGGCAGGATTCTCAAAAATGACTGCACTCAAAACGAAATACCGCAATCGTGCACAAATCGAGGATGATTTGAGGCTATGTTTATCAAACATTGAGCCAATAATTGAGGATCTTTGCAAGGCAAAGCAGGCTCAGGTCTCACATTAACATCACCTACCTGCAAGCTTCTGTAAAAAAATGCAAATGATGCCTACTATTAGGCCTAGTAATAATAACAATAATAAAGCATAAATTAATATCAGAGGTCTGGTGCCAATTCCCAATTATAGCAATAGCCTAGTAATGATAATAGGCCTATACTGATGATAATAATAATAATAACAACAACAACAAAAACAATAAAGCATGTAACCTCATATAATTATATAGCAATAGCCTAGTAATGATGATAGGCCTACTACTACTCATAATAATAATAATAATAATAATGTCTGCAAGCTCACATTAGAAGTCTGGTGCTACTGTCAATTATAACAATAGCCTAGTAATGATAATAGGCCTACCTACCGCTACTGATGATAATTATAATAATAATAATAATAATAATGTAGGCCTAAAAATAATAGCCTAGGGCTATCTATCTATCTATCTATCTATCTATCTATCTATGCAAGGTGGTGTGGGTGGTGGTGGTGGTGGTGGTGGTGGTGGGGGGGGAATGGGGCCCCAACTGCAATGAACCAGCTTTGGGGGGGCCCAGCTTGCAAAAGGTTGAGAACCCCTGTCCTAATACATGCACTAACTAATGCCAACAAAGCATTTGTCAGAATTAAAAGTGATCTGCATTATAAAGAAAACCATGTGAAATATGTAGCTTTCCTGTAGCTCAAATGGTAGAGCATGGCGCTAGCAACGCCAAGATCATGGGTTCGATTCCCAGGGAAAGCAAGAGCTGATAAAATGTAAAACTGTAACTTGAATGCAATGTAAGTCGCTTTGGATAAAAGCGTCTGCTAAATGTAAAATGTAAATGTAAATGTAAAATGTAAATATTAAAAGCATAAAATAAAAAGCATGCTGGAAAAAAAACGAATCAAAATAAAATAATGAAAAACCTAAAGTAAAATGTATTTGCAACTAATTGAAATAATATAAGTTGAAGTACTAAAATGACTAAAAATAAAACTGAAATACAAACAAATGGAAATATTTAAAAACGTACGAAAATGACATGTAAAAATTAAAATGAAAACCTAAATGAAAATTTGAAATTAACAAACTTTGAAACGAACAAAATAAAGTAGAAATACTAACAAAACAAAATAGAAACACCAAAAAATAATAATAAGATTGACAAAAGCATATAAAGTTTAAAAAAAAATGATTTTCATACACTGTCAGAAAAAGAAAAGAAAAAAAGTCACCCGGTTTACCTTCACATGATGAAGTTACAGGAGTTAAAATATTGGTTAGAATTTGCACAGACTTGGTTAGTATGTCAAGATTTAACTTGTATTTAACCCAGAACTTTCCTTTAAATAGCTGATTAGACTTAAAACCTTAAAGGTGACATCATAGCTTTTCCAAAAGTTTATTTATTTTTTTACTTTATTTTCTTACATAGGAAAATAGCATTTTTCAGTTATTCAAAAATATAACCTAAATTTGACCAGCTATACGGCATGAGAGCAGCTATAGTCGGATGGCCTGTGTAAATGAAAACTGTTAATGCATTAACGTAATGTTGTAGGTAAAGGAAATAATTTAACGCTTTTATTTGGATGAAGGTGGTGGCAGAAAAATCAAGGATGATAATGTTATAAAACCCCCAAAAAACAGACATCTCTCTTCAAAAAAAGAGAGAACAAGAAAAAGAAGATCTTACATGACAGTACTAGTCAAAAAACACTGTAAAGCAGGATGCTCTCAGCCCGATATTAAAAATGATGTACCTATGTGATCATTCAGAAACTGCTATAAACTTTAGAGTATTGATAAGTCCAGATACTAAGTATGTAGAGCACCTGATAGTTCATGAAAGCCTACATGAGCTACTAAGTACATCGGGGGGAAGAAATAACGGATAAAGTAGTTAAGACCAGATGTAAAAAGGCAAGATGATGTCAAGGAAATTCACTCCATGTGGTAGATTAACATGACCTTCTCAAAAAAGAAACTCAAAACACAGTCCCATTAGTGACGGAGTTGAAGCCTTCAATGACGTATCGGTAAAATGATGTCCAGATAGCTTCATTTCACCAGGAAGCGATCAGCTGCCAGTTTTTGTGAACAGCAACACCTGTCCTCAGCGATTTAGCTTATCAACCGTGACGGCAATAAGTAGAAAAAAATGCATTTATCTAATGCAAAGCACATTACATCGACATAAAGGAAACAATTCTCTTTGTGTGATTACAGATCGAAGAGAAAATTGTTTCTAGCTTATATATGTTTTACAGTACATAAGTTCATCCATACATGTAGTGATGTTATCCACGGCCCCGTGGAGCCCGGTTTGGCATATGCTCTCAACAGACTGAGAGAGATGAGGCACGAGAAAAAAAACGTGGAAAGCAACTTGATGCATAAATACCTTTCAGCTGGCGCAGGGATGTGATTGGGCCAAATAAAATTCCGGATATTTCAACGCGATTGGGTTTGCACAAGGGGGGAGGGGCGGGGACTAAAACATTTGAATAAAGTAAAAATGTAAAAACTTAAATATGTTTTAAAACACTGGACCTAGCATCGGACCTAATTTTGCATTACATAAGAATTCCCTTTAAAAGAGATGAATCTCATGCAGAAATGTCAAATAAAATAATTAAATTAAATAAAATGATTTTTTTTCATATTGTGACATTATTTTCATGACAATTAAATGCATTTCCACCCCAAATTCTCTGCAAAAACTCATTCTCATGACTGTAACAGTTATCATTTTTTGGTTTTGATAATAGAAATGTGTATAAATTAATTTCAATAACTAATACTTTCATAGTGTACACTTACAATTGTACTTTACAAATTAAATATATATTTCTTTGAGTAATACGGTAATTCAATTATTATTTTTTAAAATGAGAATGAGATTTTTTTGCATTACAATAATAAAAATGAGAGGTTTTTGCATGGCTACTGATAATTGAGAATTAAATATACTTAACAGTCATAAAAACAATGTCACCAAAAACTTTTTTTTTTTTTATGCAACATCCAAGTAAAACATTTTTTTTTTGTTTTACTTAATATTTTTGGATAAAATATGACTAAATATTGCATTTTTCTTGAGATTCACCATGACAGAGGCCATGTTTAATAATGCATAATATCATAGCCTAAATAATAGTGCAAATTGTCTTAATTTAAGGGAAATTCTGCAGCATTCTTGCTTCAGTTAACGTACTAAAGTCGACCAAAATACTGTTTTCCTTGTATATTTTCACCTGGTTAGATCTATAACACAATATTCACAAACTGTACAGGAAATATGTTTCTTCAAATTATACTCAGTATTGCTCTTTAGATCTCCAGACTTCCTGCAACCTTGGTTTAAAGGCAATAAGAACAGATCTCGAAAGCTGTTGCAGCTCAACCTGTAGCTTTACACCAGCGAAGGACGAAACATGATCAAATCGACTGTGAGCTTTACTTCAGCCCACCAAAAAAGCCAGAAATCTGCTTTGAGCTTAACAATCACATCCCAGAGTTTCAAGTTAGCTGACTGTAGCACCAAGATAAACAAACATCTGGATAAATGATAAAAAAAAATGGGGGAGGAAACGGAGACAAAAATGAAGGCGGAGGGTTACAGCTTGTGAGCCCGTTTAGATATCATAGCTTTCCCTCTTAGACTCCAGGTTTATCCAGGGATCAGATGTTTGCCCTGACCAGTCTGCCGGCACGAGGACCCCGGTGCACCTTGGTGTGTTTGGACAGGTGGTCGCTCCTGGCGAACTTTTTGTCACACATTGTGCACTCATAAGGCTTGACTCCCGAGTGAGACCGCCGATGGCGAGACAGCTCATCAGAGCGAGAGAACCTTTAAAGCACAAAACACAGCAGGACATACACATCAGCTCACAACTCTGGAAATCATTTAATCAAGGCCTCATTACTGGATTTGATGTTAAACATCGCACAGCCTATTTACAAGGCTCCCACACTAGTCGACTAATGAATTTCTATGACCTGCTCATGAGATTTGATCATTTTTACTTTTCTGTTTGGCTGATGTCATCTATGCCTGGTAACATAGGATTGAACAAGATGTTTAAATATTTTTGAAAGAAGTCGATTATGCTCACCAAGGCTGCATTTGTTTGATCAAACATATGGTAAAAATAGCAATATTGTGAAATATTATTACAATTCAAAATAAAATAACTGTTTTCCATTAAATATATATATTTTAAGTGTAATTTATTCCTGTGATGGCAAAGCTGAATTTTCAGCATCATTACTCCAGTCTTCAGTCTCACATGATCCTTCAGAAATCATTCTAATATGAACCCATATGTGACCCTGGACCACAAAACCAGTAATAGCTTTCCATTGATGTATGTTTGTTATGATAGGACAATATTTGGCCAAGACACAACTATTTAAATATCTGGAATCTGAGGGTGCAAAAAAAAAAAAAAATCTAAATATTGAGTAAATCGCCTTTAAAGTTGTCCAAATGAAGTTCTTAGCAATGCATATTACTAATCAAAAATTAAGTTTTGATATATTTACGGTAGGAAATTTACAAGATATCTTCATGGAACATGATCTTTACTTAATATTCTAATGATTTTTGGCAACAAAAAAATATATTTATATCATTTTGACCCATACAATGTATTGTTGGCTATTGCTACAAATATACCCGTGCTACTTATGGCTGGTTTTGTGGTTCAGGGTCACATATTATAATATTAACTTTTTTTTTTTTTTTTTTAAATCATTTTATAGAAATTGCTCTCACAAAGAGATATTTCTAGACAATCAAATATTTTGAGCATTACTTTTTTATTTTTATTCTTTATGAACCACACTTCTGTTCTAAGATTTTTTGAAAGATTGAATACTTCAATTCAGCAAGGACACTTTAAATTGATCAAAAGTGACAAAGACATTTATAATGTAACACAAAAGATTTCCATTTTAAATAAATGCTGTTCTTTTGAACTTTCTATTAATCAAAGAATCCTGAAAAAAAAGTATCATGGTTTCTACAAAAATATTAAGCAGCACAACTATCTTTAACACCGATAATAATTATAAATGTTTCTCAAACAGTAAATCAGCATATTAGAATGATTTCTGAAGGATCATGTGACACTGAAGACTGGAGTAATGATGCTGAAAATTCAGTTTTGCAGCACAGGAATAAATTACATTTAAAAATATATTTTAATGGAAAACAATTATTTTATTTTGAATTGTAATAATATTTCACAATATTAATGTTTTTACCGTATGTTTGATCAAACAAATATGTCTGTTCCCAGAACTAGAAAATACAGAAAACGTCCAAACCACAGAATAACAATTTAATTGATGTTCAACAAATAAAAAACAGATTTAATACAGATAAACAAATGATAAAGCTTGGCTTATTGAATATGAGATCCCTTTTTACAAAAGCACTTTCTGTAAACGATATGATCACTGACCATATACTAGATGTGCTTTGTTTGACATAAACCTGGCTAAAACCAGATGATTACATAACTTTAAATGAGTCTACCCCCAAGATTACTGTTACAAACATGAGCCACGTCCAAAAGGTAAAGGGGGAGGTGTTGCTACAATTTATAGCAATATTTTCAGTATTTCTTAGAGGTCGGGTTTCAAGTATAATTTGTTTGAAGTAATGGTGCTTCATATAACGTTATCCAAAGAAACAAGGGTTAATGATAAATCCCCTGTGATGTTTGTACTGGCTACTGTATACAGGCCACCATGGCACCATACAGACTTTATTAAAGAATTTGCTGATTTTCTATCTGAGTTAGTGCTGGCTGCAGATAAAGTCCTAATTGTTGGTGATTTTAATATCCATGTTGATAATGAAAAAGATTAGTTGGGATCAGCATTTATAGACATTCTAAACTAGATGTTATAGATGTATAGATGTTAAACAACACGTGTCAGGACCTACTCATTGTCGAAATCATACTCTAGATTTAATACTGTCACATGGATTTGATGTCAGTGGCGTTGAAATTTTGCAGCAGAGCGATGATATCTCAGATCATTATCTAGTTTCGTGTGTATTCCATATAGCTAAAGCTGTAAAGCCAACTCCTTGTTACAAATATGGTAGAACCATCATCTCGACCACAAAAGACTGCTTTATAAATAATCTTCCTGACTTATCTCAGATCCTCAGCATATCCAATAGCTCAGAACAGCTTGATGATGTAACGGAAACTATGGACTCTCTCTTTTCTAGCACTTTAGATACGGTTGCTCCTTTACTCTTAAGGAAGTTTAAGGAAAAGAGTCCAACACCGTGGTATAATGAGCACACTCGAGCCCTAAAGAGAGCAGCCCGGAAAAATTAGAGGTATTTCGTATTGCTTGGCGGGAAAATACTCTCTCCTACAGGAAAGCCTTAAAAACTGCTAGATCTGCTTACTTTACGGCTCTTTTAGAAGAACACAAACACAACTCCAAGTATTTATTCAATACAGTGGCTAAATTAACAAAAAATATAACATCAGCAGGTGCAGACATTACCCAGCAGCACAGTAGTAATGACTTTATAAACTACTTTACTTCCAAGATCGAAACTATTAGAGATAAAATTGTAACCATGCAGCTGTCAGCCACAGTATTGCATCAGATAATACACTATAGATCCCCTGAGGAACAATTCCACTCATTCTCTTCTATTGGAAATGAAGAATTGTATAAACTTGTTAAATCATCTAAACCAGCAACCTGTATGTTAGACCCTGTTCCATCTAAGCTCCTAAAAGAGGTGCTTCCAGAAGTAATAGATCCTCTTCTGAATATTAACTCATCATTGTTATTAGGATATGTCCCAAAAACCTTCAAACTGGCTGTTATTAAGCCTCTCATTAAAAAAACACAACTTGACCCCAAATAATTAATTAATTACAGACCGATCTCGAATCTCCCTTTCCTGTCAAAGATATTAGAAAAGGTAGTATCATCACAACTATGTTCCTTCTTAGAGAAAATGCTATACGTGAGAATTTTCAGTCAGGTTTTAAACCATACCATAGTACTGAGACTGCTCTCATTAGAGTTACAAACGACCTGCTCTTATCATCTGATCATGGTTGTATCGCTCTATTAGTGCTACTGGACTACTTAGCGCCGCGTTTGACACTATCGACCACAACATTCTTTTAAACAGACTAGAAAATTATGTTGGCATTAGAGGAAGTGCACTGGCATGGTTCAAATCATACTTATCTGACCGCCATCAATTCGTGGAAGTAAATGAAGAGGTATCATACCAATCACAAGTGCAGTATGGAGTACCTCAAGGCTCAGTACCAGGCCCCTTACTTTTCACGTTTACATGTTACCCTTGGGAGATATCATTAGGAAACATGGTGTTAGCTTTCACTGTTATGCTGATGATACTCAGCTCTATATTTCTTCACGACCCGATGAAACATACCAATTTGCAAAACTAACAGAATGTATAGTTGATATCAAAAACTGGATGGCTAGCAATTTCTTACTGCTGAATTCTGAAAAAAACAGAGGTGTTAACTTTTGCATGTAATAACCTAGATCACTGTCTAATACTTGATGGCTGCTCTGTAAATTCTTCGTCATCAGTTAGGAACCTAGGCGTACTTTTTGATAGCAATCTTTCCTTCAAAAAACATTTTTCTAGCATTTGTAAAACTGCATTTTTCCATTTTAAAAATATATCTAAATTACGACCTATGCTCTCAATGTCAAATGCAGAAACATTAATTCATGTGTTCATGACCTCGAGGCTAGATTATTGTAATGCTTTATGGGGTGGTTGCTCTGCACGTTTAATAAACAAACTCCAGCTGGTTCAAAATGCAGCAGCTAGAGTTCTTACTAGAACCAGGAAGTATGACCACATTAGCCCGGTTCTGTCAACACTGCACTGGCTCCCTATTAAACATCGTATACATTTTAAGATCTTGCTAATTACCTATAAGGCCCTGAATGGTTTGGCACCTCAGTATTCGAGTGTGCTCTTATCACACTACAGTCCTTCATGTCCGCTGCGATCTCAAAACTCTGGCCATTTGATAATACCCAGAATATCAAAATATTCAACAAAATAAGCCAACTGCGGGCGGGAGATCGTTTTCCTATTTAGCGCCCAAACTCTGGAACAATCTACCTAACACTGTTTGGGAAGCAGACACACTCTGTCAGTTTGAATCTAGATTAAAGACCCATCTCTTTAACCTGGCTAACACATAATACAGTATCGCATTTCTATAATTCAAATCCGTTAAAGGATTGTTAGGCTGCATTAATTAGGTCAACCGGAACCGGGAACACTTCCCAAAACACCCGATGTACTTGTTACATTGTTAGAAGAATGGCATCTACGCTAATATTAGTCTGTTTCTTTCTTATCCGAGGTCCCCGTAGCCACCCAGATCCAGACTGTATCCAGATCAGATGGTCACTGCAGCCAACCGGATCCAGTCCTTATCCAGATCAGATGGTGGATCAGCACCTAGAGATGACCTCTACAACCCTGAACGCTAGCGGAGACCAGGACAACTAGATGAGCCCCAGCGACTGATCCCCAGTGAATACCCTGTCTCCTAGACGGCCATCGGGACAAGACCACAGGAACCAGATGAGTCCTTTGCACAATCTGACTCTGCTGCAGCCTAGATTTAAACTGCTGATTTTGTCTGGCCAGAGGAGAATGACACTATTTCGACACACTATTTCCCCATCTAAATACTGTAAAGCTGATGTAAAGCCACCCTGCTTTATATCAAGCTGATGTAAAGCTGCTTTGACACAATTTGCATTGTTAAAAGCGCTATACAAATAATAGTGACTTGACAAATGCAGCCTTGATGAGCATAATAGACTTCTTTCAAAAATATTTTAAAATCTTGTTCAATCCTATGTTACAAGGCATATATTACATCAGCCAAACAGAAAAGTTGTTTCAGAGATGGAGCAGATTTTTATGAAAGATTATGAAGAAATATTTTTTGTGCACCAATGAATCTTACACAATTAGACCAAAACAGCATGTAACAACACTGTTATCTTCTGTAGAGCTTAACTAATGAACTTTGCAACATTCACACTGTTATTGAACTAATTTGAATTATCATTGAACTACACTGAGTTAAACAATGACACGATTGTCTTTTTAGAGCTGCTGAAATTGTATTAATTTCATAACTGAGGAACATTGCAACTTTGAAACATTGTACAAAATGCTATACAAGTACAACCCGAATTCCGGAAATGTTGGGACGCTTTTTTTAAATTTGAATAAAATGAGAACTAAAAGACTTTCAAATCACATGAGCCAATATTTTATTCACAATAGAACATATAGAACATAAATGTTTAAACTGAGAAATTTTACACTTTTATCCACTAAATGAGCTCATTTCAAATTTGATGCCTGCTACAGATCTCAAAAAAGTTGGCACAGGGGCTACAAAGGGCATAAAAAGCAAGACATTTTGAAAAGATTCAGCTGGGAGGACATCTAGCAACTAATTAAAGGGGTCATATGATGCTTTTTTAAAGATCATTATTTTGTGTATTTGGTGTAACAGAATATGTTGACATGTTTTAATGTTCAAAAAACACATTATTTTTCAAATATTGTACATTATTGTAGGTCCTCTATGCCCCGCATCTCTCAAACGCGTCGTTTTCTACAAAGTCCCTCCTTCCGACAAGCGCAGTCTGCTCTGATTGGCCAACTGGCAAAGTGCATTGTGATTGGCCGAACACCGCAAGCACTCGTCAGAAATGTAACGCCCCTTTCCATAGTCGCGAGCTTCATCTTTCAAAATAAATGTAATGACAGCTAATAATGTCCTTAGTTTTACCATCAGTTCAAGGCCGAAAGGGGAACAGAGTCGCATGACAGACACAGCAATGATGCTTGTGTATATTTGGAAACAAGCCGCGATTAAGACAGCTGACTCCACTGTGATGTGACCCTGTCTCTCTCTCTCTCTCTCACACGTGCACACGCACACACACACGACACGCAAAACTCCGCATTTGAACAGTCAATAGCAAATACTTAAACTAATAACAAAACATACTTACAGTCGCTGATTCAGAAGCGCCAGATTGTCATAGCAAAGTCAGAATTACCTCCTCTCCTAGGTTCACGAAACTGTCGTCCATAAAATGCGTTGCTGTTCTGTTGTAAGTAATCTTAATGATTCCTAAATGCATCTACTTTCGGAAGGTCAAATAAAGTGCTTTTGCTTTCGCCTAGAAACACACAGTGTCTCCCTGACATGGCTGCATCAACACTACTGCGGTTACTGAAACCACGCCTTCTTTCTTTGCGTGCACATTTGGGTGGCATTATGCAAATATTTCCACATCGTGACGTAGACATGTGGGGGCGTGTTTGAATGAGCCTTTTTAGGGGGGCGTAGCAGAGTCTTAACTTTGATAAAGAATATCTCTTTGGTTTTGAGACTTTAGTCTCTGCAATTTCAGGGATCTTATCTATGCACAATCAGCTTGTAACACTCCAAAGAGAAAGGAAAACTTGAAATCGCATCATATGACCCCTTTAAGTTAATTAACATTAGGTCTGTAATAGGGATGTGCGGGTCTAGTCGACTAGTCGACTAAACGGTACAGCTCCTACTAGTCGACACTGAAAACAATAGTCGACTACACCAGAGAAAAAAAAAAAAGATGATTTTATCATTCAAATTACCATCATTTTAACGTTACATTTAAAACATTTTAAAGAACAGTTAAAATAAAACTTTTGAAAAAGAATACATATTAAAATATTTAAATATATAAATATTTTTAAAAGCGTATCTGGGCGGGAACTATAATTTTACCTCACATGCGTTTTCTTCATGTCAGTTGCGGCAAGCTCCACGCGAAAGACCAGCAAGGTCTGGGATTATTTTGAATTAGAAGGAAATGGAAACGTTTTTTGTAAACTGTGTAATGTCAAATTGGCTTACAATAACTTTACTGGAGCTATGCGTAATCATATTCAATACAGGCATGTATGCGTTAGCTTGGAGGCTAGCCAAAGCCAAACGTCAATCATGTCATACACTACAACCTGCCGCTGCGGTCCGCGATCCTATCCGCGCCGTCTATTCCTCTAAACGAAGACCCACTTCGGTGGTGGTGCGGGATTTCCAGGATCTTTTCGAAACTGTCTGCTTGCTTGTAGTTATTTCTCTGCGTGCCTGTGACTTCAGTTCCTGCCGAGCGCTTTTTTTTGCAGAATCGCCTCTAGTCCCGTCTTTCGCCAGACGTTAACATGTTAAATTCACTGAACAAATGCGCATGGTCTGAGTAAGTAAAACAAGCTTTGTTTTGTTTTTAGACAATATAGCCAACATGAAGTACATTTTTAAAAGCCGTTTTAATGCTATTCCTTGATAAACTTTCCTATTGTTTTAAACTTTTGTTTTAATATGTGTTTTAATATGTTGGCTAACGTTATATGAAAATGAAGAATTCTGTCAGTCTATTGATTGATTTTCAATTTCTGCATTGCTCCAGACGATCTGAATAAATAAGCTATGCACTGGTTTATGAAGAGTGTATGCTCTTCCTTTTTTTCTGTTTAACGACCGCCTAAAATTAATTGATGATAACGCGAGGCAAGCATACGGCATAATCGTGACCTATTTTTTGCAGAATTCATTGAGGGATTTGACAGTGATTCAAAGATTAAGTATTTCAACTGTATGCTGTTATATAGACACACGCACAGTTATTTATTTATTTATTTTTTTTTGCCATTTTTGGGGGGTTTCTAGCTTTTAGACTAGTCGACTAGTCGGATACAAAACTTCCGTTTAAACGACAGTCAAATTAGTCATAGCGCACATCCCTAGTCTGTAACATGATTAGCTATAAAAGGGATGTCTTAAAGAGGCAGAGTATCTCAGAAGTAAAAATGGGCAGAGGCTCTCCAATCTGTAAAAGAGTGCATAAAAATATTGTGGAATACTTTAAAAACAACGTTCCTCAACGTCAAATTGCAAAGGCTTTGCAAATCTCATCATCTACAGTGCATAATCAAAAGATTCAGAGAAACTGGAGAAATCTCTGAGTGTAAGGGACAAGGCCGAAGACCTTTGGTGGATGCCCGTGGTCTTCGGGCCCTCAGACGACACTGCATCACTCATTGGCATGATTCTGTCATTGACATTACTAAATGGGCCCAGGAATACTTCCAGAAACCACTGTCGGTAAACACAATCCACCGTGCCATCTGCAGATGCCAACTAAAGCGCTATCATGCAAAAAGGAAGCCATATGTAGGGCTGTGACGATAACCGCATTACCGCATTATGAGATGCCGACCGCGGTCTTAAGGTCATCACCGTCATCACCGCACTTTTTTGCAAGGTATTTTCAGGAGGAAGCTAGAGGTCTGCATTCCGCGGGACCCGACCAGATTTCTTGCGGCGCATGATTAAATTCCCAAATAAAACATGGTAGCAGTCGGTAACTCTGGTGTAATTTGAACGGGAGTGGGCGGTCTAACAATATCCCGTTCCCGACGTCCTTTCAGAACAGCATATCTGCGCTTAACTCACTCTTATCGCTCACGTGCTGCACGCACGGACCAGTGCTTTCTGTGTCATGTATTTTATTGCTGGGTCTGTGCGCGCAGCATGTGCATAACGGCCCTCAGACAGAACAGGCAGGTTGTCGATGAGTGACAGAGCAGAATAAGGATGGCAAAGCGTAGATACGCTGTCCTTGAAGGACGTTCATCTTGGACTGGAAAATGGTCAGTTTACTGCTAAGAAACCCACATCAGGCAAGTCTGGCTCGGGACATTCTTCTCAGGGATGTTAAATTGTTCAGTTAAAAAGTGATTTCATTTCGCAATGTCTACAAGCCAACGGTTTTGTTCATATTTTGCTTATAAATTAAAATGACAGATGTCATTTTTTTTTTCTCTGCGACACTTTTCCTACTGTGTTGACAGCAAAATGTTAAACGAATTTTGTATTTTGACAAGACGAATAAAATAAATTGCCTACAATAAAATAATTTTAGTGCAGACATTTTTATTTGTTATCTCTCTCTCTTTCAGTAGTGGAAATTTAAATGTGAGATTCTGGAAACGAGATATATATTTAGCGGGAACGGTCGGGTTAGGAAGAAAATTATTCTAAGCGGACAGTGGGTGAACAAAGAGTGAATATATAGCAGGAGCGGGTGGGTGCGAATGTGGAATATAAGCTCGCAGGAGCAGGACTAAAAAAAAACTGTTTCACTTAAGCGGCCCAGTAGTTGTACAACATCCGAACACTTGTACTGACAGGCTAGTCTGATGTTCCCTTTTTATGTTGCACTTTGAAAAACCCAAATCAGAAAAAAAGCCTCTTTTATGTTGCACTTTAGAAAGGTTGTTATTATAAATGTAGCCCGATTAATAGTTAAATAATATTAATGACATCCTAATTTGCTGTTACAAACGATGCGTTTCAACAAACAAATTTTTCAACAAGTTGCGTTTGGACGAGTGCGTTTATATCCACGGTCTGTTACCCGAAAAACAATGTCTAAAGAAATAGGAATCGAAGTTTAGCACAACTCACCAGAACTAAGCATGGGGCATGTTGAGCTCGGCTTGTTGTTTCTGCAGCTTACTCAGGTCGTTATTCTTTTAATAATTTATTGTACAAAGAATGGATTACAAATGATGATAAAGACTGTTCCATAATTCCTATTAAACTCAAAGGATATCGAAAAAAAAAAAGTTATAGAAATAAATATTATTTTGTTATTATTGTTTATATAATTTGCTGTTTTAATAATAAAGAAGACCACTTTATTATTCGTAATTTCCACATTCATTTACAAGCTGCATGCGTTCTTGATCAAAAGTCATTAGAGATTTCTGGCAGGAGGGGATGAGGGGGAGGGGGTGATTTGGGGGTTTGTGCGATTAACCGCCAAACCGCGATATTTGTTGCTGCTTCACCGCGGTAAGAAAAAATCCCATACCGTCACAGCCCTAGCCATATGTGAACATGGTCCAGAAGCGCCGTCGTGTCCTGTGGGCCAAGGCTCATTTAAAATGGACTGTTTCAAAGTGGAAAAGTGTTCTATGGTCAGACGAGTCCAAATTTGACATTCTTGTAGGAAATCACAGACGCCGTGTCCTCCGGGCTAAAGAGGAGGGAGAACTTCCAGCGTGTCATCAGCGTTCAGTTCAAAAGCCAGCATCTCTGATGGTATGGGGGTGCATAAGTGCATACGGTATGGGCAGCTTGCATGTTTTGGAAGGCACTATGAATGCTGAAAGGTATATAAGGGTTTTAGAGCAACATATGCTCCCCTCCAGACGATGTGTATTTCAGCAGGACAATGCAAAACCACATACTGCAGCTATTACAACAGCATGGCTTCGTAGTAGAAGAGTCCGGGAGCTGAATTGGCCTGCCTGCAGTCCAGATCTTTCACCTATAGAGAATATTTGGTGCATCATTAAATGAAAAATACATCAAAGACGACCACGAACTCTTCAGCAGCTGGAAACCTACATCAGGCAAGAATGGGACCAAATTCCAACACCAAAACTCCAGAAACTCATAACCTCGATGCCCAGACGTCTTCAAACTGTTTTGAAAAGAAGAGGAGATGCTACACCATGGTAAACATGCCCCCGTCCCAACTATTTTGAGACCTGTAGCAGGCATCAAATTTGAAATGAGCTCATTTTATGCATAAAATTGTAAAATTTCTCAGTTTAAACATTTGTTATGTTATCTATGTTATATTGTGAATAAAATATTGGCTCATGTGATTTGAAAGTCTTTTAGTTTTCATTTTATTCAAATTTAAAAAAACGTCCCAACATTTCCGGAATTCGGGTTGTAAATGTGACTTGAAAATGATAAGAGCAAATAGGATCAATTTTAATGTGGTTATCATCACTGACAGATATCTCACGTTCATGTTGATTATTTTCATGAATAAATGTCCAGTTTCAGTGCTCACCTCCACCCACAGTCTGGCCAGCTGCACAGGTAGGGTTTCTCTCCCGTGTGTCTGCGGAAATGAGCCTTCAGGTGGCTGCTCTTGGTGTACATCTTTTCGCACCCCGGGTGAGAGCATTTATGTACTCGCAAGGTTTCCGTGGAGGTCCTGGATGGATGTGGGGTGATGGCTTTGATCAGGCTTGCGCCCGCGATTCCGACCGCCCTGATGGCAATAGGCAGGGGAGCGATCTTCACATACTTTTGGTCTTGGTTGACGGCCTCGCCCACAATGGGGAGGAGAGTTGCTGAGGGCACCTGCGGTGAAAGAAGGGTAATGTTCTGTGCCCCTTGGACACCGAGCACCAGGTGGGCCACCCGGAGCCCGTTGGCCACACCCGATTGGGCGTCTGGCTGTGGGAGGGCGTGGCTTAGCTGGAGAGGTTGTAATTGAAGCACAAATGGAGCTCCGACGAGCACCGGCGCAGCACTAGCCGTGGTGTTAACGCTCTGTGCAGCAGGAGGCGTTGTGGTCATGCAGGATTTCGGCTCTGCGTCACCGGGGGAAGACGGCTGTATGGGAGGCTCATCCTCCTTTGACTTTTCCTCCGGACTCAGAGGAGCATCACTCAGAAGCTCCATCTTCTCCAGCAAGAACTCCTCAATGTCCTCCAGGGTTGGAGAGAAGGTGCTGAAGAGCTGGGGTATAAAATCAGGCAGCTTGGGCGGCTGAGTCAACATCTCCTCAGTGGAGTCTAAAAAGATCTGCAGCGGTCCATCGTCCTCATCTTCCTCCCCTGGACTGTAGCTGAGTTGAGCTCCAGCATCTCCGGTTTCGGGACTGGAGCATGAGATGGAGCTGCCCCTCTCGCTACTCTCGCTGCCGCCCACTTCCACGAAGGGTAAGGTGGCCACGGCATGGTCCGCAAACGATTCATTAGCAGTGGCCACCGCTTTGTCACTTATGGAGACCATTTGTTGGTGTGCAGATCAGAGGAAGGCTGAAGGTATTGCCACGATTTGTAAACACTGCGACAAAAAAGAAGATAGAAATTGAATATTGAGGAGAAGCAGTGATGTACAGTAGCACGCTAAAGTATTTGAACACATTAAACACACTAAAAATAAAGCAAATATATTTCCATTTTTCATTTTCTTCTATGAAAAGAAGCATCACAAAAGAAGCATCACATTGGTGATGTCAATGGGTCACAGGCTTGATGCAGTTATTGAAAGCAAAGGATTTGCAACTAAATATTAAGTCTTTTTCACTTTAATCTATGTTAATTCTATCTGTTCCAATACTTTTGCTCACATGAAAAATGGGGGGGGGGGGGGTTCAAACAAAAGGTGCTATCTTCTAAGTTGTTTATCAGCAGACATGTTCACAAGTCTCTGAGGTCCAAGTCCAAGTCAAGTCTCAAGTCTTTGAGGTGAAGTCCAAGTCACGTCTCAAGTCTTTGTTCTATTTATTAGCAACAGTTCTTTCAGCTTGTTATTGAGGCTAAATTAGTTTTGAAATACTGATTTCACGATATGATTTTCTCAACAACAACAACAAAAAAAAACGAACAAAATTTAAGACAAATTAGAAATTAAAAGGTGTCCATTTATTAACTGTCAGATAAAATGCAGCACATTTCTTTGTAAAATGCAACAAAACAAAATTTTAAAACAAACCCCAATTAATCAAATGAATTACACAAATGAAATAAATCTCATATAAACAAACTAAGACTTTGTCTGTGCTCTTTTTCAATTTAAAATGAGAGGCAACCACTGTATTTTAAACAACACAATCCAAACAAAGAGGCTGCATACAGGTACATCTCATGTAATCATCTCATGTACACCCCATTATTGTGGTTTCAAAGAACAAGAGATACCCAGAATTTATACTGTATGGATGGTCATTAATTGAAACTCAAATGTAAATATTCTAATATTTTGAGATACTGATTTTTGACTTTCATGAGCTGTAAGCTCTAATCATCAAAATTAAAACAAAAAAAAACTTTTGAAGTGTTTTACTTTACATGTAATGAATCTAAAATATTTGAAAGTTTCACTTTTTGAAATAAGTTACAAGAAAAAAATAACTTTTTCACCATATTCTAACCTGTACATCCAGCATGAGCAGCTTTTCATCTAAATTGGATTGTATAATTTCGAAATTTGAAGCAAAAACAAAATGGTCTGACTTCAGTTTTGTGAAACTATTCTACATAAAACATCTCTACGAAACAAAGCAGTATACAGGCTGAATTAATGCAGATTCACTCTCTGCCTGCAGGTGGAGCTTGAACATCAATTAAACCTCGTTTCCTTGGTTTCTGCTTTAAGCAAAGCAGAGCTGCGGTTATGAACACTAATATGCATTATGAGGCAAGATGAAAAGAAAATACCATCTAAACTTTTTTTAAGACAGCCAGTTTCCCTCAGAGATATATTCATATAAACTCCTATACCAAATGACTTGCGTTTTTTACGAGTCACGAGTCCAAGTCAAGTCTCGAGTCAGCTGTTCACGAGTCCAAGTCAAGTCCCAAGTCTTTATTTATGCGACTTAAGTGCGACGAGTCCAAGTCGCAGACTCGAGTTTCCATCTCTGTTTATCAGATCCAGATATGAATACCTAGACATAAAAGCTGAAATGCTGATCTCTTGTCTCATATTCATCTTTTGATGTCAAACCCAAATGTTTTCAGTCAACAGCAAAAATAAAGGAAGAAAAATTACTAATATACTTGACAGGTATTTTTTTACTTGAATTTATCTTTATTTTATTTTATTCAGCATGAACGAAAAAAATACTTGGACAATTTTTGATTTGTAACTTAATTCATACATCCAACAAAAATCACCTGGTTACAAAATGGCTCATTAAAGTTAAGTCAGGTCTGTATTCAGTTAAAGGTCCCATATTGTCAAAACTGAAATCTCCTGGCTTCTTTCATGATAACTGAGGTCTAGGTGATATGTAACTACATATAAGTTTCAAAACAGTCAATCCACAGTAAAGCTCACACAGCCTGCATAAAGTAGCTGTGATTTTTCACGAGCCCTTGTGACTTCCGTAAAAATGTGACGTCCGAACTACTCAGTCACCGCCTTCAGTCACCATCCCGAGCACCGCCCACCGTCCTTTTGCCAAACCCCCAGACAACATCGCTTCCATGCCATTGCTGAGCAACAACAACACGGAAACATGTCGAAAAGGTTAAAGGGGGCATAACACACACAGTTTCACCCAATCTCATGTTAATCTTGAGTACCTATAGAGTAGTACTGCATCCTTCAGATCTCCAAAAAGTCTTTAGTTTTATCATATTTATAAAAGAAAGTTTTACGATTCTCTCCGGAAAAAGCCAAGCTCCTGGAGGCGCGCCGTGGGTGGAGCTAAAGAGTGACGAGCACTTGAGCGCCGATCGCCAACAAAACACAGACATTTTATGCCGTTTCAATTACTGTCTGCAGTAGGGGTCGACCGATATGCATTTTTCAGGGCCGATGTCGATACCGATTATTACAGACCTAGTAGACCGATAACCGATATTTTGAACCGATAGATAAAAATGAAAATTAATGTCAAAATTAAGAATAACAAGGGCTCTGACAAAAACTGCCTTCCCTGGTGTTGGTTGCACTTCTTACTCTTGTCTTCCTCCATGCATCCATCTACAATAACGTAGAGAGTTAAAAGTGGGGCCACTGTAGGGCTGCACGCGATTGTCATGCGCATCTCTTCAGTAAAGCCGGTTCTGTGATTAGTATTAAATCTCCATCACCTGCTTTCCAACCCAGTAGATGGAGCGGAAGTTAATACACAGAGCTGTAGTTCACTGACAAGCTACGCAATTCGTGCTCATAATCACAGATGAATCGCCTTCGATAATGAACGCGATATTGCGTAGCTTGTCAGTGAACTACAGCTCTGTGTATTAAATGCCGCTCCATCTGAAAGCAGGTGATGGAGATTTATTGCTAATCACAGAACCGGCTTTACTGACGAGATGCACATGACTATCGCATGGAATATATCGTGCAGCCCTAGGCCACTGTATGTTTCATGATTAAGCCTATGAATACTGTACTACAGCTAAACAGCTTGGGGAAATGTAAGTATTTGTCTTCAATAATTTACATGTTAGAAATGTATGTGTAGTAGCATAACCTCTCATAATTCTTCATTAATTATTTTCTGATGACTAAATCATAACCTACAAGAGGTGACTATTCAATTCATCATCTAATGCACATCAATTGATTAACTTAAAAAGCACAATGTATATAAGTGTAAATAATTTAATTGTCTTCATAGCTCCATTGTAGAAGTTAAGAAGACCGCAACTATTTTAATGAAAATATAACACTAATAGCCAATTTCTGTCATCTTAATCTTGGCCTATGTGACAGTATCTTAGTCTTGGCCTATGTGACAGTAATTTCTATTAGTTTTAATTTACAGTGCAGTGCAAATGAAGGCATAAAACATTAATTTAATTTATATTTTAATCAAATGAGAGTTAAACTATTTTTGGCAAACAAATGGGTTTACTATTAAAATTAAAACGTGGAAGAAATAGCGTATTGTGTGATTATTCTTTTAAACAAAAGTTGTAATTGTTGTAGTAGTATTACTAGATAAACCAAACTTTTATTTTGACGGGTTGCCATGAGGACCTCTTAAAGGTGCTGTATGTAGGATTGACATTTGAATGTAGGATTGATGTTTTTTTTCACCAGCCCCTCCTCCTCAGACTTGGCACACACAGGTTGCCAGATTAACGACACCAACAGGACGAGCGCACATGACGATGAATGAAATTAAATACGCTGTGTTTTCCGCCAACTGGCAACCCGGGGTGCCGAAATACAATTGGGTAAACTGGCAGTGGGCGGGTTTCACAAACCATAACAAACACAGACATTGCTGCCCGGAACGCACATTTTCAAAGGAGAATAACTGACTGTAGCATTGTTTTTCAGATAAACAAGTATGTTAACTTAGCATGTGTCTTAAATATCTGCAAGCATATTATGGTATTTTTATGCTTTAGTAGAGTCAAAATCCTACATACAGCACCTTTAAGTTTCTGTAGCCTATGTATGATATGACAATCGTTTTACTCAAATTAAACGGTCAAATGCTCATGAAGTAACTCTCAGAGCGGTTCTGGGGATGTTGTTCACATATTTATGTCCTCATTTAGTGAGACGGCAGATGCTGAAAACACCGCGAGCGTCGTGCATTCTGTGTGTGTGTGTAGTAAAAACCGCACGTCTGTGCCATTCACATATACAGAGACACGCAGAACATGCAGAATTCATATTTAAATAGTCTTTTTGCAGTTTAATGTTTACAGATACTAGTCCATAGCGTGAGTCGATTTAAGTGTACTGACCTACTTTTGATTAATTCATCCAAACTTTGACAAATTCCGTGACTCCGCGTTATACAGTAAATTCCATTTATATGACTGGATTCTATCTGCGTTTTCCCCATCGCGGAAACCATAAATAGATAATATTGAGGTGTTTTGCAACTTCAGTGTAGTGGATTGTGATTTATTGCAACTTGAGCAACGTCTGCTGCTGCCTTTGAGAGACAACTGATGCGTGATCACTGAAGCAAGCAGCACCAGTTAGCAAGCGCTTTCGGTGTGAGAGTGCCTTTAGTCTTCCACGTTGATTGGTCGGACTTGTAACTCCCAACAAATCAGATGCGCGGTGGGCGGAGATTGCTCTAGCCCAGTTCCGACAGGCTGCATCAGAGCCAAATAGCGCGTTTCCAAATTAAATTATTTTATCGGAACATCGGTTTTGAAAATGACCGATACAGATAATCATAAAAATGCTTAATATCGGTGGTGATAATCGGCCAGGCCGATAATCGGTCGACCCCTAGTCTGCAGTTCTGAATCATGATCGGGATCTTTTATAGCTGGGACCGCTCCATCTTTCAGTATCAAACGATGTGCAAATCCAGCTTCGAACTGGGCCTTGTTTATAAAATGTTCATCAACAAACACACTTAAAAAACTCCATTGCTGCCCCGAAAAAACAAACTGCATCCACTGTTTACATAACGCTGGGTTCTTCGGGAAGCTGAACAAGGTTATCTTTGAAACTTTGCCCATGCTTAGCATGAGAATCCAACTCTTTAACAAGTGTAAACAACTCTGAATGCATGAAACAGCATTGTACCCCCCCTTTAACTTTAACAGACGAAGCCAGATCAGCTGACCTGTAACGTTACACTCACTCAAAGGATGGACGATCTGACAGGATTGTTACTATGAGGTGGATCATGTCTAACATGTATAGTAAAGACAAACTCACCGTGTCTATCTAGTCATGATGAAGATGTAAAAACATTTCAGTTTCAGCAGGCAACTATTTTTTCAGCTACATTATTCCAGCCACAATTAATCACAACACTGTATATACAATTACAAATGATTATATATAAATCGTCAGTTTGTTGTTTTACACACATGCACACAGACAATATGCCCATAACAACAAAAGACAATACTTTATTGAACCTTTTCTGATAAGAAGTGTGCGCTGCAAACACAAGAATTTTTGACGATGGTTTCTGTCCAGTCCGCTCGTTTTATCTCGTTTAACCACAGCTGTCGTCGGTTTTTTGTTTGGCAGTGGCAGCAGGTATGTGATCAAATTTCTAATTTGAGGCTGTATTACATCGATTCTTGCATCTAACATCACAACAAGATGATATTTTAAGCTCCTTATGTAGCCGAATCTGCGCTGGTTTGAATGGGTAGTTCTCCCTGTGTTTTACTTCCAGCTAGCGCTGTGACGTAATTGTGACGTCAGCCCAACGTGACCCTAGTTACCTGTGGTTGGCCTAGCCATGCGTCACTCAGAAAACAACAGGCCAATCAGAAGATAGGCTCATGAATATTAATTAGACAGGACAAATCAACCTGTTTTTACCAGAGCTCCTGAGAGAAGAGCTGTAAAAATATATTGAGATGGTTTTTGGTACTTATACTGCAAATATATATTCTCAAGGACATCAAAACCTAAAATAAAACTCCAAATAGGTGTACAATATGGGACGTTTAAGTTAGCATACACTTGGTGTGATGTTTCGATCTTTTGCATTGAAAAATGCATTTTAAGTGTCCAAGTAGTTCTGGAGCCAATATTTACATGCGTCCATGCTCATCATTACAATGCGTGCAGAGATTAATGCTGCATTCACGTGCTATCGGAATTATCGTAAATACCAGTTTCCTAGACGGAAATTGGCCATATAAGGCCTCTCATGTCAAATTTCCGACTAGGAAACTCGTATTTACATTCCGATAGCACGTGAATGCAGCATAAAGTACCGAGGTTTATGTGCTAGAAAGAGGAGGGGCTGTTCAAAACACCAAAACAACACAAATCACCATCACAACACAAATCACAATGCACGCTAAACCAATTACGGGGGAAACGACAGAATACAACTTGCATAAACACTGCACCGATGCTCAACTACCGTTACAGCAAGCACACGAGGCACTAGACATGTGTTTCACAAAAGTGCGTCAGCAGGGCAGGAAAACAGGCCTGCACATATGCTCTCAACACACAGCCGAGCAAAACTGCAGCTTTTGCACAACACGGCCACAACCTTCCCAGAAACAGGTGTCAAGTTCAACTAAATGGGGTCATTTAGATCGAATCTGACCCTCTGTTTAAAAATCGACTTCGGTTTGCTTTATCGAACGTAAAACGATATATGCATGCCTCATTACCTCGTGTAAATATGGATTGAAATGTCCGGATTGTGGATGTATGACATATGTTGAATCCAGATGTCCCTTTCAATGTTATTGTTGGGAAGAACATCGTCCTTGCCACGGTTCCATGTTGGCATTTCTTACAGAGGCCTGTCACATGACACGCATCGCAATGCTCTCGAGGGCACGGATCCTATTCCTCTCTTCTGATTGGCTGCGTGGCAGGGGCTCGCCCCAAAACGAGGTACGTCATTGGTTAGAGTAAAAGGAGTCATGAATTATTTATAAGAATAGGAAAAACATCCAACGAAAGTAAAAAAAAAAAAGAGCCATAAAAATAAAACTGTTTTAAATGCATCCATAATTATAATATAAAATAATAATTTTTTTTTTTTTAATGCAACATCCAACTGGTAATTTCAAGAAAATTTAGATGAAATGTTTGAAAGTTAAATGATACATTTTATAATTTAAAAATATAGTTATCATAAATATCATGAAAATACTGCTATTTACTGCTACCCAGTTGTCCTTTTCTTTTGTTTATTTATTTATTCGTTTATGTATTTAATTATTTATTTATTCATATTGTCACAGAAAAAAATACAAAGTCAAGTTTGATTCATAAAGTTTATTTATTTATTATAATTAATATATTGGTCAAAAAACAACAATTGAAATAAAAGGAAAAAAGAAAGAAAAACATGGAAATATAAGAGAACTGAGTGAATGATGGAGCAAATGTGGGTAAATATGTCTGTGTTGACTACGAAAAATGAAAGCAGCTGCTATAGAGACACTAGATGGCAGTAGTTGATAAAGAACTGCCTGATGCCAGTCAAGAGGTGGCCGGCGGCCTTTATCACACTTCCGCGTTCGAAAAGCGGAAGATTCAAATAGTAGCGTAAAAGAACTTCTAGAAAAATTAATTCTTTAAAATTAAATGCTATGCCCTGCCAACTCAAACACGTGTTATTGCATAAAATAAATCTGCAAGACATGCAGTTTAGACTTTTGTTTCTCCAGCACAATAATAAAGAAAAGAATAACCAGCAAGTCTTCAGCCATGTTCTTTTCTTTCTTTAGATAATATGTAAACATCACTTTCTTTAACAGCTTGAACAGGGTTGTGTCACAATATTCAAAACCCAAAACTCTTACTCATCTTCACTTTAAACATTCAGCATGTTTACTTTTCTGCACTTCAATACACCCAAGTCATCTAATACTTCATTGTTACTTGTGTAATTGCTCTCCTTAATAGGTATACAATTGTGCAATATTGCAAATATGATATTGTAAGCCACAAGTTACATAATAGTTTTGTCAAATAATTTAATGCTCAAATAAGACCTTTTTATGTAAATGTATGACCATATATTGTTTGCTGAATATTACAGCCTATGTTTTTTTCTAATAAATTACCTGTATGCATTAAATTGCACATTTCCATCTCTCTCCAAAAATACTAAACAGAACCAGCTGCCCTTTATAGTTTTTGTCACTATCCAGAGTCTGTTGCTCTGTTGGTAACATCTCAGTCATCTCGTATCAATATCCGCCTTCTCAAAGACGATCTTACTGGAGAAATACACAGCCACCAGACTCAACAGAGACGCACAGGCCATGTATGCAGTCACACTCTGGAAGAGCTGCACGATGGAGCCCATAAAGAGGGACGGGACAACCTGAGACAGCAAGTAGGCACTGTCTAAAATGGCGATGTCTGTGCCCATGCCTCTGACAGCTGAGGGTTGTGGCTCCAAGGTCATAGACACATGCAAATCAAGTGATTGTGAGTTTTTTATATTGCTCTGGAACGGTATCGTACCTGGATACCCATTGACGCACCCATTAGTTCTTTTCTGCTTAGTCGAGGACGGCATCTCTGATCTGATTAATATTAGATCTTCCTCCCTGAGAGGAATTTTGCGCCTGTCGGTGGAGAAAAACACCTGGAAATTGAGAAGTGCAACTGGTTAGGATATAAACATTAACGTGGAAGATATACAAATGCATGATGTTTTGTTTGGAGTCGTTACCTGTGCATTTGAGTGGTACAGGCATGGGAGCGTGTACGGCAGAATCTGCAGGGTGCAGAAGGTGTATCCTGTAGCAGCGGCCATGATGGTGACTAATATAATGTTGTGGGATAAGGTCATAATTGTTGTGCTCACAGCCAGCAGAATCACGCTGCTCAGGTACAGCTTTCTGACTCCAATACACAACACCATACGCTCCATAAGCAATGAGAAGATCACAGAGGTCACACACTGGAGGAAAAGACCCAGGCTAGCCATTCGCACACCTGGAGTGACATAAAAATAACACAAAAATATTTAGATTCCCTATATAAACTATTACTCCAGTCTTCAGTGTCATGTGATACTTCAGAGATCATTCTAATATACTGATTTGCTGCTGAAAAAAAAAACATTTCTTATTATTATTATCAATTTTGAAAACAGTTGTGCTGCTTATTTATTTATTTGTGGAATGTTTTTCAAGATTATTTCATGAATAGCAAGTACAAAAGAACATTATTTATTTACCATTATTAATGTCTTTACTATCACTTTTGAACAATGTAATTGACTTTCTTAAAAAAAATATTATATTTTTTATATTTTATTATAAATATATATTATTTTATATATATATATATATATATATATATATATATATAAAACATCTCTTTTTGACCCTCCCCCCAAACAAATCACCCAAAATTTAAATGAATAAATTAAGTATTAGTATTATTAAAATTACTAGAATTTTACATATAGTAATATCTAGTATAGAATACATAGTAATTCATACTAATAAATAAATGTTCTATTATAGATCTATAGTTATTAAAAGTAATATTATTATATTAATATTAATGCTAATATTAATACTAATACTAATAAAAATGTGCGTGTGTGCGCGTGTGTGCGCGCGTGTGTGTGCTATGAATATATTTACTGTCATTAGCACAGCAACATGCTAACACTAACTGAAATAAATGAACTGTGAGTGTAGTCTCATCTTGAATATAAACATATTTTGTTTTACTGCACTGGTAGAGATTTTTTTCCAGACTTTTGTTGTTTAAATGTAAAACAAGTGAAGAAAAAAGTGCAGTAAGACGACATACACTCTTATTAAAGATACACTCTCAGGAAAAAAAGGTACAAAAGCTGTCACTGGTGTGGTACCTTTTCAAAAGGTACACTTTTGTACCTTTTTTACCCATAAAGGGTACTGCCCCAGCGACATCTTTTGTACCTTTTGTTCTCAAGCTATCACTCGCTGAACCAATTAGAGGGACAACGATCAGCCCCAGCACAGGTCCCACAGCTGAAATAAAACATAAAATCATAAAGCATCAAATTATAAATTCACTCTGAATGTGAGTTTCTGCTAAATGCATATTGTAGGACACTATTTTTTCCTCTGTAAAAGTGTTATACAATACAGTACAATGCTGTACAATTTAATTCATTTATTTATTTAACACTTAATAATTTCATTACAATATATTTCATTACTGAATCATTTTATTTCTTTTTAATTATTGAATACTTTATAATACTTTACTTTAAAAAACAACATCTTTATGGTATTATAATATTTTTAAAATGATACAGCTGCCTTTACACTTTAGAAAAGAGGCCCTTCACAAGAGGATCAACATATTTGGGTGTCCTTGGCATTAAAAACTTTATTTAAAAAACAGAGATTGAAGTGTCAATGCATTGACGTGGAATTTGCGGCTCAGTAAGTGAGTCAAAAGTAACCATAAATATGTGAACTTGATGTAGGTTACGCAATCTTGACGGTATGGAACAGTTCCCTTGTTAAAATGCGTCATATGTTTCAGTCTGGCGGATTTGATTCATTTTAGTTCACTCAGTAAAAGATTCATCAGAAGGATTTGCCAGTCTGGTTCAAATCAATGAGCTTATGCATCTATTTGAACGATTCATGAAAAGAACCGGCTCATTAGAATCATCTGTTCATGAATCGAACCACGCATGTGTCGCTATGTTTGTTTTCACGTCAGCGTTCAAGGAGCGTTGAATATATGTCCTTTAAGGAACTTTTAATCTGTGTTTGACAGCTCATATTTTACATATTTCTGATACAGTAGGCTATGAACGCATTCTTCTCAGTCTGCGCAAATCGCCTATTTCTACACGGACCTGCCTTTTCAAAACCTTGGAGCTCACGATAAGCCATTCCAACACCTTCAAAATGTTTGGTTATCAGTCCCGATCTTTAATAACTTGGCCAACCACTGCCCTCTAAATATAACTTTTGACAATGACCTCTTTTGAAGTGACTTACCCAGTACCATGGTCATGAATCGTTCTTCCACCCCTGCCTTCAGCAGCATAGGCGGGATGTAGATGGTCCTAGCAGCCAAACATACCTCCAGACCACATGTTAATGCATTAATCAAGAAAAACTGATCCTGCCATGCATGTCCAGATTATCCACTCTTCACCTCTTTAAACTCTGCGGTGATGAAAGAAGCTGTTTAGCCTTACTGGAATATTAATTGAAGCATATATCCAACTTTATGATGTCTGTTACATGCTCTTCCACACACAAAGCTACCAAACGGATTCAGAAGACTCTAAACATTGTACATGAATAATATGGTACTTTTCAGATTTGTCCATTTTCTGTTTTTCTCAAGAATTTTAATCGAGCATCTTATGAGTATGTATGCCAACCAGCTTCCTATGTATCAGTCTTGTGATTATGAGCGTTGACACCAGGATGTGTGACAGAATATTACACCCCTTTAGTCAACAGAGTGTGTTTGTTTGGGACTATAAAATAATGATGAGTTTCTTAGCACTCAGCTGAAGATCTTTGACCTTAGCTGTGAGGAAAAAATTGTACTGATCACAGCGCATCAATTAGCTTTATGCTTTATTTAATTGTTATGAAAAAATTAAAACGCATGACAACAATAAACAAAAAATGCCATATGTAGCAATAATTTCCGCAGTGTAGGCAATGTCTTTGCCAGTTTCAGTTTAGCTTTGCTTGTGACTTTTGGAAGGCCACTGTTTTTTTCTCAGATCTTTCCAGTACAACAGAATCATGGATTATTTGGCCATGGTTTGGAGAAATTTGAAATGCCTGTTCAGTCCATGCTGACGTGAATTACAAAAGCGTTCGAATGACGCACATCTGCATTTAGTCCATTTAAGCAAAATGAAAATCTCCTGTTTCACTTAATAAGTGAAGGTCACAAAAGCTGTTAAGTACACGGAAATGAAGCATGTTTTTTGGCCCATTATGAGTTTTTACACTGTGACATTAATTTCATGACAATTAAGCAAATTAAAAATAATTACACATTATTGTAATTAAGTATTCATACATTTTGGCAGAATCTGTTGTACTGCATCAACAATATATATATATATAAATATACATGTGCATCTCAGTAAATTAGAATGTCGTGGAAAAGTTCATTTATTTCAGTAATTCAACTCAAATTGTGAAACTTGTGTATTAAATAAATTCAATGCACACAGACTGAAGTAGTTTAAGTCTTTGGTTCTTTTAATTGTGATGATTTAGGTTCACATTTAGCAAAAACCCACCAATTTACTATCTCAACAAATTAGATTATGGTGACATGCCAATCAGCTAATCAACTCAAAACACCTGCAAAGGTTTCCTGAGCCTTCAAAATGGTCTCTCAGTTTGGTTCACTAGGCTACAAAATCATGGGGAAGACTGCTGATCTGACAGTTGTCCAGAAGACAATCATTGACACCCTTCACAAGGAGGGTAAGCCAAAAACATTCATTGCCAAAGAAGCTGGCTGTTCACAGAGTGCTGTATCCAAGCATGTTAACAGAAAGTTGAGTGGAAGGAAAAAGTGTGGAAGAAAAAGATGCACAACCAACCGAGAGAACAGCAGCCTTATGAGGATTGTCAAGCAAAATCGATTCAAGAATTTGGGTGAACTTCACAAGGAATGGACTGAGGCTGGGGTCAAGGCATCAAGAGCCACCACACACAGACGTGTCAAGGAATTTGGCTACAGTTGTAGTATTCCTCTTGTTAAGCCACTCCTGAACCACAGACAACGTCAGAGGCGTCTTACCTGGGCTAAGGAGAAGAACTGGACTGTTGCCTAGTGGTCCACAGTCCTCTTTTCAGATGAGAGCAAGTTTTGTATTTCATTTGGAAACCAAGGTCCTAGAGTCTGGAGGAAAGGTGGAGAAGCTCATAGCCCAAGTTGCATGAAGTCCAGTGTTAAGTTTCCACAGTCTGTGATGATTTGGGGTGCAATGTCATCTGCTGGTGTTGGTCCATTGTGTTTTTTGAAAACCAACGTCACTGCACCCGTTTACCAAGAAATTTTGGAGCACTTCATGCTTCCTTCTGCTGACCAGCTTTTTAAAGATGCTGATTTCATTTTCCAGCAGGACTTGGCACCTGCCCACACTGCCAAAAGCACCAAAAGTTGGTTAAATGACCATGGTGTTGGTGTGCTTGACTGGCCAGCAAACTCACCAGTCCTGAACCCCATATGGTTCTCATATGGGGTATTGTCAAGAGGAAAATGAGAAACAAGAGACCAAAAAATGCAGATGAGCTGAAGGCCACTGTCAAAGAAACCTGGGCTTCCATACCACCTCAGCAGTGCCACAAACTGATCACCTCCATGCCACGCCGAATTGAGGCAGTAATTAAAGCAAAAGGAGCCCCTACCAAGTATTGAGTACATATACAGTAAATTAACATACTTTCCAGAAGGCCAACAATTCACTAAAAATGTTTTTTTTATTGGTCTTATGAAGTATTCTTATTTGTTGAGATAGTGAATTGGTGGGTTTTTGTTAAATGTGAGCCTAAATCATCACAATTAAAAGAACCAAAGACTTAAACTACTTCAGTCTGTGTGCATTGAATTTATTTAATACACGAGTTTCACAATTTGAGTTGAATTACTGAAATTAACTTTTCCACGACATTCTAATTTATTGAGATGCACCTGTGTGTGTGTGTGTGTATATATATATATATATATATATATATATATATATATATATATATATATATATATATATTTGGAGGTGCATCTCCAAAAATTAGAATATCGTGAAAAAGTTAAAAAAAAATTTAACTTATTTCAAAACGTGAAACTTTCATATATTCTAGATTCATTACATGTAAAGTAAAACATTTCAAAAGTTTTTGTTTGTTTTAATTTTGATGATTAGAGCTTACAGCTCATATAAGAACTTTTTCACGATATTCTAATTTTTTGAGATGCACCTGTATATATTGTTGATGTTAGTGCACTATTTGAATTTTACTGAACTAAATCTGTTTGATTGTTCCTGCCTGATTTGTATACAGTACTTTTGGGGTTATTAGTTATTTTTTTATTAATATTAAGTTTTAATATATTTTTATCCTTTTGTTAAGTGCTGCATTAAATTGACAAAAAATGACAGAAAAGACATACAAAAAGTTACTTTTGTTACTTTCAGTACATAAAAATAATAAACGGCACAACTGCTTGCAACATTGTTAATAATACAATTGTATGTATTTATTTATTGAGCAGCAAATCAGCATATTAAAATAATTTCTAAAGGATCATGTGACTTTGAAGACTGGAGTAATGATCAGGAAAAAATTACATTTGAAAAGAAATTGCAATAGAAAAGTTATTTTAAAAATAATTGTAATATTATTTTAAATTGTAAAAATATTTCATATTTCAATATATTAGTTTCTACTGTATTTTAAACTTTTTTAAAAACTCAATAAAATACTTCTTTTAAAAGCATTGACAAATTTTACTCCAAACCTTTTCTATGTCATTGTATACCTGCATCATTCATAACTTTTAAATATGACTACATTATGTACAGAAATACTGTGAGGTAACTTAAGTTCAGAATCTTCTTGTGAATATGACTTGTTCATTGACAGTAACCGCTAACTTCCTCAAGTCACAGTGCATTGACAGATTATTGGGAAGGAAGGCGCAACATGCGCAAACACATTTGAATTTAACTCTTAGGAGTGACATTTTTATTTGTCTGTCAAGCACATCCGCCGGACTCCTGCCTCAGCTAAAAGTAGGAATCTTAAGTATAACCTGAGTTGAGCCATGAAACGGTTTTAGACAGGAAAAAGCACTGAAGTGCGTCACATCTTACCTGATGCTGCCTCTGACAGGGAACTTCAGGTCCTGGAAAATGTTTTGTTTCTTAAATTGACATTCTGTATGTATGAATACACCTGTTATAGGATACATTTAACAAGCATTTTAACATTTAACTAACATTATTTGAACCAAATGATTAAAAAATATTATTTTTACTGGTCTGTAAAGGAATACAACTACTAATCAATATTTACCAAGTTATAGGCCTACATGACATTTAAAACCAATAAATTAAAACTATAATAAACAACAATAGCCTAATATAAAGACAGTGATCTATTCTATAAAGTTATGGTTTTACAGCCACAGGTGCATCATCAGCCACACATCATCAAATATTCTGTTACAAAAAAAAAACCGGACAGAAAACAACATTTGAGATACTTGCGTTTCATTTCCATCTGTAAGTGTCAGCTGGAGTGGTGTGGTCTCCTGTGGCTTTACTGATTCCCATGTGAATGTGTAGAAACTAGAAAGTGCAGTGAACTCAGTAGAAGTTTGAGGAGCTGTTCCAGGAGCGCAGCAGGAAGTGGGCGGGATGAGCTGTGAGAACACACACGTCTGAAAGCCACATCACAGAGACTACTCGATCTTCAACATTCTTGCTGGGTTTGCAGCAGGTCATGAATTAAAGCCATTTAAGTCCAGCACAACAGGTGTGTCTGCTGTTATAGAGTAATTTCCTTTAATGGATTATTTACAGTAAATGGGTTGTGAAGATTCACTCTGAGCGTTTGTGAGGGGATAAACTACAGGAAAACGATCTATCTACAGTGCCTTGCGAAAGTATTCATACCCCTTCATTTTTTTTCACGTTTTATGTTGCTACCTTATGTTACAGTTTTTCTCAATTGCTTAGGCACATTTTTCGAAACAGTCTTAACATTCTCTAAACTGTGAGTGCAAATGTCACAACTGTTTGCTGGAACTTCAGAACTTTATTGCATGTCTGCAAAATGTAGTTACTCACCCAAAATATTTCATTCATGCTTCAAAACCTAGTTATCGTGTCAGTAATTTGGCCAAGGCCAACAAAATATAAAGTATTTTTGTCATCGTGTGAGCCACACTGGTCAAAACATTTAGTTGTTTTTTCACCATGACAGTCAACCATGGAAAATAAGGTTTTATAAAAAAAAATCTGATATTTGTTGAGAAGAGTCAATAGTACATAGAAACAAACGTATATGAACATTTGTATTTATACAGTATATTTATTTTTGTACGAATGTATTACATGTAAAGTAAAATCTTGCTTGTCCAATTACTGTACATTTCATATTTCTTATGTTACCACAAATACACAAAAATACAAAATAACATCCATGAAAAAAATTATTCTTGGTGGACATCCTGTCACTCTTGTTGGTCAGGTCAAAGATTTTCATTACAGTAACATCACATCTGATGTTTTCCATTGCCATGCACCGGGGAAAAAATCTCCTTGAATGCCGCACCCATCCCCTGCAATGATCAGCTGTGATGTCCTCATGTAGTATCACCTGATGTAAACTATGGCAACAGTTTGGATGACAGGTACTGTACTGAAATGCAGAAGGCTGCACTTCTTATGTATGCCATATATCCATTCAAAAGTACAAATTTACACATTACTGTATGTGGGATATTGATTGAAATAGACTGTTTCAAAATGTTTGAATTATTGAGGATATGGTCGATCTCCCAATATTTAGCTGCACCCTTCAGCCATTGTAAGGCCATGATTGACAACATTATTTCATCTGATATGCACTTCTGTCCTTGGCCTCTTCTTCCTCTTCCTCTGTTTTGCCTCTGTACACTTCCATGCATCCTTACTCCTCTTCTTCCTCTCGGCTGTTGACCCTGATCGTTTTCTGGATGTTCATCCATCGTCAGAATATGTAACTCGTGTGTTGTCCTCTGTCTATATATGCTTTCCAATTGAAGGGTCATGAGATGCACCTTTGAGCTATTTCAGAGAACTGGTTTGTCATTGGTTGATCTATATTCTCTTCATTAGTGAGAGTCAAGATTCACTTGCACAATTCATGGCAAATTTACAAAAAGTCTAATAGAGATGTGTAGAAAATATGCTTGACAGTTTATGACAACTAGATCAGCCATTTTGCATCTAATGACTTATACGATGAACTAATGACTAGATGTTTTGAGGGGTAAGACAGCCTCATGCTGTGGGGCTGTTTTTCAGTGGCAGGGACTGAGGGACTCATAAGAGTAGAAGAAAAGCTCAATGCACCAAAATATAGAGATAGCCTTAATGAGAACCTAGTCCAGAGCATTCAGAACCTCAGACTGGGCAGAAGGTTCACCGTCCAACAGGACAATGACCCTAAGCACACAGCAAGAGTAGCTTATAGACAACTCTGTGAATGTCCTTGAGTGGCCCAGCCACAGCCTGGGCTTGAACCCAATCAAATATTTCTGGAGAAACCTGAAAATGTGCATCTGCCCCCCATCCAACCTGACAGAACTTGAGAGGTGAAGAGGTGAGGAGAAGAATAGCAGATAATTGCCAAATGCTGATGAGCAAAGCTTGTCATCAAACAAAAAAGACTTGAGGCTATAAAGGTGCTTCAGCTAAATATTTAGTTAAAGCTGCAGTCTGTAACTTTTTTTGGTTAAAAATGATCCGAAATCAATATTTGAGAAAGTACATAACCAGCCAGTGTTCAAAACTATCGCCTTACTTTAGCCCGATTCACAACGGTTATCTTATAATAATGTTTTCTAATTTGAGTGGTACGGGTAGCTTTTCGTGGGAAATTGGAGCATGGCACTGCGTCATTACGTCACGTCTGTAAACATAAAGAAGTTGTCCCGGCCAGTAGGCTATAGCATGTGAGGATCCTGCAGGTGACGGATCGTTTATAGCCTTTTCTCACAGCAGCTAGAATAATTAAATGTATAATTCTGATGGCGGATTGTAATCCAGAAAGTATTATGTGTTTATGAAACACATGTGAATGAAATTAAATTATATTCCAGTTTTAAATGTGCTAAATGTTTTAAATGTTTAAATTAGACTGTACAGAAATTGAAATCTACACGCTAATACTATACTCATAGTCACGCAATGCTGATGTTGTTAACATTAATAATTTGAGAACAAAATATAACAATGATAATACTTTGCACAGTTAGATGTGATATGAGCTAACTGATCTTTAGATTTAATCACCATTGGTAGCGCGATTTATTGTAATGCTTTTTTCCTCAGTTGGGCAGAACAAACGTGGCAGACTTGTTACTTACTTGTTCAGATGGCAATATATGGTGAAAATTCATTTGGGTCATATATTCCAAGACATAGGCTAGAATCTGTGATTGCAAAGTACAGTAAATATCCACACCGGTGCAGTGACTGACAACTACACATTCACCTCAAAACATTAGATTCATCCGCGCTGGAGCTGTGCCGGAACACCGGATCACAACCCCGCGCACGGAAGATAATTCCGCAAGAAACTGCAATTCCAGGTTTTCAAACATAGATGGCGACAAAGAGGTAAAAATTATGGACTGCAGCTTAAAGGGTATGAATACTTATGCAATTTACTTGTTTCAGTTTTTTTTATTTGTAATTATTTTACAAAGTTGTGACAATTCTGTTTTTGCTTTGTCAATATGGTGTTGGAGTGTAGACTGATGTAGAAAAAAAAACTAATTTAAAGCAGTTAACATAAGGCAGCAACATAAAACGTGAAAAAAATGAAGGGGTATGAATACTTTCGCAAGGCACTGTATCCATCTATCTACCTATCTGTCTGTCTATCCGTCTATCTATCCATCCATCTATCTATCTATCTATCTATCTATCTATCAATCCATCTATCTATCTGTCTGTCTATCTATCTATCAATCTATCCGTCCGTCCTTCTATCTATCCATCTGTATTTTCTAGGTGCTGTGATCAGTCAGTAATTCTTCCTTTCAATCATCATTCAGCTGTTTTTATTGTTTTATTAAATGGTCTTGCTGTGACAAATTAATTTTAGAAGTATAATATTCTATGTAGTCTCTTAAAGACTACATAGTCTTAAAGTCATAAACTGCATGTAATGGCACAAGGTGTATTAGATGGAGTTTAGCATGTCAGACATGTCACTGTTTAACATGTGATGTTATCACCTGCATTGGTGGAAAAAAATGGGGATGGTTAAGTTTTATTTCCTTTTGAGAAATCCAAAATATCAGGGCATGTGTCAAATTTCAACACCTTATTAGTAAAAAAGATGATCTGAGCTATTACACTCTAAAAACTGCTGGTTTAAAAACAACCCAACTTGGATTATTTGGCAACCCAGCGCTGGGTAAATATTGGACAGAACACATGCTGGGTTATTTTGACCCAGCTGGTTGGGTTAAACATTTTTACCCACCATGCTGTTTAATATATGATTTAAAAAAATCATTATATTGCTGGCTTAAAATGGTCTGGAAATTAAAAATCACACACAGAATTACTATAGGCAACAGCAATAATCAAAAGATGAAAAAAGAAAAGAGCACCCATGGACAAAATACAAGACAAATTGAATTTATTTGGGTGAATACAGCATAGTTTACAATATTACATGCATTTAAACTCATTTAACAAGTATTTTAGAAATAAAAAAAGGCATATAGAAGTAGCATTTTAATTCAAGTGTATTCAGCCGTTCTCTGTAATCGCTTTTTACCGAAATGGTGCTAATTCTCGTGCCGGTGTGTCGCCAAAATCCGAACCGGTGAAGGGCTGCTGTTCGCGGGGGAACTGCAAACTTTAGACTGCAGCCTCACGTTTCACTCGTAGCTGAGAGATGGCGTGACTGACTCCAAAACCTGCCCAAAAACAAATAGTACTGAAATTAGAGAACATGTTTTAACATCAAATTAAAATTACACTCAGTATTATAACGAATATAATCCATTTACAACCCCAAATCAGAAAAAGTTGGGACAGTATGGAAAACGCAAATAAAAAAAAGAAAGTAGTGATTTCTAAATTTACTTTGACTTGTATTTCATTGCAGACAATATGAACACAAAATATTTCATGTTTTGTCTGGTCAACTTCATGTCATTTGTAAATATACATCCTTTCCTGTCATTCAGACCTGCAACACATTCCAAAAAAAGTTGGGACAGTAAAGCATTTGCCACTTTGTAATGTTGCCATTCCTTTTCACAACACTTAAAAGACGTTTAGGGACTGAAGACACCAAGTGATGAAGTGTTTCAGGTGTAATTTTGTCCCATTCTTCCTGCAAACAAGTCTTAAGGTGGGCAACAGTACGGGGTCTTCGTTGTCGCATTTTGCGCTTCAAAATGCGCCACACATTCTCTATTGGAGACAGGTCGGGACTGCAGGCAGGCCAGTCAAGTACCCGTACCCTCTTCCTCCGCAGCCAGGACTTTGTAATGTGTGCAGAATGTGGTTTTGCATTGTCTTGTTGAAATATGCATGGACGTCCCTGGAAAAGATGTCTTCTTGAAGGCAGCATATTGTGCTCCAAAATCTCTATGTACTTTTCAGCATTAATGGTGCCATCACAGAAGTGCAAGTTACCTTTGCCAAGGGCACTGACACAACCCCATACCATGACAGACCCTGGCTTTTGGACTTGTTGCTGGTAACAGTCTGGATGATCCTTTTCTTCTTTGGTCCAGAGCACACGGCGTCCATTCCTCCCAAAAAATACCTGAAATACTGATTCATCTGACCACAGTACACGTTTCCACTGTGTGATGGTCCATCCCAGATGCCTCCGAGCCCAGAGAAGTGGACGGCGCTTCTGGATACTGTTAACATAGGGCTTCCTTTTGGCACAGTACAGTTTTAACTGGCATTTGTGGATGTAACTATGTATTGTGGTACTTGACAAAGGTTTGCCAAAGTAGTGCTGAGCCTATGTGGTGATATCGCTTATAGATGAATGACGATTCTTGATGCAGTGCCGCCTGAGGGATCGGAGATCACGGTTGTTCAGCTTAGGCTTGCGCCCTTGTCCTTTACGCACTGAAATTCCTCCAGATTCCTTGAATCTTTTAATTATGTTATGCACTGTTGAAGGTGAAATATCCAAATCTCTTCCTATCTTTCTTTGAGGAACATTGTTTTTAAACATTTCAATAATTTTCTCACGTATTTGTTGGCAAACTGGTGATCCTCGGCCCATCTTTGCTCCTAAAGGACTAGACCTTTCTTGGATGCTGCTTTTGTACTAAATCATAATTACAATCACCTGTTGACATCAACTGTTTCAAATCACATCATTATTTAACCAATTTACCTCATTACTAGCCCTAAATTGCTCCTGTCCCAACTTTTTTTGGAATGTGTTGCAGGTTTGAATGACAGGAAAGGATGTATATTTACAAATGACATGAAGTTGACCAGACAAAACATGAAATATTTTGTGTTCATATTGTCTGCAATGAAATACAAGTCAAAGTAAATTTAGAAATCACTACTTTCTTTTTTTATTTGCGTTTTCCATACTGTCCCAACTTTTTCTGATTTGGGGTTGTATGTTATGCAAGGCAAAGGTGTTTCCAGCGCGAAACGACCGGTGCTGACGCAGATGACTGACATCTCGTCCTTACGTTGCATTGAGTAAAATAATATAATTTACACCACATTAAAGACTTTATAAATAAAATGTATACAAACCTTTACAGGTGCATCTCAATAAATTAGAATGTCGTGGAAAAGTTCATTTCAGTAATTCAACTCAAATTGTGAAACTCATGTATTAAATAAATTCAATGCACACCGACTGAAGTAGTTTAAGTCTTTGGTTCTTTTAATTGTGATGATTTAGGCTCACATTTAACAAAAACCCACCAATTCACCTCAACAAATTAGAATACTTTGTAAGACCAATAAAAAAACATTTTTAGTGAATTGTTGGCCTTCTGGGAAAGTATGTTCATTTACTGTATATGTACTCAATACTTGGTGGGGGCTCCTTTTGCTTTAATTACTGCCTCAATTCGGCGTGGCATGGAGGTGATCAGTTTGTGGCACTGCTGAGGTGGTATGGAAGCCCAGGTTTCTTTGACAGTGGCCTTCAGCTCATCTGCATTTTTTGGTCTCTTGTTTCTCATTTTCCTCTTGACAATACAGGTCTGGTGAGTTTGCTGGCCAGTCAAGCACACCAACACCATGGTCATTTAACCAACTTTTGGTGCTTTTGGCAGTGTGGGCAGGTGTCAAATCCTGTTGGAAAATGAAATCAGCATCTTTATAAAGCTGGTCAGCAGAAGGAAGCATGAAGTGCTCCAGAATTTCTTGGTAAACGGGTGCAGTGACGTTGGTTTTCAAAAAACACAATGGACCAACACCAGCAGATGACATTGCACCCCAAATCATCACAGACTGTGGAAACTTAACACTGGACTTCATGCAACTTGGGCTATGAGCTTCTCCACCCTTCCTCCAGACTCTAGGACCTTGGTTTCCAAATGAAATACAAAACTTGCTCTCATCTAAAAAGAGAACTTTGGACCACTGGGCAACAGTCCAGTTCTTCTTCTACTTAGCCCAGGTAAGACGCCTCTGACGTTGTCTGTGGTTCAGGGGTGGCTTAACAAGAGGAATACGACAACTGTAGCCAAATTCCTTGACACGTCTGTGTGTGGTGGCTCTTGATGCCTTGACTCCAGCCTCAGTCCATTCCTTGTGAAGTTCACCCAAATTCTTGAATCGATTTTGCTTGACAATCCTCATAAGGCTGCGGTTCTCTCGGTTGGTTGTGCGTCTTTTTCTTCCACACTTTTTCCTTCTACTCAACTTTCTGTTAACATGCCAGCTTCTTTGGCAATGAATGTTTGTGGCTTACCCTCCTTGTGATGGGTGTCAATGATTGTCTTCTGGACAACTGTCAGATCAGCAGTCTTCCCCATGATTGTGTAGCCTAGTGCAGAGGTCTCCAACCACCAGGTCGCGACCCACTACCGGGCCGTGGAAGAATTCCTACCGGGTCGCGTGAAAGTTCTGGGGAAAGTGTGTATAGATATGACGCTCCGTTATTTATTGTGCGCAAATGATTTTTCTAATTATTCTGTATTTTCATTGTATGCGATTGATATCGAGTATGGCCATTAAGATGAAAACGAAGCCCGCACGTCACTTTCAGGTAGGCTATATTCATAATCAAAGAAGTATTAAGACAATATATATATTTTTTTGTGGTTATAAAAACAGACCTAAGCCAACAACAGCATTTAAAATGAGTTAAAATGAATTATATAAAAACAATGAGGCAACCCTGCTGAAAAAACACAATAGAAACATCACAGAAAATTCTAATGCCATCACAAATAAATCACAAATGCCATTACAAACCATCAACTTTTAACCATTAAAAAATGGTTTTCTGTAGTAAATAAAACACTGTTTATTTTATTTGTATATTATGTGTATTTGTAATGTGTATCTTTGTTCTCATTTTTTAATAACAAAGATAAAATAATGACAAAGATTTTTATCTTCACACACTTTGGCCTAAATATCTGCCATACTTTTTTTCATTTTTGTTTATATTTTGTTACTTTGAAAGGCTTTGTCTTTATAATAGAGAAATTAGTTTGGCTGTACTGCTCAAACAGCTTGCAAAATAGAGAAACCAACATGACAAAAAAAATCGGGAATCGGGAATGCCATTTCGCCCCTGCCCCTCCGGAGGCCTGTGCACGCCACTGGCCTAGTGAACCAAACTGAGAGACCATTTTGAAGGCTCAGGAAACCTTTGCAGGTGTTTTGAGTTGATTAGCTGATTGGCATACCATATTCTAATTTGTTGAGATAGTGAATTGGTGGGTTTTTGTTAAATGTGAGCCTAAATCATCACAATTAAAAGAACCAAAGACTTAAACTACTTCAGTCTGTGTGCATTGAATTTATTTAATACACGAGTTTCACAATGTGAGTTGAATTACTGAAATAAATGAACTTTTCCACGACATTCTAATTTATTGAGATGCACCTGTATTTCCCTGAAAGAGTGCACCAAATCGGCGGCGGCGCTGAGAACCAGAGTTGCCAGGTTTTCTCAGGAAAACCCGCCCAATTGCTACTCAAAACTAGCCCAAAAGTGGCCCAATTGCTTTTCAGGGGGGATCCCCTGGTAAAAATAGTATTCCGGGAGGTAATTTTTTTTTTTTTTGGCGGGGTTCCCTTGGTAAAAGTCGCATTCCAGGGGCTAAATATCACATTATTGGGGTTGCCTCAACCCGCGGACATGAAAAACATCCAGCGGAAAAAGTGATAAAGTAGCCCAATTCCACGGGAAAACCGCAGACTTGGCAACACTGCTGAGAACCGATGTCTCCTGTGGACTTGAAAAAGCCTGTGCTCTCTCAGCAGCTGCGTTGTTGAGAAGTTTCACCGGAGACAAGCTCAACCCAGCGGTTAGGTAGAAAAAAATAACCCAATAAAAAGACCCAACAAGCTGAACACAGCATTTGGGTTAAAAAAATAACCCGGCATTTTTTAGAGTGTAGAAAGACGTTTCTGTTTTCTGTTTGTCACATGTTGAGCAGTTGTTTCACATTTACAGGGTCACACATTTACATTTATGTATACTTTTTACATTTATGATACTTTTATTAATTATTAATTTACGTTTGATTATTTGAACTACTGAGTAGTGTAGCATTTTTTGTTATTTTTAAATTTCTAAAAAATATATTTTTATTTCTTTAATTTTTAACTTTGAAATTGTTTAAAAATATTTGAAAAACAGGAAATAAAAAATGCTTTTTGGACCCAGAAAACAATTGCAAACACCTAATGGTTAAAAGTCTTGTTTGTTTCTCATTTTCAAGCAGACTAACTTGACATTTTTCACACACTTTTTTTACACCTTCAGCTTCTTGTTTTTTTTGTTTTTTTTTAATGTCACCCTTCAACTTCCCTTTTTACTGAAACGTACAAACATTTATTTTTATTTTTATAATGACCGAGTTATTTTAGTAAAATTACATTTTGATGATAATTATTATTGTTACGTTTTTGCAGTAAGGAGCAGAGATGGCAAAAGTACACACATCCTTCACTCAAGTAGAACGTCTCAGGTTACGTATGTAACCATGGTTCCCTGAGAGTAGGGAACGAGACACTGCGTCCTCTAGGGGTCGCTATGGGGAACGTCGTCAGCGTGACCCGTGTCTGAAGCATACATATAAAAACACCACCTGTTGGCCGGCGACAGCCTATGACGTCACTATCGGCGCGACCACAGTATAAATGGGCGCTGGGAAAATAAGTCATCCACTTCTTCGTCTGAAGCTTGCGTCCGAAGCATGGCACCGCGCCTAGAGGACGCAGTGTCTCGTTCCCTACTCTCAGGGAACCATGGTTACATACGTAACCTGAGACATTCCCTTTCGAGGGAACTTCGAACTGCGTCCTCTAGGGGTCGCTATGGGGAACGGAATACCCACGCCACCATGCTGAGGGGAGTGCAAGCCAAGCACAAAAGGCGAGCACTAAGTACCAACTCTACCCGGCTACGGGAGTTGCCCCTGGGACGGTTAGACGGCTGTCAGTGACATTATCCCCTACGGCCAAAGACCTGAGCTGCATACCCTGAACTTACCTGTTAAGGGCCGGGACTCCCGGACCCAGGGTAGAGCTCGAAGGCTTAGAATCATAAGAAAAGATTCCTTTAAGGGGATACGGCCAAGTGCCTAGGATAGTAGCTAGGTCCTGGCCTGTCACCCAGGGGCTACCGCTTGCTCTGCATGAGCTCAATGAGGGAACTGTCTCAACAGACCCTTGGTAGCAACACCCTGTTCAAGTCAGTATCACTATGATACATAGGTAGAGTGGGCCCAAGGCGAAACCGGGGCCTGCCAACTCAAAGAAAGGGCACGAAGCCGCAGCGCGTAATCCCTGCCATACAGGATTTTTAGAAAGAACGCAAAACCACTTGATGTGCGATCTTACCACAATGTGGATTTTTAGAAAAGTGCCCAGAGACTAGCGTGCGCACTTACATAACATGGATTTTCTTTCCGTTTTAGGGAATCACAGAGGCTGTCATTACACAGCGAGCAGCTTAACAGGGAGGCTGAGAGAGGCCTAACAACCTGAAGTTTGCTGATTCCGAGCTCTGGGGAGCGGAGAACCTAACTCTCAGCATGAGAGGAAACTCGGACGCTTCAGAAGGGAGTGGCATGCTCATATGTGACCCTCTACAGAGAGGGGAGCAATGCTAGCTCGACCGACAAGGAGAGCAACCTAACAGGGAGGCAGAGAGAGGCCTAGCAACCTGAGGTCGCTGAATCACAGCGCTCGTGATCTAATTTGTCTTTCAAGCCCAGAGCATTGGGAGAAATAGGTAGAGTGGGGCCCAAGGCGAAACCGGGGCCTGACCAACTCAAAGAAAGGCACGAAGCCGCAGCGCGTAACCCTTACCGTACAGGATTTTAGAAAGAATGCAAAACACTTGATGTGCGATCTTACCACAACGTGGATTTTTAGAAGGTGCACAGAGACTTAGCGTGCGCACTTACCATAACATGGATTTAAACTGTTCTAA